>CM053026.1:778091640-778654140 GCA_028564925.1 Lithobates sylvaticus | reverse complement strand
GTCCAGTCCCCTCACCCGGCAGCTCAGTCCTCCAGTCCAGTCCCCTCACCCGGCAGCTCAGTCCTCCAGCCCAGTCCCCTCACCCGGCAGCTCAGTCCCCTCACCCGGCAGCTCAGTCCTCCCGTCCAGTTTCCTCACCCGGCAGCTCAGTCCTCCCGCCCAGTTCCCTCACCGGCAGCTCAGTCCCCCCGTCCAGTTCCCTCACCCGGCAGCTCAGTCCCCCCCGTCCAGTTCCCTCACCCGGCAGCTCAGTCCCCCCGTCCAGTTCCCTCACCCGGCAGCTCAGTCCCCCCCGTCCAGTCCCCTCACCCGGCAGCTCAGTCCTCCAGCCCAGTCCCCTCACCCGGCAGCTCAGTCCTCCAGCCCAGTCCCCTCACCCGGCAGCTCAGTCCTCCAGCCCAGTCCCCTCACCCGGCAGCTCAGTCCCCCCGCCCAGTCCCCACACCCGGCAGCTCAGTCTCCCCCCGCCCAGTCCCCTCACCCGGCAGCTCAGTTCCCCCCTGTCCAGTCCCCTCACTCGGCAGCTCAGTCCTCCAGCCCAGTCCCCTCACCAGGCAGCTCAGTCCTCCCCGCCCAGTCCCCTCACCCGGCAGCTCAGTCCTCCCCCCCCAGTCCCCTCACCAGGCAGCTCAGTCCTCCCCGCCCAGTCCCCTCACCAGGCAGCTCAGTCCTCCAGCCCAGTATCCTCACCAGGCAGCTCAGTCCTCCCGTCCAGTTCCCTCACCCAGCAGCTCGGTCCTCCCGCCCAGTCATCTCAATTTCATCTATTAAATATTTACATATTTTTTTTACAAAGAAATAAAATCATTTTTTACTTCAAAAATATAAATCTGCAACAAAGACCAAAATAAGGGAAGAATTTAGTGAATGAAATGTCGCAGAGGTGGAACGGCAAGGGGTGCGGACGGGGCCCTTATGTGACATATCTAGCTGGAGACCACCCAGATTGATGACAGAGGAGATCGGGGAGAGAATTCCTGCACACGGCTGCCGGGAATGACAGATTTATCAGATAGAGGTGCCAAAAGCAACAAGACAAATCCCCGGCCATCCTTTGCAGCGCCGGGTGCCGAGATCAATTCCTGAATGAAATCTCTCCGCCTTCTCCTTTAATAATTAGAACCACGACTGGCGGATATAAGAAGATCAGCCAGAGTTTCACATTCCACGACCGATGTGCAGGGGAGCATTTGGCAGCTTAAAGTATTATCCAAGCCTAAGAACAAAGATGCCATTTATTGCAGCTTGGATAAAGTGGCTGCGTTAGTTTTCACTTTTCAGGCTTTTCTTTCCCTTTATTTTTTACATAGTGATCCTGCCAGTAATACACTTCCTGTCTCTATGACAACGCTCACTATACTGCATCTATTGAGCAGCAGCGTTGTCACCCTACAGAACACACCCCCCTCTCCATATAATATACTGTAGAGATAAAGATCCTGTAGGCCTAACACACCCAAGAGGCTTCTCTACACTGGGAAATAGAGAAATAGAGGGGTCAGATAAGAGACCTCTCCATCAGGGGGGAAGCAACGTAAAGGACCTCTCCATGGGAGGGGAGGTCACATAAGACCGCTCCATTGGGGGGGAGGGGTCATGCAAGAGACCTCTGCATGTGAGTGAAGGGGGGGGGTGACGTAAGAGACCTCTGCATGTGAGTGAGGGGGGGGGGGGTGACGTAAGAGACCTCTGCATGTGAGTGAAGGGGGGGGTGGGTGACGTAAGAGACCTCTGCATGTGAGTGAGGGGGGGTGACGTAAGAGACCTCTGCATGTGAGTGAGGGGGGGGGGGTGACGTAAGAGACCTCTGCATGTGAGTGAAGGGGGGGGGTGGGTGACGTAAGAGACCTCTGCATGTGAGTGAAGGGGGGGGTGGGTGACGTAAGAGACCTCTGCATGTGAGTGAAGGGGGGGGGGGGGTGACGTAAGAGACCTCTGCATGTGAGTGAGGGGGGGGGGGGGGTGACGTAAGAGACCTCTGCATGTGAGTGAAGGGGGGGGGGGGGGGACGTAAGAGACCTCTGCATGTGAGTGAAGGGGGGGGGGGGTGACGTAAGAGACCTCTGCATGTGAGTGAAGGGGGGGGGGGTGACGCAAGAGACCTCTGCATGTGAGTGAAGGGGGGGTGGGTTACGTAAGAGACCTCTGCATGTGAGTGAAGGGGGGGGGGGTGACGTAAGAGACCTCTGCATGTGAGTGAGGGGGGGGGGGGTGACGCAAGAGACCTCTGCATGTGAGTGAAGGGGGGGTGGGTGACGTAAGAGACCTCTGCATGTGAGTGAAGGGGGGGGGGGGTGACGTAAGAGACCTCTGCATGTGAGTGAAGGGGGGGGGGGTGACGTAAGAGACCTCTGCATGTGAGTGAAGGGGGGGGGGGTGACGTAAGAGACCTCTGCATGTGAGTGAAGGGGGGGGGGGGGTGACGTAAGAGACCTCTGCATGTGAGTGAAGGGGGGGGGGGGTGACGTAAGAGACCTCTGCATGTGAGTGAAGGGGGGGGGGGGTGACGTAAGAGACCTCTGCATGTGAGTGAAGGGGGGGGGGGGGGTGACGTAAGAGACCTCTGCATGTGAGTGAAGGGGGGGGTGACGTAAGAGACCTCTGCATGTGAGTGAAGGGGGGGGGGGTGACCTAAGAGACCTCTGCATGTGAGTGAAGGGGGGGTGACGTAAGAGACCTCTGCATGTGAGTGAAGGGGGGGTGACGTAAGAGACCTCTGCATGTGGGGGGGGGGGGGGGTGACGTAAGAGACCTCTGCATGTGAGTGAAGGGGGGGGGGGGGGGTGACGTAAGAGACCTCTGCATGTGAGTAAAGGGGGGGTGACCTAAGAGACCTCTGCATGTGAGTGAGGGGGGGGGGGGACGTAAGAGACCTCTGCATGTGAGTGAAGGGGGGGGTGACGTAAGAGACCTCTGCATGTGAGTGAAGGGGGGGTGACGTAAGAGACCTCTGCATGTGAGTGAAGGGGGGGTGACGTAAGAGACCTCTGCATGTGAGTGAAGGGGGGGTGACGTAAGAGACCTCTGCATGTGAGTGAAGGGGTGGGGGGGGGGACGGGGGGGACCTGGGGTGGGGGGGAGGGGAGTGGGGGGGGGGGGGTGACGTAAGAGACCTCTGCATGTGAGTGAAGGGGGGGGGGGGGTGACGTAAGAGACCTCTGCATGTGAGTGAAGGGGGGGGGTGACGTAAGAGACCTCTGCATGTGAGTGAAGGGGGGGGGTGACGTAAGAGACCTCTGCATGTGAGTGAGGGGGGGGGGGTGACGTAAGAGACCTCTGCATGTGAGTGAAGGGGGGGGGGGGGGTGACCTAAGAGACCTCTGCATGTGAGGGAAGGGGGGGGGGTGACGTAAGAGACCTCTGCATGTGAGTGAAGGGGGGTGGGGGGGGGGGGTGACGTAAGAGACCTCTGCATGTGAGGGAAGGGGGGGTGACCCAAGAGACCTCTGCATGTGAGGGGGGGGGGGGTGAGTAGGGGGGGGGGGGGGGACGCAAGAGACCTCTGCATTCTGCAAGGGGGGGTCATGTAAAAGCCTTCTCCATGGAAGGGGGGGGGGGGGGGGGGTGGCGACAGAGACCCCTCCATGGGGTCAGGTCATGTAAAAAAAGAGCGCTCTCTTTGGGGTTGGGATGGACATTTAAGAGACCTCCCAATAGGGGGGGGGGGGGGTCATGTTAATGATTGCTCCCAATACGATTGCTGCAATTTTCTCCATTTACAACATAAATGATCAGAAATATGGCAGCAATATAATGTGAAGTGCAGGGAATGGCGGGCGTTCCTCTAATCTCTGTGCGGTGGAATGTCCCATACACACAGTGCCCATGTCAGGAGTCCCGGTGCGAGGAATGCAGCTGTACTTTGCCCCCAGGTGACAGGCGGGTGGTGGCACTGCTGATAAGACAGGAATGTCAGGGGTGCAGCTCTCCGCCATTCCAATGTACAAAACACCAACACGTGTCCAACCCCAGCCCAGCACTCATCCACTACTACTACTACCCTCCAACACCAACTGCCTCCATTTATACAGCTCTGACATATACCGCAGTGCTGTACAGAGAACAATGAGCCCGTCAGTCTCTGTACAGAGGAGCTTACACTCTAATGTCCCCTCACAGTCACACACTATTATATATAGCTCTGACATATACCGCAGTGCTGTACAGAGAACACTGGGCCGGTCCCATAAGTCTCTGTACCAGAGGAGCTTACACTCTAAGGGGATCTGGGACCCAGCACTGACGCTCAGGGTTTGCCTCGGTGGGATGGAAGGGTCTCTAAGCTCACAGCCTTCAATGATGATCTCAGCTCTTTCCTTATTAGTCCACAGTGGGGTCTGCGTGTGACTCACAATTCATATCCGTGTGTGCGAAACCCGACAGCTGAGCCGACGTCAGCGCCGTACACTACGCAAGTCCGCTGGTCTCCAGAGTATATCATCATTCATCTGTATCCATCCCCACCCTACTACTACTCCCATCATCTCCAGAGTATATCATTCATCTGTATCCACCACCATCCCCACCCTACACACCATACTACTACTCCCATCATCTCCAGAGTATATCATCATTCATCTGTATCCACCACCATCCCCACCCTACACACCATACTACTACTCCCATCATCTCCAGAGTATATCATCATTCATCTGTATCCATCACCATCCCCACCCTACACACCATACTACTACTCCCATCATCTCCAGAGTATATCATCATTCATCTGTATCCACCACCATCCCCACCCTACTACTACTCCTATCATCTCCAGAGTATATCATCATTCATCTGTATCCACCACCATCCCCACCCTACTACTACTCCCATCATCTCCAGAGTATATCATCATTCATCTGTATCCACCACCATCCCCACCCTACTACTACTCCTATCATCTCCAGAGTATATCATCATTCATCTGTATTTACCACCATCCCCACCCTACTACTACTCCCATCATCTCCAGAGTATATCATCATTCATCTGTATCCACCACCATCCCCACCCTACTACTACTCCCATCATCTCCAGAGTATATCATCATTCATCTGTATCCACCACCATCCCCACCCTACTACTACTCCCATCATCTCCAGAGTATATCATTCATCTGTATCCACCACCATCCCCACCCTACACACCATACTACTACTCGCATCATCTCCAGAGTATATCATCATTCATCTGTATCCACCACCATCCCCACCCTACACCCCATACTACTACTCCCATCATCTCCCCAGTATATCATCATTCATCTGTATCCACCACCATCCCCACCCTACACCCCATACTACTACTCCCATCATCTCCCCAGTATATCATCATTCATCTGTATCCACCACCATCCCCACCCTACACACCATACTACTACTCCCATCATCTCCAGAGTATATCATCATTCATCTGTATCCACCACCATCCCCACCCTACACACCATACTACTACTCCTATCATCTCCAGAGTATATCATCATTCATCTGTATCCACCACCATCCCCACCCTACACACCATACTACTACTCCCATCATCTCCAGAGTATATCATCATTCATCTGTATCCACCACCATCCCCACCCTACACACCATACTACTACTCCCATCATCTCCAGAGTATATCATCATTCATCTGTATCCACCACCATCCCCACCCTACTACTACTACTCCCATCATCTCCAGAGTATATCATCATTCATCTTTATCCACCACCATCCCCACCCTACTACTACTACTCCCATCATCTCCAGAGTATATCATCATTCATCTTTATCCACCACCATCCCCACCCTACTACTACTCCCATCATCTCCAGAGTATATCATCATTCATCTGTATCCATCACCACCCTACACACCATACTACTACTCCCATCATCTCCAGAGTATATCATCATTCATCTGTATCCACCACCATCCCCACCCTACACACCATACTACTACTCCCATCATCTCCCGAGTATAGCATCATTCATCTGTATCCACCACCATCCCCACCATACTACGACTCCCATCATCTCCTGAGTATATCATCATTCATCTGTATCCACCACCATCCCCACCCTACACACCATACTACTACTCCCATCATCTCCAGAGTATATCATCGTTCATCTGTATCCACCACCATCCCCACCCTACACCCCATACTACTACTCCCATCATCTCCAGAGTATATCATCATTCATCTGTATCCACCACCATCCCCACCCTACACCCCATACTACTACTCCCATCATCTCCAGAGTATATCATCATTCATCTGTATCCACCACCATCCCCACCCTACACCCCATACTACTACTACCACCATCTCCCGAGAATATCACCACCAACCGGCTGTGATATAAAGACACAAGAATAAAGGCAAAAGGGGTCCAACCCTCTACTAGCAAGGTGGACCTAATAAAGTGGCCGATGAGTGTCTCTCTTTCTCTGATATATATGTAAAGGCTGAAGCTTTTTACCTTCAAATTCTATGCATGAAGGTAAAAAACCTTCAGTGTGCAGCTACCCCCCCCCCCCAATACTTTCCTGAGCCCGATCTCGATCCAGTGACGTGCACGAGAGCAGAGGCTCTCCCGGGTCTCTGCCTCCTCATTGGCTGGGACACTCACTGGCTCCCAGTAAGGAGGCCAATCACAGCCTGCGAAGGAGGGAGCGAGGGGTGGGGTCAAGCCCTGCTCTGCGTGTCTCAGACACACAGAGGCAGTTCGGGAGCAAGCATGCACAAGTGCCCCCGGAGCAAGCAGCTTGCTCTGGGGGCACTCAGGAGGGAGGAGCCAGGGGCACCAGCGGGGCAACCGAGAACTGTGTATAACCATTAGCCCCCGTACACACGGTCGGAAATTCCGACGGAAAATGTCCAGGTTGTCGGAAAATCCACCCGTGTGTGGTCTCCACCGGACTTTTTCCGAAAAAAAATTGAAATCCTGCTCTCAAATTTTCCGACGACAAAATCCGATCGGACTTTTTCCGACGGACAAAGTGCCACGCATGCTCAGATCAAATTACGAGACCAAAGCTATTGGCTACTAGCCTCTACGTAGTCCCGTCGTAGGCAACAAACGTCACCGCGTTCAGAATGATCGGATTTTCCGACAACTTTGTCCGACCGTGTGTATGCAACACCAGTGTCGGACAAAACCCGTCGGAAAAAATCTGACGGATTTTGTGGTCGGAATTTCCAGAGGAGGCAAGTATAAACAAGTTTGTAAAGGTTCAAATAACAAAAAAAAAAATGTAAAAAATAACAAAAACACTTTGGAGTGTGGTGGAGGATCGCTGCCGTTTTGGAGGCGTGTCCTCTACAATGGTAAAGAACATTTACGTGGAAATTGATGGTAAGATGGATGCAGCATATAATCAGGAAGGGTCCAGGAGGGATAGTTGTGGGGATGGTGGATACAGCTGGTTGGTGATGATATTCTCTGGAGATGGTGGGAGTAGTAGTATGGTGGGTGGGGATGGTGGTGGATACAGATGAATGATGATATACTCTGGAGATGATGGCAGTAGTAGTTTGGTGTGTAGGTTGGGGATGGTGGATACAGCTGGTTGGTGATGATATTCTCTGGAGATGATGGTAGTAGTAGTATGGTGGGTGGGGATGGTGGTGGATACAGATGAATGATGATATACTCTGGAGATGATGGGAGTAGTAGTTTGGTGTGTAGGTTGGGGGATGGTGGATACAGCTGGTTGGTGATGATATTCTCTGGGGATGATGGGAGTAGTAGTATGGGGTGTAGGGTGGGGATGGTGGTGGATACAGATGAATGATGATACACTGGAAATGATGGGAGTAGTAGTTTGGTGTGTAGGTTGGGGGATGGTGGATACAGCTGGTTGGTGATGATATTCTCTGGGGATGATGGGAGTAGTAGTATGGGGTGTAGGGTGGGGATGGTGGTGGATACAGATGAATGATGATACACTCTGGAAATGATGGGAGTAGTAGTTTGGTGTGTAGGTTGGGGATGGTGGATACAGCTGGTTGGTGATGATATTCTCTGGGGATGATGGGAGTAGTAGTATTGGGTGTAGGGTGGGGATGGTGGTGGATACAGATGAATGATGATACACTCTGGAAATGATGGGAGTAGTAGTTTGGTGTGTAGGTTGGGGATGGTGGATACAGCTGGTTGGTGATGATATTCTCTGGGGATGATGGGAGTAGTAGTATGGGGTGTAGGGTGGGGATGGTGGATATAGCTGGTTGGTGATGATATTCTCTGGAGATGATGGTAGTAGTAGTATGGTGTGTAGGTTGGGGATGGTGGATACAGCTGGTTGGTGATGATATTCTCTGGAGATGGTGGTAGTAGTAGTATGGTGGGTGGGGATGGTGGTGGATACAGATGAATGATGATATACTCTGGAGATGATGGGAGTAGTAGTAGGGTGGGGATGGTGGTGGATACAGATGAATGATGATATACTCTGGAGATGATGGGAGTAGTAGTAGGGTGGGGATGGTGATGGATACAGATGAATGATGATATACTCTGGAGATGATGGGAGTAGTAGTATGGTGTGTAGGGTGTTGATGGTGGTGGATACAGATGAATGATATACTCTGGAGATGATGGGAGTAGTAGTAGGGTGGGGATGGTGGTGGATACAGATGAATGATGATATACTCTGGAGATGATGGGAGTAAGTCCAGAAGCTGAGCACTTAGATTTCCCCCCGAACGTGACAATGATCGCAAAACAGGCCAACCCTTCAGAGGCTGCAGAAGAAAACAGTGGAAGTTCTAAAGTGGCCTTCACAATCTCCTGACGTCTCCACCACCTTGGGGAGACCTCAAAACACGCAGCTCATGCTAGGCAACCAAAGAATTAGCGGGATTTGGAAAGTTTCCTTACGGAAGAAGAACAGGCGTGAACAAAAATAGGAGGCCTCATTGGACAGCGATCACTAAAAAAATGCAAAAAAAAAAAAAAAAAAAAAAAGGTGGAAACCATTGGAAGCCTCCAGATGAGGTGGTCCACACATGCAGCATCAGCTCCTCACCAGAAATGACTAAGGATTTACTGCTGCATGATTGGGGATGTCACCAAAAAGGTCAGCATAATGTTATTTACTACTAGGATAATGTCCGTAACCTACAAGACCCAAGTACAGGTCATACATTATTGTAGTACGTTATATCTAATTATATATATATATATATATATATATATTATATATATATATATATATATATATATATATATATATATATATATATATATATATATATATATATATATATATATATATATATATATATATATATGTGTTTTTTATGTAGTTCATATAAGCATTTTATTTGGGCATTCTAAGACAAGTTTATTCTAGGCAGGCCACTTTGGTAGCTGTTAATCTAATTGCGCATATTAAAAGAGGGTTTGTTGATCAAAGGAGAAGTGGCCAGACCAGACTTATTCACACATATCAAAGGGGAATATGCAAGAATGTAGATTGGGGCAGCTTTATAACTACAGCTGTTCACAGCTTGGGGTTATCTGCTGTCACTCTGAAAGACAGGAGCAGATCAAAGCATTTAATGGAAACGGCCAATCAAATTGCTCAGACATTCAGTGTGTGTGGGGGATATAACAGGACGTTCAATCTGTTTAGAAGTGTGTGTTCTTATGAAGGCACCAAGAGTCATATGGTTTCATGGGGCTCTAAATATTTACTAGCACTGTCATGATTATGCCCTGTTGGATTGTCATCTACTACAAAACTGATTTTGTCATCTATAACAAGACTGTTCTGTTTTGGAAGCCAATAAAATCTCTCTCTGGGAGAATTGGGTTTTGCTGCGGAGAAGTACTTTTTAATAACTACATACCATCTAGGAACTATATATTAGATCACTACATTGGTGCCGTGACCCGGATAAAAAAAAGTGCAAGTCTTGTATACTCCAACAGCGAGACCTCCCACCATGGTTCCTGGCTCTGATCCTGTCCACCTAGAAACCTTGTGTACCAGTAATGACCACCCTCCATAAAAAAAAGGTCCCCCTTGTATCTTCCCACCACTACACTTTACATTATGTGTATACAGAGAGAGTAAAGTGACGGAGCAGGGAAATGCCATTTCACTCCAAGTATTGCCAGCCATCGGAGGCGGAGAGGAGTAGTCGGTATCCAGGTTTCCATGTCCCCGGGCCCATTCTGATAATTACTATACAGAACAGTTCCTCCTGTTTCTAGGAATGGTTTACGTTGACATTTGCCTCCTGGGTGACTCAGGCAGACATATTTATAGCTCCGGCATGACTCCACAGAGACTTCAACCCAAAAGGAGTCCCTAATTAGGGCTGATTCAATAATCCTCGTCTGAGGAACATATGGTAAGGGCCTGTGGCAATGGGCTTTTATTCGCTTCAAGCAGGATTTGCATTCCCATACCAGTCTATAGGACTTAAACCCCCCCCTCATAAGCAGGCCAACGGCGTGAGCCAGGGGGGCCGGCCCAACGGCGTGAGCCAGGGGGGCCGGCCCAACGGCGTGAGCCAGGGGGGCCGGCCCAACGGTGTGAGCCAGGGGGGCCGGCCCAACGGCGTGAGCCAGGGGGGCCGGCCCAACGGCGTGAGCCAGGGGGGCCGGCCCAACGGCGTGAGCCAGGGGGGCCGGCCCAACGGCGTGAGCCAGGGGGGCGGCCAACTGCGTGCGCCAGAAGCCAATGAACGTGTTTATAGAAGGCAGGAGCAGTCCTACACCCATTAGTCAGTTGTGTAAGCGCCCACTGTTCTGTTGCCGTAACTTACATGTTTTGCGCGCATGCGCTTTGTCAAAGTCCTTTGCTGCACTGCACGTCCACCAAAAAAAAAAAATACAGAAATCCAGTCACGGATACTATGGGAACACCGATGGCGGAGCCGAATGAACATGCAGCTATTCCAAACTACACTCTCCTCACTGACTCCCAGATGCTGGGGATAGGTGCACAGCATCATTTGGCATGAGCCTGAAGTCCAATAAGGAAACTCATCCACCATGGGTCACATGGCACAGAGTCCAGGGACCAACTCCACCATGGGCCACAGGTCATAGGGTTCAGGAACTAACTCCACCATGAGTCACATGTCATAGGGTTCAGGAACTAACTCCACCATGGGCCACATGTCATAGGGTTCAGGAACTAACTCCACTATGGGCCACATGTCATAGGGTTCAGGAACTAACTCCACTATGGGCCACATGTCATAGGGTTCAGGAACTAACTCCACTATGGGCCACATGTCATAGGGTTCAGGAACTAACTCCACCATGAGTCACATGGCACAGAGACCAGGAACCGACTCCACTATGGGTCACATGGTCCAGTAACCAACTCCACCATGGGCCACATGTCATAGGGTTCAGGAACTAACTCCACCATGGGCCACATGTCATAGGGTTCAGGAACTAACTCCACCATGGGCCACATGTCATAGGGTTCAGGAACTAACTCCACCATGGGCCACATGTCATAGGGTTCAGGAACTAACTCCACCATGGGCCACATGTCACAGGTCCAAGAACCAAATCCACCGTGGGTCACATGTCACAGGGTCCAGGAACCAACTGGACCAAGGGTCACATTTCATAGGGTCAAGGAACCAAATCCATCATGGGTCACATGGCACAGGCCCAGGAACCAAATCCACCATGGGTCACATTACATATGCAGGCTGTAGTTCCTGCTTAGACTTGCACCATGCAAAGCTGGTCATATACTAAAACAATCAGATTGTACAATCAATATTAGATCTGGATTGTGCAGGTTTGTACAGTTAGATTGCACAGTGTATGGCCACCATTTATCAGCATACCCAGACTGGAACGCCAACTACCTGCCCAATAAACAGCCAGGATCTGAGGGGGGCTAAGACTTGCTGCAGCTTCTAATAAAACGTGAGAAGCTCACAGTGTGCGGTGAAACCAGAGTAAGTTATCAGAGTACATGAGAGCCTGGAGCTCAGATTTGAGAGTGCCCCTCCCCCCTCCATGCCTGGCACTTGGCGTTGGTTCAGCATTAATAGCAGGCTGCTCTCCGTGTCCTCCCAGGATATAAAAACCCGAGAAGAAAAGTTATTTCCTAGGTTGTTATTATGACGCTTTTTGTGGCTTAGTAACCTGCATTCACCGCACTCTGCCCTCAACGTGGTGCCTCCCCGGAGAGGTTACCTGTAATCACCTCAACACAGATAGATAATTCCACCACTGAAGACGTTCCCCTGCCCACTATATGTGGAGCTTGGGGTGCCCAATTACTACCAGCGTGAGGCACTAATTCCACCACTGAAGACGTTCCCCTGCCCACTATATGTGGAGCTTGGGGTGCCCAATTACTACCAGCGTGAGGCACTATACTAGGATCTCCCCTCGTTTGCGTCCTACTACCCCATGTGTCCTTTATGTGTGCTGGCCCTTTAATAAGAGAGAGTGTCAAGGTGGCCGGAGATCAATGCTATCTGTACAAAGCAAAAGGTGGAGCCGGCCAGAGGGCGCAGCTAGAATGCCAGAGCTGATAAAGGCCCAGTGTGGCCCCTGTGTGAATAGAGGGTGAGGTGACTGCCGCAGCAGATACATGGGCAGGGTGGGGGCCCAGGAGCCTGCAAGCATAAAATCCCTCTGTGCTCTGAGGTCTGCAGTCTAGGATCTGGGTGACAGAGGACCCAAGTGGTCAGGGGGTCTACAGATGTGATGGTGGGCCATATTATAGTGTATGGAGTATGAAGTCTAGGTGGTCCGGGCTCCGCAGACGTGATTGTGGGCCATAAGGTTATGTATAGAGTATGACATTTGGGTGGTGGTTGTCAAGGTGGTCTGGAGGTCTGTAGATGCAATGGTGCCCCTTAATGCTCTGTATGGAAGATAAAATCTGGGTGGTGGTGGTCCAGGTGGTGAAGGTTCTGCAGACATGATGATGCCCCTTAATGCTCTGTATGGAAGATGAAATCTGGGTGGTGGTCCATGTGGTCAGGGGTTTGATGGACGTGAAAGTATCTCTGAATGCTCTGTATGTAGTGTGAAATCTAGGCGGTCCGGGCTCTGCAGACGCGATTGTGGGCCATAACGTTATGTATAGAGTAGGACATTTGGGTGGTGTTTTTTCAAGGTGGTCTGGGGTCTGTAGATGCAATGTTGCCCCTTAATGCTCTGTATGGAAGATAAAATCTGGGTGGTGGTGGTCCAGGTGGTGAAGGTTCTGCAGACATGATGATGCCCCTTAATGCTCTGTATGGAGAATGAAATCTTGGTGGTGGTCTATGTGGTCAGGGGGTTGATGGACGCGAAAGTATCTCTTAATGTTCTGTATGCAGGGCCGTTTTTAAAAGGCAGGGCAAAAGGGGCAGCTGCCCTGGGCCCTGTCATTGTTGTGGGGCCAAAGCAGCTGCCTCATACTTGCCAACTATACTGGTTTAAATTCCCTCTTCCCTTTTGAGGTTTTAGTCCTGTGAAGTGCGGCTACAAATGCTGCCCAGCTCTGCCCCATTGATGTATACAGATGACTCACCTGCAGAGTGCAGACCCTATGTTTACATGTAAACTACGACATTCATATGTAAATAGCGGAGGCCGGCGGCATTGATATGTATATCATGCCCCCCTGGAGGTCACATCCACAGTAATCTCTAACAACCAATCAACAAGCAGAAATCATGTGCTTTAACCTCTAGCAACCAATCAGTGAGCCGTAATATGTGCTGCAACCTCTAGTAACCATTCAGTGAGCGGTAATGACACACTGTAACATCTGGCAACCAATCGCAATAGCTGCCTGATCCGATTCAGTAAACTGAGTTTTTGAATCTAGCTGCTAATTATTGTAAGTCTCAGAGCAGGTGGAAAGCAAAACTGCATGGGGGGGCCCCCCCCAAGAAAAGTTTTGCCCAGGGTCCAATCAATATTAAAGACGGCCCTGTCTGTATATAGTGTGAAATCTAGGTGATATAGGCCTAAAAGGTCAGGGGTCTGTAGACCTGATGGTGATCTGTAGGACATTTGAAATCCGGGGCATGGTGGGCCTAGGTGGTCATCAGGAGTCTGCAGAAGTGACAATGGCCCTTAATGCTCTGCAGGGAGTATGAAAGCTGGGTGGTGGTGGCCCAAGTGGACAGGGGGTTTGCAGACCTGATGGTGCCCTTTAATACCCTGTATGGAGTATGAAATCTGGGTGGTGGCCCAGGTGGTCAGGAGTCTGTAGATATGAAAGTGCCCATTAATGCTCTGTATGGAGGATGAAATCTGGGTGGTGGCCCAGGTGGTCAGGAGTCTGTAGATATGGAAGTGCCCCTTAATGCTCTGTATGGAGGATGAAATCTGGGTGGTGGTGGTCCAGGTGGTGAAGGTTCTGCAGACATGATGATGACCCTTAAGGCTCTGTATGGAGAATGAAATCTTGGTGGTGGTCCATGTGGTCAGGGTGTTGATGGACGTGAAAGTATCTCTTAATGTTCTGTATGTAGTGTGAAATCTAGGCGACGTAGGCCTAAAAGGTCAGGGGTCTACAGTCCTGATGGTGATCTGTATGACACATGAAATCTGGGGAATGGTGGGCCTAGGTGGTCATCGGGAGTCTGCAGAAGTGACAATGGCCCTTAATGCTCTGCAGATAGTATGAAAGCTGGGTGGTGGTGGCCCAAGTGGACAGGGGGTTTGCAGACCTGATGGTGCCCTTTAATACCCTGTATGGAGTATGAAATCTGGGAGGTGGCCCAGGTGGTCAGGAGTCTGTAGATATGGAAGTGCCCCTTAATGCTCTGTATGGAAGATGAAATCTGGGTGGTGGTGGTCCAGGTGGTGAAGGTTCTGCAGACATGATGATGACCCTTAAGGCTCTGTATGGAGAATGAAATCTTGGTGGTGGTCCATGTGGTCAGGGGTTGATGGACATGGAAGTATCTCTTAATGTTCTGTATGTAGTGTGAAATCTAGGCGATGTAGGCCTAAAAGGTCAGGGGTCTACAGACCTGATGGTGATCTGTATGACACATGAAATCCGGGGCATGGTGGACCTAGGTGGTCATCAGGAGTCTGCAGAAGTGACAATGGCCCTTAATGCTCTGCAGGGAGTATGAAAGCTGGGTGGTGGTGGCCCAAGTGGACAGGGGTTTGCAGACCTGATGGTGCCCTTTACTACCCTGTATGGAGTATGAAATCTGGGTGGTGGCCCATGTGGTCAGGAGTCTGTAGATATGAAAGTGCCCTTTAATGCTCTGTATGGAGGATGAAATCTGGGTGGTGGTGGACCAAGTGGACAGGGGGTTTGCAGACCCTGATGGTACCCTTTAATACCCTGTATGGAGTATGAAATCTGGGTGGTGGCCCAGGTGGTCAGGAGTCTGTAGATATGGAAGTGCCCCTTAATGCTCTGTATGGAGGATGAAATCTACAGTAGGTGGTGTGGGCCTAAGAGGTCAGGGGTCTGCAGACCTGATGGTGCCCGTAATGCTCGGTATAAAATATGAGTCAAGGTGGCCACCAAGAGTCTGAAGACATGTGGCCCTTAATGCTCTGCATGGAGAATGAAATCTGGGTGGTGGCTCAAGTGGACAGGAGTCTGCAGGGGTGGTGATGCCCCTTAATGTTCTGTACAGTGAACAAAAAAAAGTATTTGATCGGCTGCTGATTTTGTAGGTTTGCCCACTGACAAAGAAACGATCCGTCTATCATTTTAATGGTCGGTTTATTATAACAGTGAGAGAACAAAAATATCCAGAAAATCGCATTACAAAAAACTTAAAAATTGATTTGCATTTTAATGAGTAAAATAAGTATTTGATCCTCCTATCAAATCAGCAAGAATTCTGGCTCCCAAGTGTCTTCTATACAGGCAACAAGCTGAGATTAGGAGCACTCTCTTAAGAGTGCTCCTAATCTCAGCTTGTTACCTGTATAAAAAAAACACACCTGTGCACAGAAGCAATCAGATTCCAATCTCTCCACCATGGCAAAGATCTGTCCAAGGATGTCGGGGACAAGATTGTAGACCTACACAAGGCTGGAATAGGCTACAAGACCATCGCCAAGCAGCTTGGTGAGAGGGGGACAACGGTTGGTGCGCTTATTCGCAAATGGAAGAACCACAAAATAACTGACAGTCTCCATCGGTCTGGGGGCTCCGTGCAAGGTCTCACCTCATGGAGTTTAGATCATGAGAACATTGAGGAATCAGCCCAGAACTACACGGGAGAATCTTGTCAATGATCTCAGCTGGGACCATAGTCACCAAGAAGACAAATTGGTAACCCACTACGCCGTGAAGGACCGAAATCCTGCAGCGCCCACAAGGTCCCCCTGCTCAGGAAATCACATGTACAGGTCCGTCTGAAGTTTTCTAATGAACATCTGAATGATTCAGAGGAGAACTGGGGGAAAGTGTTATGGTCAGATGAGGGCAAAAATCAAGCTCTTTGGCATCAACTCAACTCGATGTATTTGGAAAAGGAGGAGGAATGCTGCCTATGACCCCAAGAACACCATCATACATGGAGGTCCTGTGAACCCAAGAACACCTTCCCCACCGTCAAACGTGGAGGAAGAAACATAATGCTATGGGGGAGTTTTTCTGCTAAGGGGACAGGACAACTTCACTGCATTAAAAAGGGACGATGGACGGGGCCATGTGCCATCAAATCTTGTTTGAGAACCTCCTTCCCTCACCCAGGGCATTGAAAATGGGTGGATGAGTATTCCAGCGTGACAATGACCCAAAACACACGGCCAAGGCAACAAAAGGAGTGCCTCAAGAAGAAGCACATTAAAAAGGTCCTGGAGTGGCCTAGCCAGTCGCCAGACCTCAATCCCATAGAAAATATGTGGAGGGAGCTGAAGGTTCGAGTTACCAAATGTCAGCCTGGAAACCTTAATGATTTGTCGAGGATCTGCAAATAGGAGTTGGACAAAATCCCTCCCGAGATGTGCGAACCTGGTGGCCAACTACAAGAACGGTCTGACCTCTGATTGCCAACAAGGGTTTCGCCACCAACTACTAAGTCATGTTTTAGGAAGGGGTCAAATAGTTATTTCATTCATTAAAATGCAAATCAATTTATAACTTTGAAATGTGTTTTCCTGGATATTTTTGTTTTTATTCTGTCTCTCACTGTTAAAATAAAACCGACCAATACAATTATAGACGGATTGTTTGTCCGTCGGCAGCCGATCAAATACTTTTTTCCCCTCAATGTATATAGGATGAAATCCTGGCAAAGGTGGCCTAGGTGTTCAGAAGTCTGCAGACGTGATAATGCCCTTTAATTCTCTGCATGGAGGACTGAAATCTGGGTAGTGGTGGTCCAGGTGGTCAGGGGTCTGCAGACATGAAAGTGCCCCTTAATGTTTTGTATATACTGTGAAATCTAGGTGATGCGAGGTTAGGTTGTCAGAGGTTTGCAGACCTGATGAGGTCTGTAATGCTCTGTATGAAAATACAAATCTGGGTCATGGTGGGCCCAGGTGGTCATCAGGAGTCTACAGATGTGACAGTGGCCCTTAATGCTTTGCAGGGAGTATGGAATCTGGGTGGTGGTGGCCCAAGTGGTCAGGGGTTTGCTGACATGATGGTGCCCCTAATAGCTTGGATTGAGTATGAAATCTGGGTGGTGGCTCAGTTGGCCAGGGGTCTGTAGACATGATGGTGCCCCTAATAGCTTGGATTGAGTATGAAATCTGGGTGGTGGCTCAGTTGGCCAGGGGTCTGCAGACATGATGGTGCCCCTTTATGTTCTGTACAGAGTAAGAAATCCTGGTGGTGGTCGCCCAGGTGGTCAAAAGTCTACAGACATGAGTTCTGTATGGGGTGATAAGACTGGGGGGTGGCGATATGATGGTGCCTCCAAACACTCTGTATGCAGTATGAAATATGAATGGAGGTGGCCCAGGTGGTCAGGGGTCCGCAGACATGATCGAGTCCCTTAATGCTCTGGGTATAGTCTGAGATCTGGGGGGGTGCATGCCTAGGAGGTTGGGAGTCAGCAGACATGATGGTGCCCCTTAATGCTCTATATGAAGCAAGATATCTGGGTGGTGGAACACACAGGTGGTTAGGGGTCTGCAGATGTAATGGTGCCCCTAATGCTCTGCATAGAGTAAGAAAAGTGGGTGGTCAGGGGTCTGCAGAAATGATGGTGCCCTTAAATGCTCTGAAAATAGCCTGGGATCTTGGTGATGACAGCCCATGTGGTCAGGAACCTGCCGCTTAATTCTATTTATGAAGCATAATATTTGAGTGGTGATGGCCCATGTGGTCAGGAGTCTGCAGACCTGATGGTGCCCCTTAATGTTCTGTATAGAGTATGAAATCTGGGTGGCGGTGGCCCAGGTGGTCAGGGGTCTCTGCAGACCTGATGGTGCCCCTTAATGTTCTGTATAGAGTATGCAATCTGGGTGGTGGTGGCCAGGTGGTCAGGAGTCTGCAGACCTGATGGTGCCCCTTAATGTTCTGTATAGAGTATGAAATTGGTGGTAGTGGCCCAGGTGGTCAGGAGTCTATACAGAGCCACTACCACCGATTTCATACTCTATACAGAACATTAAGGGGCACCATCAGATCTGTAGAGTATGAAATCTGGGTGGCGTGGCCCAGGTGGTCAGGAGTCTGCAGACCTGATGGTGCCCCTTAATGTTCTGTATAGAGTATGAAATTGGTGGTAGTGGCCCAGGTGGTCAGGAGTCTATACAGAGCCACTACCACCGATTTCATACTCTATACAGAACATTAAGGGGCACCATCAGGTCTGTAGAGTATGAAATCTGGGTGGCGTGGCCCAGGTGGTCAGGAGTCTGCAGACCTGATGGTGCCCCTTAATGTTCTGTATAGAGTATGAAAATCGGTGGTAGTGGCCCAGGTGGTCAGGAGTCTATACAGAGCCACTACCACCGATTTTCATACTCTATACAGAACATTAAGGGGCACCATCAGGTCTGCAGACCCCTGACCACATGGGCCACTACCACCGATTTCATACTCTATACAGAACATTAAGGGGTACCATCAGGTCTGTAGAGTATGAAATCTGGGTGGCGTGGCCCAGGTGGTCAGGAGTCTGCAGACCTGATGGTGCCCCTTAATGTTCTGTATAGAGTATGAAATCGGTGGTAGTGGCCCATGTGGTCAGGGGTCTGCAGACCTGATGGTGCCCCTTAATGTTCTGTATAGAGTATGAAATCGGTGGTAGTGGCCCAGGTGGTCAGGAGTCTGCAGACCTGATGGTGCCCCTTAATGTTCTGTATAGAGAATTAAATCTGGATGGCGGTGGCCCAGGTGGTCAGGAGTCTGCAGACCTGATGGTGTCCCTTAATGTTCTGTATAGAGTATGAAATCTGGGTGGTGGTGGCCCAGGTGGTCAGGAGTCTGCAGACCTGATGGTGTCCCTTAATGTTCTGTATAGAGAATTAAATCTGGATGGCGGTGGCCCAGGTGGTCAGGGGTCTGCAGACTTGATGGTGCCCCTTAATGTTCTGTATAGAGTATGAAACCTGGGTGGTGGTGGCCCAGGTGGTCAGGAGTCTGCAGACATCCCATAGACCAGTGGTCATCAACCTGTCCTCAGGGCCCACTAACAGGCCAGGTTTTATGTATTACCTTGGGGGAGGTGCAGACTAGAATACTGCAATCACTGAGCAGCAAATAATATCAACTGTGATGTATTTCCGTTATCTTGCAAACCTGTCCTGTTAGTGGGCCCTGAGGACAGGGTTGATGACCACTGCCATAGACCATTGAGCACAGTCTAGGTGTGGGTGGAGTGGGCCCAAATGTCCAGGTACCTGCAGAAGTGTTGGGATCTGGGTGATGTTGGGTCGCGAGGTCACGAGGTCATGCCCTTTAGGCTGGGAGAGGAATCTATGATAAACCCCCCTTGGTTCTGAGGGACCTGGGTGGCGCTGGCGGGGAGGTGGTCAGGGGCCTGCAGACACGATAATGCCCCTTAGCAAGGTTGAATTGGAGGAGATGGCCTTTACAGTTTATGTATTATAGAGCTCCCCGGAGACTTCATGGTGTGTTATGAAGATCGATCATTCACCACAGAAGCACGATCTTAGGTGGATTCTCAGCCAATCATATGTGGAGAAGGGAGGATGATGTGGCCTGTAGTAACCTTGGAGTGTGGAAGGGAGCCAGAGCTGAAATAACACAGCGAGAGAGCGAGGGGCGGAAATGTACCAACATAAACAAATATGACAAGGAGGGTTCCTGAAAGGAAGAGCAGAAGCTGGAGGACCCGTCTGGGGGGTCACAGGGGGGGTCCACTGAAAAAAAGACACAAAAACAAAGCAGACACTTTATTATTAAATTCCACTCTACACTAAATCATCTTTGAAACTTGTAACCAGATACACCGAGGGACAGATCTGTAAATATAACCGAATATAGCCTGGAGGCATCTCCACAACTTCCCTCCCCCATACAAGGTGGAAGCAACGACGAGACCCGACATGCCAGGAACTCCCCCCAGACAGTATATACAGAGCACACAGTATATTCCTCCCCTCCCCCACTCAGAGCTTCTGGACAGGCAGCCTTATTTAAAAGAATTTAAATAAAACACACAGCAACAATACATAACTACTATCACCTCCTATACCGCCTCTACCCTGACCAGTGCCCACGTCATCCCCCTATACCCTGACCAGTGCCCACGTCATCCCCCTATACCCTGACCAGTGCCCACATCATCCCCCTATACCCTGACCAGTGCCCACGTCATCCCCCTATACCCTGACCAGTGCCCACGTCATCCCCCTATACCCTGACCAGTGCCCACATCATCCCCCTATACCCTGACCAGTGCCCACATCATCCCCCTATACCCTGACCAGTGCCCACGTCATCCCCCTATACCCTGACCAGTGCCCACATCATCCCCCTATACCAGGGGTCTTAAACTGGTGGGCCTCCAGCTGTTGCAAAACTACAATTCCCATGAGGCATTGCAAGGCTGACAGTTACAAGCATGACTCCCACAGGCAGAGACATGATGGGACAGCTGGAGGGCCACCAGTTTGAGACTCCTGCCCTATAGCCACTCTACCCTGACCCGTGCACACATCACCTAGCCTGACCAGTGCCCACATCACCTCCTATATATCATCTAACCTGACCAGTGCCCACATCCCCCTATACCCACTCTACCCTGACTCTTGCACACATCACGTCCTATACCTCCTCTAACCTGACCAGTGTCCACATCACCTCCTATACCTTACCTAACCTGACCTGACCTGACCAGTGCTCACCATCACGTCCTAAACCCTCATCTAACCTGACCAGTGCCCACCATCACGTCCTATACCTCCTCTAACCTGACCAGTGCCCATCATCACGTCCTATACCTCCTCTAACCTGACCAGTGCCCACCATCACGTCCTATACCTCCTCTAACCTGACCAGTGCCCATCATCACGTCCTATACCTCCTCTAACCCGACCAGTGCCCACCATCACGTCCTATACCTCCTCTAACCTGACCAGTGCCCATCACGTCCTATACCTCTTCTAACCTGACCAGTGCCCATCATCACGTCCTATACCTCCTCTAACCCGACCAGTGCCCACCATCACGTCCTATACCTCCTCTAACCTGACCAGTGCCCACCATCACGTCCTATACCTCCTCTAACCCGACCAGTGCCCACCATCACGTCCTATACCTCCTCTAACCCGACCAGTGCCCACCATCACGTCCTATACCTCCTCTAACCTGACCAGTGCCCACCATCACGTCCTATACCTCCTCTAACCTGACCAGTGCCCACCATCACGTCCTATACCTCCTCTAACCCGACCAGTGCCCACCATCACGTCCTATACCTCCTCTAACCCGACCAGTGCCCACCATCACGTCCTATACCTCCTCTAACCTGACCAGTGCCCACCATCACGTCCTATACCTCCTCTAACCCGACCAGTGCCCACCATCACGTCCTATACCTCCTCTAACCTCACCAGTGCCCACCATCACGTCCTATACCTCCTCTAACCCGACCAGTGCCCACCATCACGTCCTATACCTCCTCTAACCCGACCAGTGCCCACCATCACGTCCTATACCTCCTCTAACCTCACCAGTGCCCACCATCACGTCCTATACCTCCTCTAACCTCACCAGTGCCCACCATCACGTCCTATACCTCCTCTAACCTGACCAGCGCCCACCATCATGTCCTATAACCTGACCAGTGCCCACCATCACGTCCTATACCTCCTCCAACCTGACCAGTGTCCACATGACCTCCTATACCATCCCTAACCTGACCAGTGCCCACCATCACGTCCTATACCTCCTCCAACCTGACCAGTGTCCACATGACCTCCTATACCATCCCTAACCTGACCAGCGCCTGCATCACCTCCTATACCCCATCTACCCTGAGCAGTGCCCACATCACCTTATATACCCAATCTACCTTGACCAGTACCCACATGTCCCCCTACACTCCCTCTAACTCAACTGAGACTAACACCCTCCTACCTCTTCTACCCACTCTTCCCCAACCAATGACCACACCACTCCTATACCTCTTCTACCCCAGAAAACCCTTTGTTCCCCCCACTACCATGACCAGTGCCCCCATCACCTCTTATACCTCCTCTACCCTGACCAGTTCCCACATAACCTCCTATACCCAATCTACCCTGACCAGTGCCCACATCACCTCTTATACCCAATCTACCCTGACCAGTGCCCACATCACCTCTTATACCCAATCTACCCTGACCAGTTCCCACATCACCTCCTATACCCAATCTACCCTGAGAGGTCCACATCACCTCTTATACCTCCTCTACCCTGACCAGTGCCTACATCACCTCCTATACCCCATCTACCCTGACCAGTGCCCACATCACTTCTTATACCCAGTCTACCCTGATCAGTGCCCACATCACCTCCTATACCCCATCTACCCTGACCAGTGCCCACATCACCTCCTATACCCCATCTACCCTGACCAGTGCCCACATCACCTCCTATACCCCCATCTACCTTGACCAGTACCCACATGTCCCTCTAACTCAACTGAGACCAACACCCTCCTACCTCTTCTACCCACTCTTCCCCAACCAATGCCCACACCACTCCTATACCTCTTCTACCCCCACTACCCTGACCAGTGCCCACGTCACCTCTTATACCTCCTCTACCCTGACCAGTGCCCACATCATCCCCTAAACTCCCATCTCAAGCAAGACCCACATCATCCTTATACCACCACTACGCCAACCAGTGCCTCCTCTGGTACAGAGACCGATGTGACTGGCTCAGTGTTCTCTGTACAGCACTGTGGTATATGTCAGAGCTATATAAATGGGGGGGGGGGGGGGGGACATTTGAGTGTAAGCTCCTCTGGTTGGCGGCCCCATCATTTCCAGGGATGAGAATATTTGTCCAGTGATATTTTGCTCGCTCTCTCCAGTGCTCTGTGGCAACACCCGGTGAGGATGGGAGGGGAGCGGTAGATCTCAGTCCTGGGAGATTACATCATCCCCTTATTACGGCATTAAGACGCATAAACAATGGTAACTGTCAGCCCGAGATTAACCCCGCCACTGCCACTGCCGTACACCCCCCCCCCCGACATGTCCTGCAAGGACAACACCTCCAACAGACGACATGACTCCTAATGTACACAGTGCACCCAATCACCTCCCACACACTATACACACAGCACTACAATACACCTCCCAAACACTATCTACACAGCACTGCAAGTACACCTCACTCACACACCGTACTACAATACACCTCCCGCACAATAAATATACACTGTACATACATATACAGTACACCCCTCACATTTTTGTAAATATTTTCTTCTCTCTTTTCATGTGACAACTCTCTCATACTGGTCACTGGAAGTCCAACATGGCACCTGATGGCAAAGAACTCTCTGAGGATCTGAAAAAAATAATTGTTGCTCTACATAAAGATGGCCTATAGACTATAAGAAGATTGCCAAGACCCTGAAACTGATCTGCAGCACGGTGGCCAAGACCATCCAGCGGTATAACAGGACAGGTTCCCCTCAGAACAGGCCTCGCCATGGTCCACCAAAGAAGTTGAGGTCACGTGCTCAGCGTCATATCCAGAGGTTGTCTTTGGGAAATAGACGTATGAGTGCTGCCAGCATTGCTGCAGAGGTTGTAGGGGTGGGGGGTCAGCCTGTCAGTGCTCAGACCATACGCCGCACACTGCATCAAATTGGTCTGCATGGCTGTCATCCCAGAAGGAAGCCTCTTCTAAAGATGATGCACAAGAAAGCCCACAAACAGTTTGCTGAAGACAAGCAGACTAAGGACATGGATTACTGGAACCACGTCCTGGGGTCTGATGAGACCAAGATAAAGGTATTTGGTGTCAGATGGTGTCTGGCGTGTGTGGGGGCAACCAGGTGAGGAGGACAAAGACAAGTGTGTCTTGTCTACAGTCAAGCATGGTGGGGGGAGTGTCATGGTCTGGGGCTGCATGAGTGCTGCCGGCACTGGGGGGCTACAGATCATTGAGGGAACCATGAATGCCAACATGTACTGTGACATACTGAAGCAGAGCATGATCCCCTCCCTTCAGAGACTGGGCCGCAGGGCAGTATTCCAACATGATAACCACCCCAAACACACCTCCAAGACCACCACTGCCTTGCTAAAGAAGCTGAGGGTAAAGGTGATGGACTGGCCAAGCATGTCTCCAGACCTAAACCCTATTGATCATCAGTGGGGCATCCTTAACTGGAAAGTGGAGGAGCGCAAGGTCTCCAACATCCACCAGCTCTGTGATGTCATCATGGAGGAGGGGAAGAGGACTCCAGCGACAACCTGTGAAGCTCTGGTGACCTCCATGCCCAAGAGGGTTAAGGCAGTGCTGGAAAATAAATGGCGGCCACACAAAAATATTGACACTTTGGGGCCAATTTGGACATTTTCACTTAGGGGTGTACTGACTTTTGTTGCCAGCGGTTTAGACATTAATGGCTGTGTGTTGAGTTATTTTGAGGGGACGGCAAATTTACACTGTTATACAAGCTGTACACTCACTACTTTACATTGGAGACAAGTGTCATTTCTTCAGTGTTGTCACATGAAAAGATAGAAGAAAAGATTTACACAAATGTGACTGGAGGGGTGTACTCACTTTTGTGAGAGAGTGTGAGTATGTATGTATGTATGTATGTATGTATGTATGTATGTATGTATGTATGTATGTATGTATGTATGTATGTATGTATGTATAATATATATATATATATATATATATATATATATATATATATATATATATAGCAGCTTGCCGTATTCTGCATCTTTCTATATACACACAGTAGCAGTGCGGGGTATATCTCCATCCCTCTATATATACACTGGGGATTGGTAGGGACTGGAGTCTGGTGACAGAACACGTTGTCCTTTCAGCAGGGGGGGAATGAGAGGGGGAATGAGAGGGGGGGATGGGGGGGTTCCCTGTGTGTCAGTCTGGCGGAGAGCCCGGAATCCCGAACATTATTCACAGATGACCTCAGCCTGTCAGCGAGAGACATGTGACGCCCGGGAACACCCCACCGCCGTCAACACAGACCTTGGGGGGGGGGGGGGGGAATTGTACCAGCAGCCGGATCACATTCACAGACATTTACATAACACCAGACTGACACCGAGCCGCCCCCACCGGGGGGGACACACCAGGCCGGCCTCACATCACTGAAGACAATGGTCATAGAATACATAGGATTACCAACCCCAATATACCATGAAAGACACACCACACACCCTACAATCTGGAGAACCTACCTAAATAATGGTTACTCCATTATATCGGGAAGGACCATCACCCAACTTCGAACGTCCATCAACTGGGAGAGGTCACAATCAGATGGCACCATGTATTGGAATATTAGATCAGACCCAACCATCTCACTCCTAATACAGGCTTGCTGAGATGTTTGGTAGTGTTGTCCAGGCCTCCGATGGACTCTCCTATACGCAAGGAGGGACTCCCATGGGCTCTCCTAAGCCAAACCTGAACACCACACTGGTCCAACACAAAACCTGGACGAGGTTCCTCTGAACTCCCCACCAGTCAATAATACACAGTTGAATGAATGAATGGATTTGTATAGCGCTACAATGCGAACTGAATCGCCTCAAGGCGCTGTATTCGTCCTGTGTTGTCCTGCTTCTTAGAAGAGGTGGTCTTGAGTTTTTTCCTGAAGGCCTGATGGTTTTCTTCCATGCGGATGTAGGTCGGTAGAGCGTTCCATAGCCGTGGTCCTTGGACAGCGAATCTCCGTTCCCCCCCTTTGATTTGTAGCGGGATTTGGGAATGAAGAGGAGGTTTTGGTTGGATGATCGAAGACTGCGATTGGGTGTGTAGTTGTGCTGGGAAGTTGAAACACCTCGGATTGGTGAAATGCAAGTTGCTTGTGCTACACCAAAACAGCCTCCTAGAGAAGCCTGAGAACATCCGGAACCACCTCATGATGAGTGACGAGACCCAAAGCTGAACTTTACGGTCACAACAGTATAAAATGATGTTTGAATAGCAGTCAACAAGGCCTAGGAAATTAAGTACACCATCCCTACCGTGAAGCATGGTGGTGGATCTCTGGGAGGTCAGTATGGTGCTGTGCAGGTGGTCACTAATCTGAGGAACAGGGATGCAGGTGATTGGCACTTCTTGATGCCTCCAATCACATGGAATACATTTTTTGGTCGTAAGTTTACACACCCCAAGCAGTCTTCGTACAAAACGTAGGCAAAACGTAGGCATTTGCGGTGCAGCAACACCACTTTATGGTCACAAAAATGAATGTTTGGAGAGGACTATGAAGGGAAATACACCTCTGGAGGTTAGCATTGGGTTGTGAAGGTGGCACCAATCTAAGGCACTTTTTGACACCTCCAGTCAGATGGAAACCCTGGGAATCCATCTCCCCTTCCCTGAGGAGCCTACATTGGCTAACCGTTAAGAAATCGGATCACATTCAAGACCCTCTGCCTCACCCATAAATGTACCCATGGAGACGCTCCTCAATACCTTCGCAAGAAAATAAAACACTACATACCCAATCGCAGTCTTCGATCGGCTAACCAAAACCTCCTCATCATTCCCAAATCCCGCTACAAATCAAAGGGGGAACGGAGATTCGCTGTCCAAGGACCACGGCTATGGAATGCTCTACCAACCTACATCTGCATGGAAGAAAACCATCAGGCCTTCAGGAAAAAACTCAAGACCCACCTCTTCTAAGAAGGTTGACAACAAAGCACCAATACAGCGCCTTGAGGCGATTCAGTTCGCATTGTAGCGCTATACAAATTATTCAATCATTCATTCAGATGGAACACATTTGGAGGTTTACATACAGTACTTCGGGCAGAGTTGGTGCAATGTTATGGTCACCATGATAAACACGATGTTTGGAGAGGCGTCAATGAGGCCTATGAAGGAAAATACTATATCATCTACAGGTGAAGCATGGAGGAGGCTCTCCAGAGATCAGGTGGTCACCAATCTAAAGAATGGAGTTGCAGGATTGGCACTTCTTGGTGACCCACCTCCAAATCACATGGAATACATTTTTCGGTCATCAGTTAACATACCTCAGGCAGAATTTATACAACGTGGTCCATTATTGCTGAGCCAACGCCACAAAAGCACCTGCTTACAATACACTGAACAGCACTTAAAGAAGCCACAAAAAACGTAAGGAGCAAAATTGTTCTTTATGGTCACAACAACTAGGGTTGTCCCGATACCACTTTTTTAAGACCAAGTACAAGTACCGATACTTTTTTTCCAAGTACTCGCCGATACCGATACTTTTTTTTTTAATGTCATGTGACAGTTTTCAAAGCACAAAACAGATTAGGTGGCACTGACATGCAGCACTGATAGGATTAGGTGGCACTGATGAGCACTGACAGATGGCAATGACAGATGGCAATGACAGGTGGCGGGCACTGACAGGTGGCACTGATGGCGGGCACTGACAGATGACTGGCACTGACAGGTGGCACTGATGGCGGGCACTGACAGGTGGCACTGATGGCGGGCACTGACAGGTGGCACTGACAGGCGACTGGCACGGACAGGTGGTACTGATAGCGAGCACTGACAGGTGGCTGCCACTGACAGATGGCACTGACAGGTGGCTGGCACTGATGAACGGCACTTATGGACATTGGGCACTGATAGGTGGCATTTATGAGCACTGATGGACTTGCCTGCGATGGCCCCTCATGGTACTCCTTGCACTCGGCCGCATAAAAGCAGCAGCGGCCATCTTGTTACACCCAGCCTGAACCATATGGGCTGGGTGTAACAAGATGTCCGCTGCTGGCTAACTGTGGCCGAGTGCAGGGTGTACCAAGATGGGCGTCGGGATGTCCAACAGCCGACGTCGACACGGAGCGTCACTTCCGCTGGCTTCCGGTTGCGCCGGGTCGCTTTCCCAGGTATCGGATCTGGCATCGGGAGCATTTGTGCGGGTACAAGTACCTCGCACAAATGCTCGGTATCGGTCCCGATACTAGTATCGGTACAACCCTAGTCACAACCACAAAATGTTGTGTTTTTTAGAAGAGTCCCAGGGCCCATGAGAAGCAAACCATCCCTTCTGTGAAACATGGGAGGTGGATCTCCACTGTTTTGGGTGGGTGTGTGGGCTACAACGGCCAAAGGGAACTTGATGGCAAGATGAACGTAGAATATTATCAGCAAATATTGGAGGGAATATTTGAATCTGTCAGCCCAGAAGCTGGACTTTCCAACATGACTGACTGATCGGAAACCGAAAGCAAAGTTAATTCTTAAGTGACTACAGCAGAAAAAAAAAGTGAAGGTTCTTAAGTAACCATCACAATATACTGACCTCAACAACATTGAGTAATTATGGGGAGTTCCCCAAACATGAAGTTCATGGTGGGGGCACACTTCAAACTTTCCAACATGACAACCATCTGGTCTCATTACTCCAAATAATTTTTGTTTCAGAAGTTTTGGGGCCTCTCCGTTTTTCTAGTACGAACTCCTTGTTTGGGGGTCTCCCCAAAGTGGTTCAATGATAATGTGGTCAGCAGATTTTCATGGCCACTGCAAAATCTTATCCACCAAAGAGTTGACTTGACCTTTAGGCTGCATTCAAACCTGAGCGTTTCAAAGTCGCGCAATTTTGTTTAGGTCACCAATGTAAAAAGGCAGAAAGACACCTGTAACCTGCCCCAAAGAAGCTCATGTTCTTTTTTTGAGCTTAGGAGTTTTTTTTAGGCATTTTGCTTCAGGTGACAAAATGCTCAGATGTGAACAGGTGTCATTGAAATGAATGGGATTTTCCTTTTTGGGCGTTTTTCGTGTCTTTTTTTCGGGTGTTGTACGAGATGAAAATGCTCAGGCGTGAATGCAGCCTAAAAGGTCAAGTCAACTCTTTGGTGGCTAAGATTCTGCAGTGGCCATAAAAATCTCCTGACCACATCATCATTGAGCCACTTTGGGGAGACCCCAAACAAGGAGTTCCTACTAGAAAATACAAAAACAAAAAAAAAAAAAGAAACCCGGAGAGGCTCCAAAACTTCTGAAACAAAAATAATTTTGAGTAATGAGACCAAAACTGAACTTTATGGTCACAATCCTAGCACTATGTGTGGAGAGAAGACACCAAGTTGAAGAGAAGCAGACTGGTCCTACAGTGAAGAATGAAGTGGAGATCGCTGCCCTTGGAGGTGTGCGAGCTACAATGACAGATGGGTATTTTGTCAAAACACTGGGGTGAGGTGCATATAGCAAAAACATTGGCGTTCTTCAGCACGGAAGCTGCACATGGGGCACACTTGGACTTTCCAACATGACAATGATCTGAGAACAGCGGCTAGGGTTCTGGAACGGCCTTCAGAATTCTCCTCATTGAGCCACAATAGGCAGACCCCAAACATGGAGATCATGGTGGGTCACACGTGGGATTTTCCAACATGACAATGATCTGAGAACATAAGGTTAAGTCAACTCTTCAGTGGCTAGGGTTCTGGAGCGGCCATCAGAATTCTCCTGACCTCAACATCATTAAGCCACAATAGGCAGACCCCAAACATGGAGAAGATGGTGGGTCACACTTGGGACTTTCCAACATGACAACAATCTAAACCATAAGGTCAAGTCAACTCTTCGGTGGCCAGGGTTCTGGAGTGGTCATCAAAATCTCCTGACCTCAACATCATTGAGCCTCTTCGGGGAAGATTTCAAATACTGAGGTCCTACAAGACAACCAAAAAGAGAGTCTACAGGGCCTGGAGAAGTCTCAAAACTGAAAGAAAATCATTTGTAGCAGGACAGTGGTGTAGTGGTTAGCCCTTTCACCTAGCAGTAATATGGTCGCTGGTTCAAAATCCCGACCACGACACCTTCTGCCTGGAGTTTGCATGTTCTCCCTGTGCCTGCGTGGGTTTCCTCCGGGTACTCCGGTTTCCTCCCACACTCCAAAGACATGCTGGTAGGTTAATTAGATCCGGTCGATAAAAATTGGCCAAATATATATATGTTGTATGTGTATGTGTTTGTAAGCATGTCAGGACCGCACAATACCACAGATGGACACCAGTGGCAAAAGCGCCCTGAGGCGATTCAGTTCGTATAGGTAGCGCTATACAAGTCATTCATTCATTCATGTAGTGATGAGACCAAAAAAAAATGGAAACTGATCTCCCATAAAATGCTAGGTTTGGAGAGGAGTCAGTAAATCCTATGAAGAGAGGTAGATCATCCATACCAGGAAGATTAGAGGTGGGTCTTTGCCGTTGATGGGTTTGCGAGCCACACCGACACCGGAAATTTTGTCAACATTTCATTGAAAAGATTAATTCAGCTCATCACCAGGAAATATTGGGGGAAATTTGTATTCATCAGCCCGAAAGCTGTGCATGCGACGCACTTGGACTTTCCAACATGACAAAGATGCGAAGCACAAGGCCGGGTTTAGTCTTCACCCTCCACGGATACGTCCGATTCCTCCCCCCTCCAGGACCTGAAAGTCATCTGCGGCTGTCAGCTGCTGCATTAAAAACTTTCAGTTCCTCTAACTAACTGTCAGCTGAAGGGAGACGAAAACCAGAGAGAGATCACTGCGGGGATGGGGAACGGTGACCACACACACACACACACACACACCACTCACACACACACACACACACACACACACACACACACATCTACAGTACTGCTCGCTATCCTCAGACACAATTTCTAAGGTTTCCCTACAGTACTGTCACAGGTCTGCTTTGTACCGGTACTGACTGGGTCTATTAAAAAAAAACGCACTCTACTCATAAACATTCCAATGACTACAAGCAGCGCAATGACCGGCCTGTCAGATGACTACAAGCAGCGCAATGACCAGCCTGTCAGATGACTACAAGCAGCGCAATGACCAGCCTGTCAGATGACTACAAGCAGCGCAATGACCGGCCGGTCAGATGACTACAAGCAGCGCAATGACCGGTTAGTGTGAACCGAGGCTTAAGGTTATTTAGTACCGGTCAACTCAGCCTTCAAAAAAAGGGGGCATCTAACGGGCATATCTGACACAACAGCTAGTGGAACAGTGCACATTGTACCAATTCACCTGCCACACATGTTCATCAAGCTTTCTGACCCAACCACGGGTCCCACCAATAGCTAGGCAAGATGACATGCGTGGTACCGAACTGACCGGCACTCACATTCATGTTTTTTGAGCTTTCTGACCCAACCATGGGTCCCACCAACAGCTAGGTAAGACGTCACACTTTGTACCAACACGCCCAGGACACACATGTCCATGTGTATCCAGCTTTCTGACCCAACCATGGGTCCCAACAACAGCTAGGCAAGACGTCACACGTTGTACCAACGCGCCCGGGACACACATGTCCATGTGTATCAAGCTTTCTGACCCAACCATGGGTGCCACCAACAGCTAGGCAAGACGTCACACGTTGTACCAATGCGCCCAGGACACACATGTCTATGTGTATCAAGCTTTCTGACCCAACCACGGGCCCCGCCGACAGCTGGGGAGATGGTATACATCGTACCAATTCACCCAGTACACATGTCCATGTTAACTGAGATTCCTCACCCAAGCACTGGTCCCTCCAACGGCTAGGTGAGATGGTATAAATTGCCAATGTGCCTGGCACACATGTCCATGTTTATCAAAATTTCTGACCCAACCATGTGTAACCTCTAAAATCTCTATTTCTGATTTATTAATCACAAAATATGATATGGGTTAAATGAGAGTTCTATCGACCAGGAGGAAAGGCTTTGAATATAATAACATTTATTACAGGTAGTTAAAGTCAAGCTAATACACAAATCCCTAGCACACCAAGGCAGAAAATGCTAGGTTGAAATAAAATTATATATATATATATATATATATATATATATGAAGGAATATAGATTATATTCCTTCTGACCGTGATCTACAAGCATGTTTAGTTACAAGTAGCAGGGCATACCTTCCCCTGCTACATGCCATCCTACCTGCTGGCTGGTTCCCCCGGCAAGAGCGCGTCTGCCTCCTTTCCTCAGAGAGTATCAAAAAACCAGCCTGATCCCTCATTGGCTGGCTTAGCGTGAGTTCTGATTGGTTACTTAGTCTAAGCCAGCCCCCTTACAGCAACTCCCACCAGTGATGTAGAAAAAACTTGAATGGTCTCACTTCGTTACCTATCCCGGCATGGGGTCGTTTATAGTGAATAGGTGACAAACAATGGAATTGGCTAAACCATTGTTAGTGTCAAGTATCGGCCCCGCCATGTCTGCAATTAACTTCAGCTTGCCCAGCTTTAACTGCAAGCAAAAGGAGACATATTCATAATTACAATATTTCACAGATATTAATGGAAATTTCACATAAACGCCATAAGGCAACACATGGGCCCCACCAACAGCCAGGTAAGATGGTATACATTGTACCAATCCACCTAGCACACATATCCATGTTTACCAAGCTTCCTCATCCAACCACTGGCCTTTCTAACAGCAAGGCAAGATGGTGTACATTGTACCAAACCACCTGGCACCAACCACAGGTCCCCCAACAGCTGGATAAGACGTTGTACGCTGCACCAATGCGCCTGGCACACACGTCAGTGTGTTTCAAGCTAACAGCCCCAAGGGCCCCACCATCAGCTAGTGAGATGGTATATATTGTAACAACCTATCTGGTACACGTCCATATTTATTGAGCCGCCTCACCACACTAACATGTCCATATTTATAGAGATTTCTGTTCCAACAGCAAGGCAAGATGGCGCACAATGTACTGATTCGCCAAGTACACATGTCCACGTTTATTGGGCTTCTTCACCCAACCACTGACCTCTCCAACAGCAAAGTAAGATGGTGTACATTGTATTGCATTGTACCAATTCGCCCGGCACACAAGTCAATGTGTTTCAAGCTTTCTGATCCAACCATGAGCCCCACCAACAGCTGGTAAGATGGTTTACATGTGTACCAGACAGGTTGGTACACATGTCCATATTTAAGCTTCCTCACCCAACCACTTGCTCCTCCAACAGCAAGGTAAGATGGTATACATTGTACGAACGAGCCCAGCACATATCTCCATGTTTATTGAGCTTCCTCACCCAACCATTGGCCCCGCCAACAGCTGGTGAGATTGTGTACATTTTATCAATGCGCCCAGTTCATGTCTGTTTTGAGCTTCTTCACGCAACCATTGACCTCTTCAACAGCAAGGCGAGATGGCCACCTAGCACACCCCACCGGTCACACAACAGCTAGATTAGACGTTGCACATTTTACCAATGCGTTACAAGCTTTCTGACCCAACTATGGGCCCCTCCAACAGCTGGCTAGATGGTATACATTGTACCAACCTGTCTGGTACACATGTCCATATGTGTACAGGTTGCTGGCCCAGCCATGGGTCTATCCCCAACAGCAAGGCAAGATGGCGCACATAATTGTGAATGTTTTTCAACATGTTTTACAAATAAATGTGTGAAAAGTGTGGAGGGCAACCCTACTCCCGTCACATTGTCCAACTTAGAAGTCTCCCGAGCCGCCCTAAACCTAGCCCTGACATCCAACGCCACCAAACACTTAAACTGGCTAAGTGGACGGTTCTATCTACAAGCCGACAAAATAGGCCCACAGCTAGCAGCAAGACTCTCCCCCAAAATTAGGACCTACTCTTTACCAAAGATCAAATCCCGGTCAGGAACGCTTACTCAGAACCCACACAAAATCCTGGAGACCTTCCAGGCTTTTTACTCAAACCTGTACTCATCCTCCAACCCGAGCAGTCCTGCCTCCATTGATGCTTTTATGGAGGAGTTAGACAGCCCCAGACTCTCGGACTCCCACCGCGACGTCATGGACTCCCCCTTTAGGCTTGAGGAAGTCCAGGACGTCATTAAGAGCCTCAAAACAGATTCAGCTCCCGGCCCTGACGGTTTTTCATCTCGGTACTATAAAACCTTCTCAGAGGTCCTCTCTCCTCGTCTGGTCCGGCTCTTTAATTCCCTACGGGAGGGTTCCCCTCTGGAACCAGCAGCCAACCTTGCATACATATCAGTTATTCCTAAACAAGGCAAAGACTCTAGCGAAGTAGGCAATTACAGGCCAATCTCTTTAATAAACAACGATCTAAAAAATTATGACCAAAATTTTAGCAAATAGGATGGCGTCGTTTATTGGAAATTACATAAATAAGGATCAGGTGGGATTCATCCCGGGGAGACAGGGGCCGGACCAGATTAGGAGAGCGGTAGACTTAATTTCCCTCATGCAATCATCTTGGGATGGGAAATCCCCCCAATCCGGATATATCCTCTACATAGATCTCCAAAAGGCCTTTGACACGGTCACATGGCCATACCTATTCTCCACCCTCAAGAAATGGGGCTTTGGCCCAGATTTTCTTACAACCCTGTCATCCCTTTACTCCTCCCCAAAAGCCCAAGTTAAAATGCAAGGACATCTTTCTGAACAATTTCCTATCCTAAAAGGCACTAGACAGGGCTGCCCCCTTTCCCCTATTCTATTCGCTATCGCAATAGAAACTTTGGCCTTCGCTATTAGACAACACCCGGATATTCATGGAGTACAATGCAGCCAAAAAACCCATAAATGCGCCCTTTTCGCAGATGACGTTCTGCTGTTCATAACTGCCCCACTCATCTCTACTCCCAACATCATCTTACTCTTTCAAAAATTTGGTGCGGTGTCAGGAGTAAACATGTCAAAATCTATTGCCCTTAACATATCCACCCCACAGGACCTAGTAGACAGAATTAAAGCCCATTCCCCCTTCGCTTGGTCCACTTCTTCTCTCCCTTACTTAGGTATTCAACTTGCTCCCAAGATCGAACTATTGTTCCGCCATAATTACCCCCCCTTAATCAAGAGGTTATCCGAAGACCTTGCGCAATGGTCTCTTTATAAAATGTCATGGCTGGGACGTGTAAATGCAATTAAGATGACCCTTCTTCCCAGGATCTTATACCTATTCCGCTCTCTTCCCATCCCAATTTCGAAACGATTTCTTGACAAATTTCAGTCGGCCATTTTACGCTTTATATGGGGGGGGGGGAAGGGACACCGCCTCCCAAAGACGGTTCTCCATAGATCAAGGAAGAAAGGGGGTCTGGGGCTGCCTAATCTCTGGTGGTACTATCAAGCCGCCCAATTGAGTCAATTTTCGGTCATTTATTACAAGGGCCCAAAACCGGACTGGGTTGATATAGAAAGACAGGCAACTCCTAACCACACTCTAGATTTTCTTACTTGGAGACCACAAAAAGAAAGACCCCCGATCCTCTCCCCAACTTTGTCTCACACTTTGGCTCTCTGCGATACTCTGTACAAAAAACAATCCCTGGTTTCGGACTGGCACCCCCTGGCACACATCTTTCACAACCCCCAATTTCCCCCGGGTCTAGATATCAAGGCTTTTCAGTGGTGGCTCGATAAGGGTCTTTATAGAATTGGTCAATTTTTTAACAGCAATGGCCCCCTCTCTCTCAAACATTGCATCTCCAAACTGGACATGCCATCCTCAGAGATTTTCAGATACAACCAGCTTTCTCACTTTCTACACATATTGTGGAAAAGCTCTGATACCCCACTTTCAGTAACTCCATATGAGCTCTGGTGCTCTTCAGCCATGGGAGTGAGGGGGGGAATTTCCTTTATCTACTCAGCGTTAGCTGACCCCCTGGAAAAAGCGAATTACATGTTGAAGTGGGAGCGTGACCTCCAATTTGATTGGGACCTGGATACCTGGCACTCAAACTTTGCCCGCTCCTACAGGGGTATACTTAATAGTTCCCTTGTGGAAGCAAGCCTCAAAATCATCTCCCGCTGGTACCTGGTTCCTACCCGGCTCACTAAATTCTTTCCCCAGTCCTCCCCACTCTGTTTCAGAAGTTGTGGCCTTATGGGCTCCCTCCTTCACACATTTTGGGAATGCCCCAAAATTAGGGGATATTGGAATAAAATTTTCAGTCTCATCCGCAAGACCACAGGGCTGGCAATTAAACAAGAACCCACCACGGCCCTCCTCAACCAGCGAATTCAGGACGCCCCTAAACTGACGCAAGCCCTAATTCATTATATTCTCCTGGGAGCCAAGATTACTCTGGCACACTCGTGGAAATCCCCTTCGGTCTCCTTTAGCCAGACCAAACAAAAGATCTCATGGATAATGGCGCAGGAAAAAATAGCTAGTGCGATCTTGGACTCCTCAGAAAAATTCAGGCTCACATGGGAACCCTGGGCTGCATATATAGGAATATCCCTTCTTTGCTGATATAGCATCCAGGATCCCCCCTCTCACTCCTTCTCCCCCTCCTGACCCAAGATCCCTCCGCAAAGGTTCCTACCCTCCCTATCCCCTATACCTACCTCTTCTACTGTCTCCGTCCTCGCCTCCAATCTCCCCTCCTGTCTGTCGTTTTCTCCTCCCCCCCCTTCTTTCCTGTTCTCCTCTATTTCCTCTTCTCTCTCTCTCTAACACCTCAGTTGTCTCAGCTCTAGGTCGTCTCGACCTACAACATGTACCGGAGTGAGCTTTGTACCTGGTGATCTCCCCAACCACAAGGCCTAGCTCAACTGAAGTGAGGGGAAGTGAGGGGAAGTCCCCCCAAAGTCCCCCCCCCCCTGTTCTGTTAACTGTAGCTTATCTAGGTTTTGTCTCCCCAGACAACGGCAGACTCACCTGGCTGGTCCTTTCCCTTACGGGTTTGGGTATATTAGCTGTGAGTTCGGCTTAGATCTCTCAGGAAGGCCCTCGTGGCTCCTCGGTTGACCCCCGCACAGCATGATCCCTTTGGGGTGCGGGGACCGTCTGTGGAAGTTCCATGAACAGGGCCTTTTTTTTTTTTTTTTTGTCTATCTTACGAGCCTCCCCAGCCCCTGCTTGTTCACAGTTTCTGCTTGTTCCTCTTAGGAGATCACCAGCTACCTTTAACTCATATTGTTTGCTCTGAATTTATTTTGTCTGATTCTTGTACACATGTAATACGTTTTGTAAGTTTTGTACCATCTTCATTCTTGGTCATCTTGGCCTTTTTCAGTTGTTTGTTATGTACCAAGTTTCAATAAACTTTTTTGAAAACTTAAAAAAAAATAAAAAAGAAAAAGAAAAGTGTGGAGGGTATTTGTATTCAGCCCCCTTTACTCCGATACCCCCAACTAAAATCTAGTGGAACCAAGTGGTGGTGGCAGCATCATGTGGCGGGGATGGTTTTCTTCAGCAGGGACAGGGGAAGCTGGTCAGAGTTGATGGGAAGATGGATGGAGACAAAATACAGGACAATCTTAGAAGAAAACCTGTTAGAGTCGGCAAAAGACTTGAGACTGGGGGCGGAGGTTCACCTTCCAGCAGGACAACGACCCGAAACATACAGCCAGAGCTACAATGGAATGGTTTAGATCAAAGCATATTCATGTGTTAGAATGGCCCAGTCACAGTCCAGACCTAAATCACATTGAGAATCTGTGGCAAGACTTGAAAAATTGCTGATCACAGACGCTCTCCATCCAATCTGACAGAGCTTGAGATATTCTGCAAAGAAGAATGGCCAGAAATGTCCTCTCTAGATGTGCAAAGCTGGTAGAGACACCCCCAAAAAGACTTGGAGAAAGGGGGGTTCTACAAAGTATTGACTCCGGGGGGCGCCATACAAATTCCCCCCTCCCCCCACACTTTTCACATATTTATCTGCATCATTTATAATTTTTCTTCCACTTCACAATTATGAGCCACTTTGTGTTGGTCCATCACATAAAATCCCAATAAAATAAAATTTACGTTTTTGGTTGCAACATGACAAAATGTGGAACATTTCAAGGGGTATGAATACTTTTTCAAGGCACTGTAAACATGACTGGCTCCTCCTTCTGCTGCTTCTCCCTTTCCCAGCCCGGGCTCTGCTGTATAGAGGCTGATACCAGGTTATGTTCAGGGACTTGTGTGGCGCGCATTTATAGAATGTAATGTATAAAATTATTGGAGCTGCACCGACGGGAGATTACAACCGACAAACGGGAGTTCACCTGTCACCACCGGCAATGTGGAACCTATACCATAGGGCTGTACTGAAGGAGCTCTGTCTGGCTCCAGTCCTAGGTAGGGGGGTGATTGTGCGCGGCAGCTGTCACACTGAGTCAGCGAGGCCGGATTACAGGACGCACAGCGGGATCTCGCTGTCCGGACTAAACAAAGAGACGTCTTATTCCCGGAGCCTCACAGACGGCAGAGACTGGGCAGGTGTGTGTGTGCACCGTCCTCCGACATTGGCCATCGCCGGAAACGCCTGGTACACCAGCGTTCCTTTTTAGTCTAATGCCGCGTACACGCGGCTGGAATTTCCGATGGAAACAGTCCGATGGGAGCTTTTCATCGGATTTTCCGACCGTGTGTATGCCCAATCGGTCTTTTTCTGTCGGACTTTGGATTGAGAACCTGTTCTTAATTTTTCCGACGGAAATACTTTCTAATCGGAAATTCCGATCGTGTGTATGCAATTCCAACACGCAAAATTCCAACGCATTTTTGGAAACATTAACCGGTTCCCGACCGGCGCACGACGATATACGTCGGCAGAATGGCACGGACAGGCAGGAGGGCGTATATACAAGTCCCTCCTTACTGCCGTCCGTGCCATTGGGAGCGCGCCGGTCGAGACCCCCGTGAGGCCGACCGCGGGTCCGCGGACTCGATCGCCGCGGGGACACCCGCGATCGTCTCACGGGAAGGCTGAACGGGGAGATGCGGAAATAAACAGCATCTCCCCGTTCTGCCTAGCAACTAGTGACGCCGATCTCTGCTCCCTGCGATTGAAGCAGAGATCAGCATTCACTAGCTGACAGCCACGCCCCCCCACAGTAAGAAACACACCCCTAGGCATACTTAACCCCTACACTGCCCCCTTGTGGTTAACCCCTTCACTGCCAGTGTCATTTATACAGGAATCAATGCATTTAAATAGCACTGATTGCTGTATAAATGACAATGGTCCCATAAATGTGTCAAAAATGTCCGATGTGTCCGACATAATGTTGCAGTCACAATAAAAAAAAAAAAATAAAAAAAAAAAAAAAAAAAAAAAAAAAAAAATCGCTGATCGCCGCCATTACTAATGAAAAAAAAAATAATAAAAATGCTATAAAACTATCCCCTATTTTGTAAACGCTATAACTTTTGCGCAAACCAATCAATAATCGCTAATTGCGATTTTTTTTTTACCAAAAAATATGTAGAAAAATACGTATCGGCCTAAACTGAGGAAAAAAATGTTTTTTTTATATATTTTTTTGGGGATATTTATTATAGCAAAAAGCAAAAAATATTGAATTTTTTTCAAAAATTGTCGCTCTATTTTTGTTTATAGCGCAAAAAATAAAAAACCGCAGGGGCGATCAAATACCACCAAAAGAAAGCTCTATTTGTGGGAAAAAAAAAGGACGCCAATTTTGTTTGGGAGCCACGTCGCACGACCGCGCAATTGTCAGTTAAAGCGACGCAGTGCCGAATCGCAAAAAGGGGCCTGGTCCTTTGGCTGCAAATTGGTCCGGTCTGAAAGTGGTTAAACTTCCCTTTTATAGTGCCGTTGAACGTGTTGTATGTCGCGGTGTTATTGACCGTCGGAATTTGGTGTGACCGTGTGTAGGCAAGACAGTTCAAGCGAAATTCCGTCGGGATTCCGACGGGAAAACCATCAGAGCTTTTTCCGACAAGAATTCCGATCTTGTGTACGCGGCATTAGGGTAAAAGGCCTACCATGCAGTGCTGATCACTGACCTGCCAACATCTGCCGGCTGCAACTGCCTAAAAGTGCTGAAAAGGCACTTAAAAAGGACAACTCCACTTTTAGTGAGATTGTCCAATAAACCCCACTACCTCTGAATAGGAGCCATCTAGATAAATACGCACCTTCACCACAGATGCCAGATGATGCACCGCCTTACAAAAAGGTGAACACCCTGACCGGGGCCCTCGTCTAATGTGCACAATTCCTATGAATGGTCTCAACTCCACTGGATGAATGGGGACCACCATTCCTATAGATGGTCTGTACTACTCTGGGTGGCTTGTGGCTGCCATCTGTGTGCACCATTTCTACAAACAGTCCAGACGCCTCTGAATGGCTGGGGGCCACCATGAGTATGCACCATTCCTATGAATGGTCCTGTACTGCTTTGGGTGGCTGCCATCCGTGTGCACCATTTCAACGAACAATCCAGACTCCTCTTAATGACTGAGAGCCCAACTATGAATAGACACCATTACCATTGATGGTACCTACTCCTTTGGATGGCTGAAGGACACCTTGAAAATGCACCATTTCCATGAAATGGTCCGTACCTCCTCTGGTTGGCTGGGGCCTACCATGAAATGGTCCGTACCTCCTCTGGTTGGCTGGGGCCTACCATGAAATGGTCCGTACCTCCTCTGGTTGGCTGGGGCCTACCATGAAATGGTCCGTACCTCCTCTGGTTGGCTGGGGCCTACCATGAAATGGTCCGTACCTCCTCTGGTTGGCTGGGGCCTACCATGAAATGGTCCGTACCTCCTCTGGTTGGCTGGGGCCTACCATGAAATGGTCCGTACCTCCTCTGGTTGGCTGGGGCCTACCATGAAATGGTCCGTACCTCCTCTGGTTGGCTGGGGCCTACCATGAAATGGTCCGTACCTCCTCTGGTTGGCTGGGGCCTACCATGAAATGGTCCGTACCTCCTCTGGTTGGCTGGGGCCTACCATGAAATGGTCCGTACCTCCTCTGGTTGGCTGGGGCCTACCATGAAATGGTCCGTACCTCCTCTGGTTGGCTGGGGCCTACCATGAAATGGTCCGTACCTCCTCTGGTTGGCTGGGGCCTACCATGAAATGGTCCGTACCTCCTCTGGTTGGCTGGGGCCTACCATGAAATGGTCCGTACCTCCTCTGGTTGGCTGGGGCCTACCATGAAATGGTCCGTACCTCCTCTGGTTGGCTGGGGCCTACCATGAAATGGTCCGTACCTCCTCTGGTTGGCTGGGGCCTACCATGAAATGGTCCGTACCTCCTCTGGTTGGCTGGGGCCTACCATGAAATGGTCCGTACCTCCTCTGGTTGGCTGGGGCCTACCATGAAATGGTCCGTACTAGAGGTCGACCGATATGGGTTTTTCTCTGGCCGATGCCGATGCCGATGCCGATATTTAGAAATCGCGGCGGCCGATGGCCGATATAGGATGCCGATTTTTTGGGCCGATATGTTAGGCCGATTTTTTTTATTTTTTTTATTTTTTCCCTTCATCTCATAAAATCTAATGAGATTTCACACTGGGGCGTTTTTCAGGCGCTTTTGGGCTAAAAATAGTGCCTGTAAACTGCCTGCAAAACGTCTCCCCTGCAGTCTGTGTGGAAGCCCGAGTGCTTTTACACTGAAGTGATGAGCTGGCAGGACCTTAAAAAAAAAAGTCCTGCAAGCAGCATCTTTGGAGCGGTGTTAACTGCTCCCCCACCACTCCTGCCCATTGAAATGAATGGGCACCGCTGCTGAAGCGCCTGCAATGCGATTTGGCAGCGGCGATTCACGGGCGCATTTAACCCCTTCCTCGACCACTAGCTGGGCTATAAGTGCCCCACTAGCAGCCGAATAGCGTCGCTAAAATGACAGTAAAGCGTCGCTAAAACTAGCAGCGTTTTTACCGTCAACGCTGCCCGCTCCAGTGTGAAAGCAGCTTTAAGTGATACAAAAAATTTCCTACATTTATACATTTATTAAACAAAACAAACCTCCAATCAGTTCACTTGTATGTATAATTTTTAAAAAAAAACTATATATTAAATACACAAAAATAGGTAATCAAAACTTTAGGACGAAAAAAAAAAAAAAAAAAAAAAAAAAATCGGCAAACTTTACTGTTAGTGTATTTTTTTCCAAAAAAAATGCGTTTGAAAGACGGCTGCACAAATACCGTGTGACATAAAATATTGCAACAACCGCTATTTTATTCCCTAGGGTCTCTGTTAAAAAAACATATATAATTGTTGGGGGTTCCAAGTGATTTTCTAGGAGAAGATACAGGATTTTTACTTGTAAGCAACAAGTGTCAGAAAAGATTTAGTCTTTAAATGGTTAAACTGAGAACTTCTCACACACAGCCTTGAGTTTATTCATTAAGTGTAAACATTGTAATCATTGTAACACTTTGGTCTTTTTTTGGCAGAATGCCCAGAGAGGAGAAGGGGAAGACTGAGGCAACTTGCATTGACTTCTATTACAGAAGTCTTTTGCAAGTCACGGCTGAAGTTATAATCGGCCTTTTTTATCAGCAGAATCGGCCGATGCCGATTAATTAAAAAACGCCAAATATCGGCCGATATATCGGCCGGCCGATATATCGGTCGACCTCTAGTCCGTACCTCCTCTGGTTGGCTGGGGCCTACCATGAAATGGTCCGTACCTCCTCTGGTTGGCTGGGGCCTACCATGAAATGGTCCGTACCTCCTCTGGTTGGCTGGGGCCTACCATGAAATGGTCCGTACCTCCTCTGGTTGGCTGGGGCCTACCATGAAATGGTCCGTACCTCCTCTGGTTGGCTGGGGCCTACCATGAAATGGTCCGTACCTCCTCTGGTTGGCTGGGGCCTACCATGAAATGGTCCATACTCCTCTGGTTGGCTGGGGCCTACCATGAAATGGTCCATACTCCTCTGGTTGGCTGGGGCCTACCATGAAATGGTCCATACTCCTCTGGTTGGCTGGGGCCTACCATGAAATGGTCCATACTCCTCTGGTTGGCTGGGGCCTACCATGAGTATACACCATTCCCATGGAAGGTCCGTACTCCTCTGGTTGGCTGGGGGCTGCCATGATATGGTCCATACTCCTCTGGTTGGCTGGGGGCTACCATGAGTATACACCATTCCCATGGAAGGTCCGTACTCCTCTGGTTGGCTGGGGGCTGCCATGAGTATACACCATTCCCATGGAAGGTCAGTACTCCACTGGTTGGCTGAAGGCCACCGTTAGCATGCAATATTCTTAGATGGTTCACGTTTCTCTGGATGGCTGGGGGCCACCACAAGTCTCCACCATTCCTAGTGTGCACCACTCCTATGGCTGCCCTGTGCTCCTCTGGGTGGCCGTTATCAGCCTGCACAATTCCTATGGATGGCCCCATGTCTAAATTGCAATATTCCTATGGATGGTCTGTACTTTTACCCGATGGCTGGGGGGCCACCATGAGTATGCACCATTCTTACAGAGAGAGTCTATACACAGCTAGATGGCTGAAGGCCACCTTGAGAATGCACCATTCCTATTGACAGTCCATACTCCATCATGAGCATATGCACCATTCCTGTGGAGGCTTCATACTCCTCTGGTTGGCTGGTGGCTACCATGAGTAAGCCTCATTCTTATGAACGGTCCATACTCCTCTGGATGGCTGGGGGCCACCACAAGTATGCACTATTCCTATTGACAGACCTGTGCCTAGTGTACACCACTCTTATGGATGTCATGTACCTCTTATGGCATCAGCCTGTACCATTCCTATGGACAGCCCAGTGTCTAAATCACAATATTCCTATGGAAGGACTGTACTTCTCTGGGCGGCTGGGGGACGCCATGAGTATGCACCCTTCCTATAGATACCTATCCATACTCCTCTGGCTGGCTCTGGGGGGGGGGGGGGGGGGCAACATGAGCCTACACCATTCCTATGGACTGTCTGTACTCCTTTGAATGGCTCGGGGTCCCCACGAGTATGGAGCAGCCATAGGAATGAAGGAGGCCATGACTTGGGGAAGATGTTCTTCTTACAAAGACTGTTCAGTGCCAGCATGGTCAAGATCTCGTCAGTGGCGCTGAAGGTGGGTATTTTATTGTGTGGGCTACACTGAGGGGGGGTTAAAGTTACAACTGTACTAAACGTGAAGTCCTTCAAAAATCTACCAACAGAAAAGGTTCCTAGAGCTCCTATTTTTACATCAACTGGTAAATGATGGGCCTCCATGAGCAACCCTTTGAGAACGTCAACCTTAACCAACTCTTCTGATCGTCTGGCTAACAGCATCCTCCGTAGCCCTAGCAACCATCAGAGTGTCCCCTGTCACCCTAGCAACCAGAGAGTCCCCACCCCCCCATCACCCTAACAACCATCTGAGCATCCTCCTGTCGCCCTAACCACCATCTGAGCATCTCCATCGCCCTCCAACCATTTGAGCTTCCCCATTGTCCTCCAACCATCTGATGCCCTCTGACCGTCACCGTCGTCACCTGACCCTCCAAGTGTCACTATTGCCTACCGACACCCTCCAGCCATCAGTGACACCTTTGTCCTCCCATGCTCTGAGTGTCGCTGTCTGACTCTCCAAGTACCGACATCACCCTCCGATTGTTATAGTGTTGCCAATGTCCTCTGACCATCTGAGTGCCACCATCACCTTCTGACCATCCTAGTGCCAGTATCGCCCTCTAGTGGCTGCAGGTCTGTCAGCGTCTAAAAGTCCCGCACACTTGGGTGCCAGTCCAAGTTTGTGTGGAGGAGGGAGGAGGAAGGAGGAGGGAGGAGGAGGGAGGAGGTCCGGGTCTGTGGGGGGAACTTTACAAATATTGGTTAATAAAAAGATGAATATCACCAGACTCCCCCCTCCCCCTCCCGTCATTTACAGGAAGCTCTGCAGCCATCACCAGACTCGCTCAGAAGCTTTAATAAGATTATCAGATTAGAATAACCGTTATTTCCAGCAGTGATCCGCAGAGCACACACTCCACATCACATGACTCGACCCCCCCGCCCCCCCACCACCATGGGTATCGTACCACCAGACCGGCGCTGTCCTCCTCAATGGAGGTGAAGAGAACCTGTCACCAGCCAAGTCCATGAGCACACGAGGAGGAGATGATGTAATGAGAGGTGCCGACCCAGACCAATGTATGGAGGGATCTTCTCATCCATGTCCGATGTCCGTACAATCAGATCAAATACAAAGGGGGTTTAGAAGGAGGGATCAGGGCTATGGAGGGATCAGGGCTATGGAGGGATCAGAGCTACAGAGGGATCAGAGCTACAGAGGGATGTTGTGAGCAATGTGTGTAATGTATATGGAGCTGTAGAGTTTGGATGACCTCATTCCATAGTAATAAAAGGTTTTGTTGGGTGACATCCCGGCCATAAAATGTAAATGAGAAGAGGAATCATAAGAGGCGATTATCGGGTGTGTGCCAGATGCCGAAGAGTCTAGTAAAATGAGATGACAGTTTACAGTCCGGCTTTATAGGACAGTATGTGGTGACCCCTCCCAGGTGGTGACCCCTTTCCTACAGGTGACTTCTTTCCAGGATGTAAACACAATAGTACAGGTGACCTCACACCAGACACCGACCCCCACAGTACAGGTGACCTCACACCAGACACCGACCCCCACAGTACAGGTGACCTCACACCAGACACCGACCCCCACAGTACAGGTGACCTCACACCAGACACCGACCCCCACAGTACAGGTGACCTCACACCAGACACCGACCCCCACAGTACAGGTGACCTCACACCAGACACCGACCCCCACAGTACAGGTGACCTCACACCAGACACCGACCCCCACAGTACAGGTGACCTCACACCAGACACCGACCCCCACAGTACAGGTGACCTCACACCAGACACCGACCCCCACAGTACAGGTGACCTCACACCAGACACCGACCCCCACAGTACAGGTGACCTCACACCAGACACCGACCCCCACAGTACAGGTGACCACACACACACACAGACCCCCACCACCGACCCCCACAGTACAGGTGACCTCACACCAGACACCGACCCCCACAGTACAGGTGACCTCACACCAGACACCGACCCCCACAGTACAGGTGACCTCACACCAGACACCGACCCCCACAGTACAAGTATGTACATAGTACAGGTAACCTCCTGCCAGACAGTGGCCTCCTCAGTACAGATGACCCCATACCAGGCTGTAACCCCATAGTACAGATGACCCTCCATAAAACAGATGATGATCCCCTCTCAGGCGGTGACCCCCGTAGTACAGGTGATCCCCCTCCCAGGCGGTGACCCCAGTAGTACAGGTGAACCCCCTCCCAGGCGGTGACCCCAGTAGTACAGGTGAACCCCCTCCCAGGCGGTGACCCCAGTAGTACAGGTGATCCCCCTCCCAGGCGGTGACCCCAGTAGTACAGGTGATCCCCCTCCCAGGCGGTGACCCCAGTAGTACAGGTGAACCCCCTCCCAGGCGGTGACCCCAGTAGTACAGGTGAACCCCTCCCAGGCGGTGACCCCAGTAGTACAGGTGAACCCCTCCCAGGCGGTGACCCCCGTAGTACAGGCGATCCCCTCCCAGGCGGTGACCCCCGTAGTACAGGCGATCCCCTCCCAGGCGGTGACCCCCGTAGTACAGGCGATCCCCTCCCAGGCGGTGACCCCCGTAGTACAGGCGATCCCCTCCCAGGCGGTGACCCCCGTAGTACAGGCGATCCCCTCCCAGGCGGTGACCCCCGTAGTACAGACGATCCCCTCCCAGGCGGTGACCACCGTAGTACAGGCGATCCCCTCCCAGGCGGTGACCCCCGTAGTACAGGCGATCCCCTCCCAGGCGGTGACCCCCGTAGAAGAGTACCCCATAGTACAGTTAACCTCTCTGAGGATGACCCCAGTAGTACAGGAGACCCCCTCCCAAGTAGTGATATTGGTGACCCCCCGCCCCCCCGCGCGCGATACGGGCGGGTATGATAAATGGCCGGCGGGTGATGTGTGGATTTGGGAAGACGATGTGAATTATTGATGATGAGAGTTGTAGTTGGAGCGATCACATCTCATTACAGGACAAGGATGAGGAGTTCGGATCACCATCACACTGTCCCCGCCCCCGCATAAAGCCGCCCTATCAAACCTCGCACCGTCCCCGCAAAAAGCCGCCCTATCAAACCTCACACTGTCCCCGCAAAAAGCCGCCCTATCAAACCTCACACTGTCCCCACCCCCCGCAAAAAGCCGCCCTATCAAACCTCACACTGTCCCCACCCCCACATAAAGCCGTCCTCTCAAACCTCACACTGTCCCCGCCCCCGCATAAAGCCGCCCTATCAAACCTCACACTGTCCCTGCCCCCGCATAAAGCCGCCCTATCAAACCTCACACTGTCCCTGCCCCCGCATAAAGCCGCCCTATCAAACCCCACACTGTCCCCGCCCCCCCCATAAAGCCATCCTATCAAACCCCACACCGCCCCCGCATAAAGCTGTCCTATCAAACCTCACACTGTCCCCGCCCCCGCATAAAGATGTCCTATCAAACCTCACACTGTCCCCGCCCCCGCATAAAGATGTCCTATCAAACCTCACACTGTCCCCGCCCCCGCATAAAGCCGTCCTATCAAACCTCACACTGTCCCCGCCCCCGCATAAAGCTATCCTATCAAACCTCACACTGTCCCCGCCCCCGCATAAAGCCGCCCTATCAAACCTCACACTGTCCCCGCCCCCGCATAAAGCCGCCCTATCAAACCTCACACTGTCCCCGCCCCCGCATAAAGATGCCCTATCAAACCTCACACTGTCCCCGCCCCCACATAAAGCCGTCCTATCAAATCTCACACTGTCCCCGCCCCCACATAAAAATGTCCTATCAAACCTCACACTGTCCCCGCCCCCGCATAAAGATGTCCTATCAAACCTCACACTGTCCCCGCATAAAGATGTCCTATCAAACCTCACACTGTCCCCGCATAAAGATGTCCTATCAAACCTCACACTGTCCCCGCATAAAGATGTCCTATCAAACCTCACACTGTCCCCGCATAAAGCCGCCCTATCAAACCTCACACTGTCCCCGCCCCCGCATAAAGCCGCCCTATCAAACCTCACACTGTCCCCGCCCCCGCATAAAGCCGCCCTATCAAACCTCACACTGTCCCCGCCCCCGCATAAAGCCGCCCTATCAAACCTCACACTGTCCCCGCCCCCGCATAAAGCCGCCCTATCAAACCTCACACTGTCCCCGCCCCCGCATAAAGCCGCCCTATCAAACCTCACACTGTCCCCGCCCCCGCATAAAGCCGCCCTATCAAACCTCACACTGTCCCCGCCCCCGCATAAAGCCGCCCTATCAAACCTCACACTGTCCCCGCCCCCACAAAGCCGTCCTATCAAACCTCACACTGTCCCCGCCCCCACAAAGCCGTCCTATCAAACCTCACACTGTCCCCGCCCCCACAAAGCCGTCCTATCAAATCTCACACTGTCCCCGCCCCCACATAAAAATGTCCTATCAAACCTCACACTGTCCCTGCCCCCGCATAAAGCTGTCCTATCTAACTTTTGGATTCTCCAGAGTCCAGCGAGCATTTTGTATATGGAATCTGAGCATTCCATAGCGGTGGTCTTTGTGTGTGACTCCGCCCACTGGCAGTGATAAACCAGAAAAACGGATGGGTCTTCCATGTAAAAGGATTTAACCCCCCCCCAACAGAACTACACAGAGGATCCATCAGATACAATGTACCACTACAACTACCTCAGTGCATGGCAGGAGGCTTGAGGTTCCCAAATGCTTTGCAAGAGGCTCGGGGGCCCTAGGACATTGTATAAAGCCCTGGTGGACCCTACTACACTGCAGGAGGCTCTAGGGGTCTCAGGGCATTGTACATGGCCCTGGGGGGGCCCCACTACACTTTTAGATGCTCTAGGGGCACCAGTGCTATGTGAGGTTCTCGGAGGCTCCACTTCACTGCCAGAGGCCCCAACGCATTGCAAAAGTCCCTGGGGGCCCCTCCGATACATTGTGGTAGGTTCCAGGGGCCCCGGCTGTCTATCAGTAGTGCACAACAGTACGGTCCAATCATTGTCCTACCTTGTAGACCTCGGAGAAGAATCCGGTCCCGATCCTCTCGCAGTAGAAGTCGTCGATGCGGGCCAAGTTGGAGACGGCGCTGCGTAGGGCCCGGTAGGAGGAGGGCCGCAGGCGGAAGGAGCCTTGGCTGGTCAGATTACATCCATGGGGGGCCCCGGACTCCGGATCTCCATCCAATTCCATATCAGAGACGTGCGGACATTCCCCGGGGAGGAAGGAGAGAGGGGTGGGTTCCCGGTCACATGGTCCTCACATAGGGGGGAGGAGCCACTCCACAACGTTCCTCGGGGGAGGGATCAGTCCAGGGACTGCACCACATATGATTCGCATGTACAAAGGGGGACCCGGCCCCGCCAGACATGGGGGCCCCTAGCAATTCACAGTCTGTCCTGTGTAAGTCTGATACAAAGCCCGACTGACCCCCTACACCCAACAAGGAGCCCGACTGACCCCAAACACCCAACAAGGAGCCCGACTGACCCCCAACACCCAATATGGACTTTCCAAACACTTGATATCCAGGGGCCCCCGACACCTAAAACTCCAACGCCCAATATGAAATGTCCAAAAGCTCCCAACACCCAAAACTAACCTCCAAGGGCCCTCAATATGGACCTCCTAAGGGCCCCCAACACTCAATATGGCCCTAAGGGTCCCAGACAGCCAATATGCAACTCCAAGGGCCCCCAACACTCAATATGGACCTCCTAAGGGCCCGCAACACCCAATATAGACCTTCTAATACTTAAACCTGACCCCAGTTGGACCCTGCACCAAATATGGACCTCCAGGGACCCCCAAAACCCTATACTGACCCCCCAAGAACCCCTAAAGCCTAATGGGGTACCTGACTGTCTTCTGCACCCAATATGGACCCCCAGGGGCCACTATACTGACCAATGGCTGAATCTGTACCCCAAATCCTCCTCCTGGGGAGACACTGAGGGGACCTCCTCCACCACCACCACCGAGAGGCGATCTCCTCCTCCCTGTACACGGACTGTCCGATCTTCTCCGCACTGACAGCTCCGGCCTCCGACACCCCGACCGAGGCCGAGACTGGGGGGAGGAGCTTGGGGAGGGACTGGGGGAGGAGCGTTCTACCCACGCCTATCCACCGACACATCCCCACTGCGCATGTGCGGAAAACGGAGCGAGAGACTCCTCCCCTACTCCACCCCCTCACGCGTCAAGAATAAATCATACACACATCACTGACACCAAACCACGCCCTTCTCGTACATAATAACGTATGAAGGCCACGGCTCTCCCTTCCCGCCTCCTGTAACACCGCCCCTTCTGTACGCTGTACGGAGGATTCCCAGGGCGGGTCATGTGACGGAGGATCGGCGTTCTCATTGGAGGAGAGTGCTCTGTACGTTGTACGGACAGTGATGTGTGGGCGTTCCGTGTCATCTACTTTATAATTGTGCATATTCCGTACAACACTCATTTATTATATTGGCAATGAGATTATTATTATTATTATTATCGTCATCGTTATTATTATAATCAGACTTATTAAAGCTTTCTTTTTTTATTATTATACTGTTATTAGTATAATTATTTTATATATATATTATATATATATATATATATATCATTTTTTTTTTAATCTTATTATTTTTATCATCACTATTATTATTATTATTATTATATTTTTATCATCATTATTATGTTTATCATCATTATTATTATTATTATATTTATTATTATCACTATATTTATCATTATTGCTGTTGTTATTTTGTATATTATTAATTTATTATTATTATTACTATTGTTATATTTTATTATCTTCATCATCATTATTGTTCTTCTTCTTCTTATTATTATTATCATTATTATTTTTTCATTATTATTATCAATATATTAATCATTATTGCTGTTTTTATTATATTTATTGTTATATTTCATTATTACTATCTTCATCATTATTGTTCTTATTAATATTATTATTATTTTATCATGGTCATTATTATTATAGTTATTATTTGTATTATTATCATCATTATTATGTTTTTATCATCATTATTATTATATTTGTATTAATATTTTTTTATTATTATTATCATTGTCATTATTATCATCATTGAATGAATGAATGACTTGTATAGCGCAACCTATGTGAACTGAATCGCCTCAGGGCGCTTTTTATCACTGGTGTCCATCTGTGGTATAGTGCGGTCCTTGGCCTGTGAGGTCCCGACACGCTTACAAACACATATTTGGCCAATTTTATCAACAGGATCTAATTAACCTACCAGCATGTCTTTGGAGTGTGGGAGGAAACCGGAGTACCCGAGGAAACCCACGCAGGCACAGGGAGAACCTGCAAACTCCAGGCAGAAGGTGTCGTGGTCGGGATTTGAACCAGCAACCCTATTACTGCTAGGTGAGAGTGCTAACCACTACACCACTGTGCTGCCCTTATTATTATTATTATTATTATTATTATTATTATATTTTCATTATTATTATTATCACTATATTTATCATTATTGCTGTTGTTTTATATATTATTATTATTATCTTCATCATCATTATTGTTCTTCTTTTTTTTATTATTATTAATATTTTATCATGGTTATGATTGTCATTATTATTATTATTATCATCATTATCATTATTATATTTTCATTATTATTATCAATCTATTAATCATTATTGCTGTTTTTATTATATTTATTGTTATTATTATTATTATTATATTATATTCTGGGTTATTCAGGGGTCCCTTCTGGGTTCTTCAGGGGTCCCTTCTGGGTTATTCAGGGGTCCCTTCTGGGTTATTCAGGGGTTCCTTCTGGGTTCTTTAGAGATGTCTTCAGTGTTCATTAGGGGTGCCTTTTGGGTTTTTCAGGGGTGCCTTTTGGGTTTTTCAGGAGTGCCTTCTGGGTTCTTCGGGGGGTGCCTTCTGGGTTCTTCGGGTGCCTTCTGGGTTATTCAGGGGTCCATTTTGGGTTCCTCAGGACTGAACTCGGCCTTATAATAATATCTTGTGAGAGTACAACGCCACATCATATGTCAGAGCTCTATAAATATACGATGTAATAATTGTGTTCTCTGTACAGCACTATGGTATATGTCAGCGCTATATACAGTAAATATACTGTGGGGGGACATTGGAGAGGATTTTTGCTGGGGGGGAGAATTGAGGGGGGGGGGTGGAGAGGATTTGTGCTGGGAGGGAGAATTGAGGGGGGGTGGAGAGGATTTGTGCTGGGAGGGAGAATTGGGGGAGGGGGTGGAGAGGATTTGTGCTGGGGGGAGAATTGAGGGGGGGGGGGTGGAGAGGATTTGTGCTGGGAGGGAGAATTGGGGGAGGGGGTGGAGAGGATTTGTGCTGGGGGGAGAATTGAGGGGGGGGGGGTGGAGAGGATTTGTGCTGGGAGGGAGAATTGAGGGGGGGTGGAGAGGATTTGTGCTGGGGGGAGAATTGAGGGGGGGGGTGGAGAGGATTTGTGCTGGGAGGGAGAATTGAGGGGGGGGGGGTGGAGAGGATTTGTGCTGGGGGGAGAATTGAGGGGGGGGGTGGAGAGGATTTGTGCTGGGAGGGAGAATTGAGGGGGGGTGGAGAGGATTTGTGCTGGGGGGAGAATTGAGGGGGGGGGTGGAGAGGATTTGTGCTGGGAGGGAGAATTGGGGGAGGGGGTGGAGAGGATTTGTGCTGGGGGGAGAATTGAGGGGGGGGGGTGGAGAGGATTTGTGCTGGGAGGGGATTTGTGCTGGGAGGGAGAATTGAGGGGGGGGTGGAGAGGATTTGTGCTGGGAGGGAGAATTGAGGGGGGGGGTGGAGAGGATTTGTGCTGGGAGGTGAATGTGCACTGATTATTTTAATGAAGTTCTTCTATAGAGTAGGTCAAAGAGTTTTATTTAGGAAAAGTGCTAAATTGGGTGCAGCTGTGCCTGGTGGCCAATCAGCTTCCAGGTTTTTTTGTCAAAGCCTAATTGAACAAGCTGAAGTTAGAAGCTGATTGGCTCCCATGCACAGCTGCACCCGGTTCTGATTGCTCCGGTTGTCGTATATCAGCCCCAAAGAATTTGCTATCTACTTTTAGTGTGCACAAAATGTATATGCAATGACAGTGTACTGAGGTTTATGTGTGTCTGTGAGACTCTAGATTGTGGCACACCAATCAAAGCACATTTATAGGCAAAGGGAAGCCCAGATTTTGTTTAAACTATGTCCATTAAGCCCCTCCCACTTTTAACAGTTTAGCCACACCCTCTGTTCATCACTGCACGCTGAGTACGCGCGCCACATGACTACTCTCCCTGGAGTGGCCAAAATGTGCTTACGTTTTTTTACAACCCGAGCAACGCCCCCTGGCATTGAGGAAGATTGTCCCCTCCTGGCCGCCATGATTTACCCACGTCCACTTTTTGACATAGCGTGCCGAGCACACCGCAAGTCGCTATCGCCCTTAAATGTCCCTCGTTGTAAAGTTGTGAGAAACGGTCTTTAGATGATATTACATTGTATCACATTGTGTTATATTATATTACCTTACATTGCATTGTGTTCTACTGTATTAAATTATATTACATTGTATCACATTGTATTGTACAAGTGTCGGTTCACACTGGGGCAACCTGTCAGGTGACTCAGCCGCCTGACAAGTTGTGCTCCATGCAGTGCAATGGAACCGTTCTAGAGGGAGCGACTCGAGTCGCTCCGACTTAGAAAAAGGTTCCTGAGCTACTTGGGGGGCGACTTCAGAGCGGCTTTCATTGACTTCTATTAAAGAAGTCGTTTGCGAGCCGCAATGAGGTCGCGCTGTGCGGGGCGGCTTCTGAGTCAGACGACTTTGAAGCCGCCCAAGTGTGAATCGGCACTTACTGTATATAATAAATCATCATATTATTTTATATTGTATTATTATATTATATTATATTATTTTATATTGTATTATATTGTATTATATTATATTGTATTATATTATATTATTTTATATTGTATATATATATTATATTGTATTGTATTATATTATTTTATATTGTATTATATTATATTATATTGTATTGTATTGTATTGTATTATATTATATTTATATTGCATCATATTATATTATGTTGTATTATAATATATTATATTGCATAATATTATATTGTGTTATGCTATATTATATTATATTAGATTGTATTATGTTATGTTGTGTTATAATTTATTACATTGTATCACATTGTATTGTATTATATTATATTGTGTTATGCTATGTTATATTATATTACCTTGTATTGTATTGTATTGTATTATATTGCATTATTTTATATTATGTTATATTATATTATATTGCATCATATTATATTATGTTATATTATATTATATTGCATTGTATTATAATATTATTATTATTATTCACGATTTATATAGCGCCAACAGTTTACGCAGTGCTTTACAATGTATAGGGGGACAACACAATTACAGTTCAATACAAAAGGTACAGGAGGGCCCGGCTCATAGAGCTTACATTCTAAAGGGAGGGGGTGGTGGTACAAAAGGTAATAGCTGCGGGGGATGATTTGATGGGGGGTGGCTCGGGGGATAGTTGTTGTTAGGTGGGTGTGGGATCGGCTTCCCTGAATAAATGAGTTTTCAGGGATCTCCTAAAGGTGGACATGTTAGAGGCTGATCGGATATAATGGGGCAGGGAGTTCCAGAGGATGGGAGAGGCTCTTGGGAAGTCCTGGAGATGGACAGGTTAGGGGCTGATTGAACAGACTGGGGCAGGGAGTTCCAGAGGATGGGAGAGGCTCTGGAGAAGTCCTGAAGGTGGACAGGGTAGGGGCTAATCGGGCAGACTGGGGCAGGGAGTTCCAGAAGATTGGAGAGGCTCTGGAGAAGTCCTGAAGGCGAGCATGGGAGGAGGTAACAAGGGAGCTAGAGAGCAGGAGGTCCTGGGAGGAGCGGAGGGGACGATTTGGGCGATATCTGCAGATGAGGTTGGTGATGTAGATGGGGGTGATGTTGTGAGTGGCCTTGTATGTTGTGGTTGGCATTTTGAATTTTACACGGTGGGGGAGGGAAAGCCAGTGAAGGGATTGGCAGAGAGGGGCGGCAGTCACGGATCGATTAGTGAGGTGTATTAGTCTAGCAGCAGAATTCATAATAGACTGAAGGGGGGAGGAGCCTGTGTAAGGGTCGGCCATTAGGGAGTGAGTTGCAGTAGTCGAGGCGGAAAAATAATCAGGGAGTGAATGAGTTGCTTTCTGGAGATGTTGCGGAGGTGAAGGCGGCAGGATTTAGCCAGTGATTGGATGTGGGGGCGGAAGGAGAGGTCAGAGTCAAGGATAACACCCAGGACCCTGGCATGTGTGGAGGGACCAATGGTTGTGTTGTTGATATTAATGGTGAAGTCACAGGGGGGGGGGGGGGGGAACCATGAAGGATGAAATATAACAAGCTGTTTTAGAAAGATTGTTCAGGGGTTCCTTCTGGGTTGTTCAGGGAGGCCTTCTGGGTTCTTTTGGAGTGCCTTCTTGGTTTTTCGGGGATGCCTTCTGGGTTCTTCATGGGTGCTTTCTGTTTTTTTAAAGGGGTGCCTTCTGTGTTTTTTTTGGGGATGCCTTCTGTTTTTTTTGGGGGTGCCTTCTGGGTTCTTTAGAGGTGCCTTCTGCGTTTTTCGTGGATGCCTTTTGGGTTCATCGGGAATGCCTCCTGGGTTCTTCAGGGGTGCCTTTTGGGTTCTTCAGGAGTGCCTTCTGGGTTTTTGGGGGTGCCTTCTCATTTTTTCGGGAATGCCTTTGGGATTCTTCGGGGGGGGGGGGTTGGGTTTCTCAGGGGTGCCCTCTGGGTTCTTTGGGGGTGCCTTCTGGGTTCTTTAGGGGTGCCTTCTCATTTTTTCGGGGATGCCTTTGGGATTCTTCAGGGGGGGAGGTTTGGGTTTCTCAGGGGTGCCCTCTGGGTTCTTTGGGGTGCCTTCTGGGTTGTTTAGGGGTACCTTCTAGGTTCTTCAGGGGTGCCTTCTGGGTTTTGCAGGGGTCCCTTCTTCAAGGGTGCCTTCTGTGTTTTTTAGGGGTGCTTTCTGGGTTCTTTATCGGTGCCTACTTGGTTCTTCAGGGGTGCCTTTTGGTTTCTTTTGAGTTTGAGGAAGTGGTGTGACATCCATATCGATATATGTCATTCAGGAAGTTTAATAGAGGTCTAAAAGTATGAGTATGGAGTAGTGCCCATTGGTTTTAGCAGTTAGTAGGTCATTGGTGAGTTTTAGTAGGGCAGTTTCAGTAGAATGTTGTAGGCAGAAGCCGGACTGTAGGGGGTCAAGAAGGGTATTGTCTGTGAGTTGGCGACTCATTCGGTCATGGACAAGGTGTTCGATGAGCTTGGAGGCAAACGGGAGCAGAGCGATGGGTCTTAAGTTATTCAAACAGGTGGGGTCTAGTGAGGGTTTTTTGAGTACGGGGGTAACCAGTGCATGTTTGAGCGGGGAAGGAAAGGTGCCGGAGGAGAGGGAGAGGTTGAAGATGTGGGCTAGGGATTTTAGGATACAGTGGGAAGGTGGTCGCAGTAATTGAGATGGGATAGGGTCCAGGGGACGGGTAGTGAGGTGGGTCATGGAAAGGAGTTTATCAACTTCATCTGTGGTAACTGGGCAGAAGGAGGAGAGTATTGAGTCTGGTGTTGGACCCGTTGTGTTGGGTACGGGAGGAAGTTAAATGCTGGATATCTCCATGCGAATTGTGTCGATTTTTGCTATTGAAATGGTTGGCAATCTGTTGAGCGGTAAGCAAGTTGGTGGGTGGGGGCAGTGGGGGGGGGGTGACTTCTGGTGTCGTCTGTTTGCCAGGGTTGTGGCAGATGGGGCCTGGTTCTGCGTGTAGAGAGAGGAGCAAGTATGTCTAGGGAGGATGACAACGTGGTGTTGTAGATGGAAGTGGTTAGGTCTGGGCAGGACAGGGGTGTGCGATTTTGTCATTATATTATGTTATGTTATAATGTATTACATTGTATCACATTGAATTGTATTATATTATATTATGTTATGTTATATTATATTAACTTGTATCACATTGTATTGCATTATATTAGATTATGTTGTATTTATATTATATTACACTGTATCACATTGTATTGTATTATATCATATTCAATTGAATTGTATTATACTATATTATGTTGTGTTATATGACCTTGTACCACATTGTATTGTATTATATTATGTTATATTTATATTAAATTACACTGTATCACATTGTATTGCATTATATTATATTGTGTTATATTATATTATATTATGTTATGGTATTAGTATAAGCCGAGTTTTTCAGCACATTTTTTGTGTGCTGAAAATGCCCCCCTCGGCTTATACTCGAGTCAAGCACTTTTCTGCAGCAGAGAATGACATTTTCCGAACCCACTTTGGGGCCCCCGTATCTCGGGGCCACTTGGTGCTAGGAACCTCAGCTTGGATATGTTGTAGTGCTAATTTCACTGGGTTTGCCCACCAAATTTGGGGTTCCTAGAATGATATTTTGGCCCTGTATCTCGGGGCCACTTGGCGCTAGGAACCCCAAATTTGGTGTGCAAACCCAGTGGAACTAGCACTACAACATATCCAAGCTGAGGTTCCTAGCACCAAGTGGCCCGGAGATACAGGGCCCCAAAGTCAGTTTTGGATGTGCAGAAGGGCTTGACATTTTCAGAACCGACTTTGGGGCCCTGTATCTCGGGGCCACTTGGTGCTAGGAACTCCAGCTTGGATATGTTGTAGTGCTAGATATACGGGGCCCCAAAGTCAGTTTTGAAAATGTCAAGCACTTCTGCAGCAGAGAATGATATTTTACGAACCGACTTTGGGGCCCCGTATGTCAGGGCCACTTGGTGCTAGGAACCCTATATTATATGGATTTGCACACTACATATGGGGTTCCTAGCACCAAGTGGCCCGAGATACGGGGCCCCAAATTCGGTTTTCGTAAAATGTCGTTCTCTGCTGCAGAAGTGCTTGACATTTTCCGAACCGACTTTGGGGCCCCGTATCTCGGGGCCACTTGGTGCTAGGAACCCCAGCGTGGATATGATGTAGTGCTAGTTCCACTGGGTTTGCACACCAAATTTGGGGTTCCTGGCACCAAGTGGCCCTCGAGATACGGGGCCCCAAAATCAGTCAACTGTGTCCACCTGCAACAATGTAATTTCGGGATCCTTTGGGTCCAGAGATCCCAAATTTTGGCTGCAGCTAGGGGGGCATCTAGGAACCCTTAACTACAGAGTTTGAAGTTTGGGGGACCTATGGCTGCAAATGGGCACAGTGAGGCTGCAAATGGACACAGTGAGGATGCAAATGAACAAAGTGAGGCATGCAAATGGGCACAGTGAGGCATGCAAATGGGCACAGTGAGGCTGCAAATGGGCACAGTGAGGCATGCGAATGGGCACAGTGAGGCATGCGAATGGGCACAGTGAGGCATGCGAATGGGCACAGTGAGGCATGCGAATGGACACAGTGAGGCATGCAATGGGCACAGTGAGGCTGCAAATGGGCACAGTGAGGCTGCAAATGGGCACAGTGAGGCTGCAAATGGGCACAGTGAGGCTGCAAATGGACACTGTGAGGCTGCAAATGGGCACAGTGAGGCTGCAAATGGGCACAGTGAGGCATGCAAATGGGCACAGTGAGGCTGCAAATGGGCACAGTGAGGCATGCGAATGGACACAGTGAGGCATGCAAATGGGCACAGTGAGGCATGCAAATGGGCACAGTGAGGCTGCAAATGGGCACAGTGAGGCATGCGAATGGACACAGTGAGGCATGCGAATGGGCACAGTGAGGCATGCGAATGGGCACAGTGAGGCTGCAAATGGGCACAGTGAGGCTGCAAAATGGCACAGTGAGGCTGCAAATGGGCACAGTGAGGCTGCAAATGGACACTGTGAGGCTGCAAATGGGCACAGTGAGGCTGCCAAATGGGCACAGTGAGGCTGCAAATGGGCACAGTGAGGCATGCGAATGGACACAGTGAGGCATGCGAATGGGCACAGTGAGGCATGCGAATGGGCACAGTGAGGCATGCGAATGGGCACAGTGAGGCTGCAAATGGACACAGTGAGGCTGCAAATGGGCACAGTGAGGCTGCAAATGGACAGTGAGGCTGCAAATGGGCACAGTGAGGCATGCAAATGGGCACAGTGAGGCTGCAAATGGGCACAGTGAGGCTGCAAATGGCACAGTGAGGCTGCAAATAGGCACAGTGAGGCTGCAAATGGGCACAGTGAGGCATGCAAATGGGCACAGTGAGGCTGCAAATGGGCACAGTGAGGCTGCAAATGGGCACAGTGAGGCTGCAAATGGGGCACAGTGAGGCTGCAAATGAACACAGTGAGGCATGCAAATGGGCACAGTGAGGCTGCAAATGGGCACAGTGAGGCTGCAAATGGGCACAGTGAGGCTGCAAATGGGGCACAGTGAGGCTGCAAATGGGCGCAGTGAGGCTGCAAATTGGGCATTGTTGACCCTCTTTTCCACTTACAGTAGCTGCGCATTTCTCACCTAGGCTTATACTCGAGTCAATACGTTTTCACAGTTTTTTGTGGTAAAATTAGGTGCCTCGGCTTATACTCGAGTATATACGGTAAGTATTATATTTTATACTCTATTTATTTTATCTACAGTGGAGATCTGCTTCATTTTGGCGACATATTCAGCCAAACTCGACATCCTCTTTGTACTTCCTTTTCAATAAAAAGATGAAACCACAGAAGAGGACGTTGTGATAAAACTCGGAGGATTATTTTTATATTTTGCTGAGTTCTGTTGTTGACAATAAATAATGAAAAAGAGAAGTTCTGTTCTCCGAGTCGAGTTTAGCAATTTCCTCATCACGGGACCGGGACCTCCCCTCCGGCTATATCCCACACCCCGCTGGATCCGTTGTTGGACTGGAACCAGGGGCGGACTGACAACTCATGGGGGCCCCCGGGCAGTAGGAGATTATGGGGCCCCCAGGCAATCAGAGATTATGGGGCCACACAGTATACACACACACAGTATACAATCACACAGTATACACATTCATGTACTCACAGTATACACAGACATGTTTCTATTGGCTGAGAAGGTACTGGAGAGGCGGGGCAGCTATAATTTCGGGAATTTTAGACCAAAAGGATGTCGGTAAGGGACATTTCAGAGAACACAGATTTTTACATACTGGTTTAACTGAGGCTGGCAACCCTGATGGGGCCCCCTAGTGGCCCGGGGGCCCTCGGGCAGTGCCCGAGTGGCCGAATGGTCAGTCCGCCCCTGACTGGAACCCCCCCCAGACAGAATTTAAAGTGACAGAGCAGAGCGGACAGCCAGGAGGAACCCCGTGTAGCCCTCAGAACACCTTTCCGAGAATCTCTGTAACCCCCGACAACGAACGCCTCTTATTTGCTTCCTTTTTGCTCCGTTAAACACCCCACTGGAAGCGTTTTCTATTATCTGCAAAAAAAAAAAAAGAAAAACTGATGCTGATCCCACCAGAAATCCAGAGCTGTCCCATGTCCTCCCCCACACTTCCTGCGTTGTCTCAAGAAGTCCAACTGCCTCTCTCAGGGACCACCAAACCATTAGTTCCTATGTTGTGGAGATGTGGATGGGGTGGAAGGGGCGGGGCCGGGGGCGGGGAGGGGGGTTAGCTTCTTGAACACAGGTGACATATTTTTTTTTAAATGTTACATCTTGTTGCAATAATTTTCACACACAGGGGCGGACTCACCATTCGGCCACTCGGGCACTGCCCGAGGGCCCTGAGCCACTAGGGGGCCCCATCAGGGTTGCCAGCCTCAGTAAAACCAGGGACAGTATGTAAAAATCTGTGTTTTTTTTTTTTTACATCTGTCTCTGAAATGTCCCTTACCGACATCCTTTTGGTCTAAAAATCCTGAGATTATAGCTGCCCCACCTCTCCAGTACCTTCTCAGCCAATAGAAACCTGTCTGTGTATACTGTGTGTACATGTCTGTGTATACTGTGTGTGTGTATACTGTGTGTGTGTATACTGCGTGGCCCCATAATCTCTGATTGCCTGGGGGCCCCATAATCTCCTATTGCCCGGGGGCCCCATAATCTCCTATTGCCCGGGGGCCCCATAATCTCCTATTGCCCGGGGGCCCCATGAGTTGTCAGTCCACCCCTGTGCACACATACAGTGCCCGGAAAAAGTATTCACACCCCTTGAAATTCCCCACTTTTTGTCCTACAACCAAAAATGTAAATATATTTGATTGGGATTTTATGTGATAGACCATCACAAAGTGGCTCATAATTGTGAAGAGGAAAGAAAATTATAAATTGTTTTCTAAATTTTTTACAAATAAATATGTGAAAAGTGTGTGTGTGGGGGGGGGGCATTTGTATGGCGCCCCCCGGAGTCAATACTTTGTAGAACCTCCTTTCTCTGCAATTACAGCTGCAAGTCTTTTTGGGGGTGACTCTACCAGCTTTGCCCATCTAGAGAGGACATTTTGCCCATTTCTTCTTCTGTGTAAAATATCTCAAGCTCTGTCAGATTGGATGGAGAGCGTCTGTGATCAGCAATTTTCAAGTCTGACCACAGATTCTCAATGTGATTTAGGTCTGGACTGTGACTGGGGCCATTCTAAAGGCCCGTACACACGATCGGACTTTTTGACAACAAACATGCAAATTAGCTGTTTTGGACCAACATCCGACCGTGTGTACGCTCCATCGGACCAACTTTTTCAGTTTTCATCTGACTTTTGTTGGCTGTGCGAACGGACCAACTTTCTGCCAACAAAAGTCAGATGGAGCAAAGTCCGACCGTGTGTACACAAAACCATCGGACTTTTGTACAAAGTACAAACACGCGTGCTCAGAACCAATGCAAAAGATCAGACAACAATACAGAAGTTGACCAAAGGTGGCGGTAAAGAGCAGAAAAACCACGTGATTTGGTGAAAGTTGGCTGAAAAAGTCCTGCCGTGTGTATGCAATACAAGTTCACGGCCGACGCCCTTTGTACAAAAATCCACGGCAAAGTTTGTACAAAGTCCTATCGTGTGTATGAGGCTTAACACATGAATATGCTTTGATCTAAACCATTCCATTGTAGCTCTGGCTGTATTTTTAGGGTCATTGTCCTGCTGGAAGGTGAACCTCCCCCCCAATCTCAAGTCTTTTGCACTCTAATGCCGCGTACACATTATCGGAAATTCAGCCAGCAAAAGACCGATGTAAGCTTTTGGTCGGAAAATGCAACCGTGTGTAGGCTCCATCGGACTTTTGCTGGCCGAATTCCAGCCAGCAAAAGATTGAGAGCAGGTTCTAAATTTTTCGGTCGGAAAAAGTTCTGATCGGAAATTCCGATCGTCTGTAGCAATTCCGATGCGCAAACTTCCTACGCATTCTCGGAAACAATTTGACGCAATATGCTTGGAAGCATTGAACCTTATTTTATCGGCTCGTCGTAGTGTTGTACGTCACCGCGTTCTTGACAGTCCAAAGTTCAGCGAACTTTTGTGTTGTTTTGAGAGCATGTTCTCAATATTTCCGACAGAAAAACTTTCTAGCGTAAATTCCGATCGTGCGTATGCAATTCCGACACGCAAAAACTCACGTATGCTCAGATTCAACTACGAGACGGAAGCTATTGGCTACTGGGTATTGAACTTCCATTTTTCTAGTCCCCTCTTACGCGTTGTACGTCACGCGTTCTTGACGGTCGGAATTTGGTGTGACCGTGTATAGGCAAGACAGCTTGAGCAAAATCCTGTCAGAAATTCCATCGGGGAAACCATCAGAGCTTTCCCTGGTGCGTATCTCCATTTAGGGATAGTGAAAAAAGGGGGGGCTAAGTAGGGGAAATGTGGGACTTTATATGAAGCACATGACTGCATAGAGATAATAAGGTGAATGTAAGGAAATTTATTAATTCAAAACAGATACATAATTATCATAACGGTATCAAGGTACATAATAAAATACATATATTGCATGATAATACACTTTGGACATGTAGATAATGCTGGTAATCCATCGTATTTGAAAAGAACATGATAATCACATAAGGCATGACTATTTCATAATGTATCCATAGAAATAAGTTTCCTGGTTCACCACAAAAATTGATGTAAAAACATGAAGGAAATTTGTTGCCTGCGGGGCCTATGGCCTTAAAAACCTGAGGGGGGGGGGGGGGGGGGTTAGGTTTTCCATAATGCTTGAAGCGAAGTATGAATAGGGTAGGTAAAATAATTAAAGAAGAGACATCCGGTAGCTCTACGCGTTTCGTGGCTTATTAGCCACTCATCAGGAGCGAATGGTTTCTGAAATGAGACTACAATAAGTCCAATTGTTGCATACATATAAAATGCTGGTTGGGGGCCAACTGTGATACAGTAACCCCCAACAACCAGATTAGCTACTTACTGCGGTTGTATGTATCAGTGGCATGGGGGCCGGGCCCCGCGAGACATCAGAGAATATCCCCAACAGGGAGCCGTGGTGGGCCAGCGTGCGGGAATGGGCAACCAACCAAATAGACCAAGGAAAACGAGGCAATACTGTGAAGAAGTGAAGATGGTTAAACCCTTTAACCGCTTCCCGACCGCCTAGCGACGATATACGTCGGCAAAATGGCACGGGCAGGCAGAATCACGTACCTGTACGTGATCGTGCATGTGCCTGCCTGTGGGTCGCGCGCGCGCCGCTAGCGGCGCGCGCGCGACCCGGTCGGGAGCTCCGTGACCCCGGCCGCGGGACCAGCGGACCCGATCGCCGCTGGTGTCCCCGCGATCGGGTTACGGAGCTGAAGAACGGGGAGAGGTCTGTGTAAACAAACCTCTCCCCGCGCTTCCTACACTGACTGTCAGTGATCGGCGGTTCCCTGTCATCGGGAACGCCGATCAATGACGTCACACGTACAGCCACGCCCCCCTACAGTAAAGTAAACACAACACGTCACACTGACTCATCCCCGCCCCCTCGTGGTTAACCCCTTCACTACAACTGTCATTTACATAGGAATCAGTGCTATTTAAATAGCACTGAATTCTATATAAATGACAAATGTCCCAAAAATGTGTCAAAAATGTCCGATGTGTCCGCCATAATGTCGCAGTCACAATAAAAATCGCTGATCGCCGCCATTACTAGTAAAAAAAAAAATATTAATAAAAATGCTATAAAACTATCCCCTATTTTGTAAACGCTATAACTTTTGCACAAACCAATCAATAATCGCTAATTGCGATTTTTTTTACAAAAAAATATGTAGAAGAATACGTATCGGCCAAAACTGAGGAAAAAAAATGTTTTTTTATATATTTTTTGGGGATATTTATTATAGCAAAAAGTAAAAAATATTGAATTTTTTTCAAAATTGTCACTCTATTTTTGTTTATAGCGCAAAAAATAAAAACCGCAGGGGCGATCAAATACCACCAAAAGAAAGCTCTATTTGTGGGAAAAAAAGGACGCCAATTTTGTTTGGGAGCCACGTCGCACGACCGCGCAATTGTCAGTTAAAACGACGCAGTGCCGAATCGCAAAAAGGGGCCTGGTCCTTTGGCTGCCAATTGGTCCGGGGCTGAAGTGGTTAAACGATGAAGGTGAGTGTGGGGAGGTGGGGAAGTAGGGACAAAGACAAAAGTGAAATAGGGGTGGGAAGCAAGGGCAGGCCACCCATTGAACCATTGAACCAAAATTGGTGTGTAGGGTAAAAAGTGCTGGGGGGGGGGGGCAGTCCTGGTATAAAAATAACAAAAAAAACAGAGTGGGGTGAGTGGAAAGAAAGATCGGAGGTGGTGAGGTTAGGAATGTTACCTTGTGGAGAGGTGAACCTGACCCGATCAGAATGGACCGTGAGGTCCAGTGAAAAAGCAGCCTCGAGTGCCGAAGACATGAGGAGGGACGCCCATAAAGAGACCGCCGCAGGACAGCCCACCAACGTCATGCCGTAAGGCTGGAGGAGGAGCGCCGTGAGCCGAGCAACAATGTTGCCGGCCCGCCGGCACACTAAACATCCCCCGAGCCCACGAATGTGGAATCACAGCACGCACAGCGGCATCGGAAGGCGTCGCTGATGCAGCGTGAGACGCATGACGCTGACGCGCTATGACGCCAAGTCCAGCCCCCCCCCCCGGATACATCAGAGGCGGGGGGGGGGGGGGCGGGAGATGGTCCGTCAGGCGCGTCACAGCTCCCAATAGTGGGGAAAACAACCAGAGTCAGGTGGCCGGTCAACATGCCACTGTGATAATAACAACCCAGCAAGGAATTGTAATACATTACTATAATAGTAGTAATTGGAGATTGATGATGAATAGCGCAAATGGGGTAAAAATAATAGTGGTAATAATGAAAAATCGATAGCAACAGGGAAAGGCAAAGCAAAGGACAATAATTGCAGGAAAAATACACTAGATGTGCCTATAGAGCAAGAACATGTGCTTCCATCCCGAATTGAGTTTTATCATAGGACACAGGGAGAATTGTTGTTTAGGGACTGTTTTGTAATTATGTATCTGTTTTGAATTAATAAATTTCCTTACATTCACCTTATTATCTCTATGCAGTCATGTGCTTCATATAAAGTCCCACAATTCCCCTACTTAGCCCCCCCTTTTTTCACTGAACTTAATATGGGATGGAAATTTCTGACCTTACCAGGTCAGATTTTCAATTAAAGTCCCTAGGGATGGAAATACATGACCTACCGGCCATGGCTTCCTTAAAGTCCCTAAACAACAATTCCCCCTGTGTCCTATGAGAAAATCCATTTAGGGATAGCGACATGTGGTTCCACCGGTGCGACCTCCCTTGCCACCGTGGGACTTGAATCTAAGGTGTGCCAAGCCAATTCCTTCGGATTTTGCGGCTGGGGACATAGGGAAGGCAACACGATGTCTTCATTTAACCACTTCAGCCCGGACCAATTTGCAGCCAAAGGACCAGGCCCCCTTTTTGCGATTCGGCACTGCGTCGCTTTAACTGACAATTGCGCGGTCGTGCGACGTGGCTCCCAAACAAAATTAATGTCCTTTTTTTCCACAAATAGAGCTTTCTTTTGGTGGTATTTGATCACCTCTGCGGTTTTCATTTTTGCGCTATAAACAAAAAAGAGCGACAATTTTGAAAAAAAAAAACGCATTTTTTTTTTACTTTTTGCTATAATAAAATATCCCCCCAAAAATATATAAAAAAAACTTTTTTTCCCTCAGTTTAGGCCGATACGTATTCTTCTACATATTTTTGGTAAAGAAAAATCACAATAAGCGATTATTGATTGGTTTGCGCAGAAGTTATAGCGTTTACAAGATAGGGGATAGTTTTATAGCATTTTTATTAATAATTTTTTTTTTTTATTAGTAATGGCGGCAATCAGCGATTTTTATTGTGACTGCGACATTATGGCGGACACATCGGACATTTTTGACACATTTTTGGGACCATTGTCATTTATACAGCAATCAATGCTATTTAAATGCATTGATTCCTGTATAAATGACACTGGCAGTGAAGGGGTTAACCACAAGGGGGCAGTGTAGGGGTTAAGTATGCCTAGGGGTGTGTTTCTTACTGTGGGGGAGGGCGTGGCTGTCAGCTAGTGAATGCTGATCTCTGCTCCAATCACAGGAAGCAGAGATCAGCGTCACTAGTTGCTAGGCAGAACGGGGAGATGCTGTTTATTTCCGCATCTCCCCGTTCTGCCTTCCGTGAGACGATCGCGGGGTGTCCCCGCGGCGATCGAGTCCGCGGGACCCGCGACCGGCCTCACGGGTGGTCCCGACCGGCGCTCTCCCGATGGCACGGAGGCATTAAAAAAGGGACTTATATATACGCCCTTATGCCTGTCCGTGCCATTCTGCTGACGTACATCGTCGTGCGCCGGCCGGGAAGCGGTTAAATGGAAATCAGAGACAACCTTTGGAGGGAAAGTAGGACAAGGACGAAGCACCACCTTGTCCTTGTGAATCACCAGATAGAGCGTGTGACAGGATAGCGCCGCCAACTCTGACACCCTGCGAGCAGAAATAATAGCCACCAAGAAGGCCACCTTCTGGGATAGCGTGAGCAGGGGAATTGCTCAAATATCCTCAGACGGAGGCTTCTGTAGAAGCAAAAGTACAAGATTCAAGTCCCACGGTGGCAAGGGAGGTCGCACCGGTTGAACCACGTGTCGCACTCCCTGAATGAAGATAGGCACCAGGGAATGCGAAGCCAGTGATCCTTGAAAGAAAACCACCAAGGCCGTCACCTGGCCCTTGACAGTACTCAAGGCCAAATTCTTTTCAACGCCCTTCTGAAGAAAAGTCAAAATCCGAGCTACCGAAAAGGAACGTGGGTGAAACCCCACTGACTCACACCATGAAATATACACTTTCCACATCCTATAATATACCTTCCTGGAAGAAGACTTCCTAGCTCTCTGCAGCGTCGTAATCACCGACGCAGATAAGCCCCTATCCTTCAAAACCTGGGGTCTATTGTTGTTGCAGGGGAGTCTACTGTTGTGATGGGGATCTATTGTTGCTGGAGTGAGGGGTCTCTTGTTGCTGCAGGGGTGGAACCAAGAGACGGTGCTCAGAGGTGGGCAGGGGGGGGGGGAAACAAAGAGACGGTGCTCAGAGGTGGGCAGAGGGGTTGAACCAAGAGACAGTGTTCAGAGGTGAGTAGGGGGTGGAACCAAGAGACGGTGCTCAGAGGTGGGTAGGGGGTGGAACCAAGAGACAATGTTCAGAGGTGGGTGGAGGGGTGGAACCAAGAGACGGTGCTCAGAGGTGGGTAGTAGGGGGTGGAACCAAGAGACGGTGCTCAGAGGTGGGCAGCGGGGTGGAACCAAGAGACAGTGCTCAGAGGTGAGTAGGGGGTGAAACCAAGAGACGGTGCTCAGAGGTGGGCAGAGGGGTGGAACCAAGAGACGGTGCTCAGAGGTGGGTAGAGGGGTGGAACCAAAAGACAGTGCTCAGAGGTGCGTAGAGGGGTGGAATCAAGAGACGGTGCTCAGAGGTGGGCAGAGGGGTGGAACTAGGAGACAGTGCTCAGAGGTGGGTAGGGGGTGGAAACAAGAGACAGTGCTCAGAGGTGGGTAGAGGGGTGGAACAAAGAGACAGTGCTCAGAGGTGGGTAAGGGGGTGGAACCAAGAGATGGTGCTCAGAGGTGGGTAGGGGGTGGAACCAAGAGATGGTGCTCAGAGGTGGGTAGGGGGTGGAACCAGGAGAAGGAGCTCAGAGGTGGGTAGGGGGTGGAACCAAGAGAAGGTGCTCAGAGGTGGGTAGGGGGTGGAACCAAGAGACGGTGCTCAGAGGTGGGTAGGGGGTGGAACCAAGAGACAGTGCTCAGAGGTGGGTAGAGGGGCAGAGACAAGGAGTGACTCAGAAGGGGGAGTTCCTGTATCTATTCTCTGAGAAAAAAAGTCCTGGCTACAGCAGTTTTTTTTTCCTTTCGGGATAAAGATATTCCATAAATAATAGAAGAAAGAAAGCCTAAATAGAGAAAACTCATCTAAGAATTCACAATGCCAACAAAGATGTTAGGAATGAATTAATTCTAAACAGCTGCGTTTACTAAGCTGTGATTGGCCCACAGCTATCACACGGTACCTGGGACGAACACAGCATCCTGTACCATGTGGTTAGCTGCAGCCAATCACAGATCACTTGTAATCACAGCGGTCATGAATGATTAACCCATTCATGACAGTTTTAAACGTTGCTGTTACAATGTTCTTCATTGTAACGAGAAACAGAATTTAATTTTTTTTTTTTAAATCCCTGATCACCCCCCCAGAGTAGTACAATGTTACTATGGTGACACTGAACTACTCTGATGACATTAAAAACTTTTTTTTACAAAAATTAAGAAAACTAATTTGTAAAAAATGAAAGAAAAAAAAAGGTTAAAAAAAAAGAAAGAATAAATGTTAACAAAATGAAGGGGAAAAAAAGGTTAAAAAAATTAAGAAAAAAAATGCTCAAAAATGAAAGAATATAAAAGGTTTAAAAAATTTTCAAAAATAAAAGTATAAAAAATGTTAAAAAATTAAGAAAAAAATGTTTAAAAAAATAAAAGAAAATAAATGTTAAAAAAGAAATTAAGATTTAAAAAAAAAAAAATGAAAGAGAAAAAATGTATTAAAAATAAATAAAAAATGTAATAAAATGTATTATTATTTTTACATAATGTCACCAGTCAGTGTCCCTGATCACCACCACACCAGTCATATTATGACGCTGTACTGCACTGGTGACAGCATGTGAAAAAAAATTGAAAAATTATAATTTTTTTATTAACCGCTTCCCGACCGCCCACTACATATATACGTCAGCATACATCAGTCATACGTGGCCCTTTAATTGCCTGGCTGCGGCCGCGGGACCAGCGGACCTGATCGCCGCTGGTGTCCTGCGATCGGGTCACGGAGCTGAAGAACGGGGAGAGGTCTGTGTAAACAAACCTCTCCCCGCGCTTCCTACTCTGCCTGTCATTGATCGGCTGTTCCCTGTCATCAGGAAAGCCGATCAATGATGTCAGACGTCAGCCCCGCCCCCTAATGTAAAAAAACAGAACATGTCACACACCATAACCCCTCCCCCCCTAGTGGTTAACTCTTTCACTGCCACTGTCATTTATACAGGAATCAATGCATTTAAATAGCACTGATTGCTGTATAAATGACCATGGTCCCAAAAATGTGTCAAAAATGTCCGATGTGTCCGCCATAATGTCGCAGTCACAATAAAAATCGCTGATCGCCGCCATTACTAGTAAAAAAAAAATATATTAATTAAAATGCTATAAAACTATCCCCTATTTTGTAAACGCTATAACTTTTGCACAAACCAATCAATCGCTAATTGCGATTTTTTTTTACCAAAAATATGTAGAATACGTATCGGCCTAAACTGAGGGAAAAATTTTTTTTTTATATATTTTTGGGGGATATTTATTATAGCAAAAAGCTAAAAATATTGCATTGTTTTCAAAATTGTCGCTCTATTTTTGTTTATAGCGCAAAAAAATAAAAACCGCGGGGGCGATCAAATACCACCAAAAGAAAGCTCTATTTGTGGGGAAAAAAGGACGTCAATTTTGTTTTGGAGCCACGTCGCACGACCGCGCAATTGTCAGTTAAAGCGACGAGGTGCCGAATCGCAAAAAGGGGGCCTGGTCCTTTGGCTGCCAATTGGTCCGGGGCTGAAGTGGTTAAACTATAAAATTTCTCAAACTTCCAAAAAATTGTGACAAAAAATTACAACTTAAAAAAAAACAATTCCGGGGATTGGATTGTCATTCACCTTGGAAATATGCCAAAGTTGAACGAAGCCTTCCGGTAATAACTATATATATATAAATCCTTCTAGGTTTGCTCTCCGGATACTTTGTTGATGTCTCTGGTTCTGTACGGCTGATTTCCAAAAGTTCTATCCAGCAGGACTTGGCGATGCCAGTGTGAGAAGGACAGTACTTTGTCTCCACCTCCTGGGCATATAGAGTATTGCATTATTGTGTTTTTTTTTTTTTTAAATCTGTTTGCAGTAATAACTTTATTCAGATAAAAAGAGGTGAATTAAAAATAATGACCACAGTCAAAATTGGCAATATATATATATATATATATATACATACACCCACCGGCCACTTTCCCCCCTTGCTAGTAGCGGGTTGGACCCCCTTTTGTCTTCATTCTTGGTGGCAGAGATACAACAAGGTGTTGGAAACGTTCCTCAGAGATTTTGCTCCATAGAGACATGATAACATCACACAGTTGCTGCAGATTTGTGGGCTGTACATGATGCCGATCTCCCGTTCCACCACATCCCAAAGGTGCTCTATTGGATGAGATCTGGTGAGTGTCTCTATTGGATGAGATCTGGTGAGTGTCTCTATTGGATGAGATCTGGTGAGTGTCTCTATTGGATGAGATCTGGTGAGTGTCTCTATTGGATGAGATCTGGTGAGTGTCTCTATTGGATGAGATCTGGTGAGTGTCTCTATTGGATTAGATCTGGTGAGTGTGGAGACCATTGGAGGACAGTGACCTCATTGTCCAGTGGTGAGATGATTGGAGCTTTGTGACATGGTGCATTATCCTGCTGGGAGGAGCCATCAGAAGATGGGGACACTGTAGTCATAAAGGGATGGACATGGTCAGCAACAATACTCAGGTAGGCCGTGGTGTATAAACCATGCTCAATGGGTACTAAGGGGCCCAAAGTGTGCCAAGAAAATACCCCCCACCCCCATCATTACACCCCCCACCACCAGCCTGAACCGGTGATACAAGGCAGGATGGATCCATGCCCCAAATTCTGACCCCACCATCTGAATGTCGCAGCTGAAATCCAGACTCATCAGACCAGGCAACGTTTTTCCAATCTTCTATTGTCCAATGTTGGTGATCCTGTGCCAACTGTAGCCTCAGTTTCCTGTTCTTATCTGACAGGAGTGGCACCCGGTGTGTTCTTCTGCTGCTGTTGCCCATCTGCTTCAAGGTTGGATGTGTTCTGGGTTCGGAGATGGTATTTTCCATACCTTGGGTGTAACGAGAGGTTATTTTGAGTTCCTGTTGTCTTTCTATTATCTGGAACCAGTCTGCCCATTCTCCTCTGACCTCAACAAGGCATTTTCCGCCACACAACTGCCGCTCACTGGATATTTTCTCTTTTTCCCACCATTCTCTGTAAACCCGAGAGACGGTTGTGTGTGAAAATCCCAGAAATACTCAGACCGGCCCGTCTGCCACCAACAACCATGCCACGTTCAAAAGTCACTTCAATCCCAGTGGCGGCTGGTGCTCAACATTTTTAGGGGGGCGCAAACAAACTGAGAACATTTTGAAAAAAAAAAACATCAATTGCAGTCACTGTGCCCATCAAATGCTGCCAGTGTGCTTATCATATGTTGCCAGTGTGCCCATTAAATGCTGCCAGTGTGCTCATCGTATACTGCCAGTGTGCCCAACTGCTCATCAAATGCTGCCAGTGTGCCCAACTGCCCATCATATGCTACCCAGTGTGCCCAACTGCCCATCATATGCTACCCAGTGTGCCCAACTGCCCATCATATGCTGCCAGTGTGCCCAACTGCCCATCATATTCTACCCAGTGTGCCCAACTGCCCATCATATGCTACCCAGTGTGCCCAACTGCCCATCATATGCTACCCAGTGTGCCCAACTGCCCATCATATGCTACCCAGTGTGCCCAACTTCCAATCATATGCTACCCAGTGTGCCCAACTTGCCATCATATGCTACCAGTGTGCCCAAATGCTGCCCATCATATGCTGCCAGTGTGCCCCAACTGCTGCCAGTGTGCCCAACTGCTCATCAAATGCTGCCAGTGTGCCCAACTGCCCATCATATGCTACCCAGTGTGCCCAACTGCCCATCATATGCTACCCAGTGTGCCCAACTGCCCATCATATGCTACCAGTGTGCCCATCAAATGCTGCCAGTGTGCCCAACTGCCCATCATATGCTACCAGTGTGGCCATCAAATGCTGCCAGTGTGCCCAACTGCCCATCATATGCTACCAGTGTGCCCAACTGCCCATCATATGCTACCCAGTGTGCCCAACTTCCCATCATATGCTACCAGTGTGCCCAACTGCCCATCATATGCTGCCAGTGTGCCCATCAAATGCTGCCAGTGTGCCCAACTGCCCCTCATATGCTGCCAGTGTGCCCATCAAAAGCTGCCAGTGTGCCCCCACCCGCTCGCCATCTGCCCGGCACTTACCCTGTGTCTGTGGGGCAGTGGGTGACAGCGACGAGCGGGGTCCTTCATGCGTCTCCTGCCTCCTGATAGACGTCCAATAGCGGCGCCTGTGGCTTGGGAAGGGGGCAGCGCCCGTGCACCCCCTATGGACAGGCCCCCACTGTTCCATACCCTTTCTTCCCCATTCTGATGCTCGGTTTGAACTTAAGCTTCACCACATCTGGTTGTCTAAATGCATTAAATTGCCGCCGTGTGATTGGCTGATTAGCAATGTGTGTTACCGAGCACTTGAAGAGGTGTACCTAATAAAGTGGCCGGTGAGTGTATATCGGGGTGAATTCCACTCATTACATCTCTATGGGAGGGGGAGGGGGAGGGCACAACTCATTACAACTTTTCCTTTACAAGACTAGAGTGGGAACAGAGCCATCTAGTGGCAGACCAGCTAACTGCACCCGCCTACAAGCTGCCTCGCTGACAGTGCAATCCCCCCCCCCCCAACAGGAAGGTACGAATCCTTTACACAAAGCATGTCTCTTTTGCAAAAAAAATAATAAAAAATCCCTCCCACTCTCAAGATTTCCAATTCAGGGAGGGGCGATATTAAACCCAAAACCAGAAATGTCATATATATTGAAGCTTACCAATCATTAGATGTGGCGGCTGCATTCATTTTTCTTTTTTAGTCTTTAATTCTCCACTGTTTTCACCTGGGGATCTGGCCAGTAACACACCTCTTGTATTAGAGTGCCCCCCCCACTCTGGAGGAAGGAGCACAGGGGGCATCTTTGGATAGCATTTTCAGTCGAAAGGGGGGTGTTAGATGGACTAGCAGATTTACATACACTAACATATTGAACTCCAGCTCACACTTTATAATCAGTTACAGCCATGGCTTTTTTTTTTTCAGCTGGAAACGCAGTTCTGGCACCTCCAGCACTGAATTCTTGTAATGGCAGGGGGTGTAGGGTGTGCTGGAGGGTCTATTAATGCTGGCTGCTGGGGGATCTATTGTCACTGGTGGGTATCTGTTATTGTGTGAGGGTCTGTTGTTGCTCGTGGCGGATCTATTGTTGCTGGGGGGGTCGTATGTTGCTGGTATGGATCTACTGTTGAGGGAGGGGTCTATTGATGCTGGCTGCTGAGAGATCTGTTGTTGCCGCTGGGGGGTCAAATGTTGCTCTGGTGTTTTTTTGTTGCGGGTGGTCTATTGTTGCTGCAGGGGATCTATTTTACTGCTTTTCTTCTTATCATTAACAAATTCCATGCAAACTATTTAGCACCACTAAATTCTAATTGGTTCTGTATTCTCTGACAGGGGTGGTACTGGGAGGTGGGTAGGGGGTGGAACCAAGAGACGGTGCTCAGAGGTGGGTAGGGGTGGAACTAAAAGAAGGTGCTCAGAAGTGGGTAGGGTGTGGAACCAAGAGACGGTGGGCAGAGGTGGGCAGGGGGTGAAACCAAGAGACGGTGCTCAGAGGTGGGTAGGGGGTGAAACCAAGAGACGGTGCTCAGAGGTAGGTAGAGGGGTGGGACCAAGAGAAAGTGCTCAGCGGTGGGTAGGTGTGGAACCAATAGATGGTGCTCAGAGGTGGGTAGAGCGGTGGAACCAAGAGACGGTGCTCAGAGGTGGGTAGAGGGGTGGAACCAAGAGACGGTGCTCAGAGGTGGGTAGTGGGGTGGAACCAAGAGACAGTGCTCAGAGGTGGGTAGAGGGGTGGAACAAAGAGACGGTGCTCAGAGGTGGGTAGGGGGTGGAACAAAGAGACGGTGCTCAGAGGTGGGTATGGGTGGAACCAAGAGACAGTTCTCAGAGATGGGTAGGGGGTGGAACCAAGAGACAGTGCTCAGAGATGGGTAGGGGGTGGAGCCAAGAGAAGGTGCTCAGAGGTGGGTAGGGGGTGGAACCAAGAGACGGTGCTCAGAGGTGGGTAGGGGTGGAACCAAGAGACGGTTCTCAGAGGTGGGTAGAGGGGTGGAACAAAGAGACGGTGCTCAGAGGTGGGTAGGGGGTGGAACAAAGAGACGGTACTCAGAGGTGGGTAGGGGGTGGAACCAAGAGACGGCTCTCAGAGGTGGGTAGGGGGTGGATCCAAGAGACGGTGCTCAGCGGTGGGTAGTGGGGTGGAACCAAGAGACAGTGCTCAGAGGTAGGTAGGGGGTGGAACCAAGAGACGGTGCTCAGAGGTAAGTAGGGGGTGGAACCAAGAGACGGTGCTCAGAGGTGAGTAGGGGGTGGAACCAAGAGACGGTGCTCAGAGGTGAGTAGGGGTGGAACCAAGAGACGGTGCTCAGAGGTGGGTAGTGGGTGGAACCATGAGAAGGTGCTCAGAGGTGGGTAGGGGGTGGAACCAAGAGACAGTGCTCAGAGGTGAGTAGGGGGTGGAACCAAGAGACGGTGCTCAGAGGTAAGTAGGGGGTGGAACCAAGAGACGGTGCTCAGAGGTGGGTAGGGGGTGGAACCAAGAGACGGTGCTCAGAGGTGGGTAGGGGGTGGAACCAAGAGACGGTGCTCAGAGGTGGGTAGGGGGTGGAACCAAGAGACGGTGCTCAGAGGTAAGTAGGGGGTGGAACCAAGAGACGGTGCTCAGAGGTGGGTAGGGGTGGAACCAAGAGACGGTGCTCAGAGATGGGTAGGGGGTGGAACCAAGAGACAGTGCTCAGAGGTGGGTAGGGGGTGGAACCAAGAGACGGTGCTCAGAGGTGGGTAGAGGGGTGGAACCAAGAGACGGTGCTCAGAGGTAGGTAGGGGGTGGAACCAAGAGACGGTGCTCAGAGGTGAGTAGGGGGTGGAACCAAGAGAAGGAGCTCAGAGGTGGGTAGGGGGTGGAACCAAGAGACGGTGCTCAGAGGTGAGTAGGGGGTGGAACTAAGAGACGGTGCTCAGAGGTGAGTAGGGGGTGGAACCAAGAGAAGGAGCTCAGAGGTGAAAAACAAATGCATCCATCACACCTAAGAATTGGTAAGCTGCAATACAATAAATGTTTGCAAATGATATTTGTGAACCACTTGCCGACTAGTACATACACTGAGCCAGGGTGGCACATGCATGGACAATCATGTACATGTGCGCAACATACCTGCACCGGGTTTAGCAATGTGCTGCCCTCCAAACACCCCCCCCCCCCCCCCCCCGTGATTGCGGATCCCGGTAAATGATCACAACGTCTACAAAGCCGTTATGAACGAGTTCATTAATAACAGCTGTGTTGCCTATGCTATGATTAGCCCACAGCCATCACATGATACCCGGGCCAATCACAGCACCCTGTACCATGTGATTAGCTGCAGCCAATCACAGATCACTAGTAATCAGCTGGTTAACCCATTCATGACAGCTGAAAACTTTGCATTGACTTCAATGGCCTGCAATACTGCATGCGGCCAGAGCCGGGGGGGGGCGCCGGAGAGCCTCGGAAACAGCCCGTAAAGGCCCGAGGACACCTCGGCTGACCTCGGAAAACCTCGGCAAATCTCAGAAAGACTTTGTTCCCGATATTTGCCGAGGTCAGCAGAGCTGTCCTCGGGCCTTTCCGCACATTTCCGAACGGCGCTGATCGGCGATGTTCAGCTCGGCTCCGGAAACCCCCACCTCAGACCCAAAGCGGTACTGCACACCGCTTTGGCCCGAATCGTGCTCGTTTTGTGAGACAACACTCGCAAACCGAGTTGCGATTTTTAAAAATGCAGCTCTTGTACTGCGAAAACGCTCATTAACCGCGTTACTCGCAATCCGAGGATCCACTGTATATATAAATACTTCTATGTTTGCACTCCGGCTACTTTGTTTCTGTTGATGTCTCTGGTTCTGTACGGGTGATTTCCAAAAGTTCTATCCAGCCGGACATAGATGATGCCAGTGTGAGACGGACAGTACTTTGTCTCCACCTCCTGGGCATATAGAGTATTGCATTATTTCTTTAGTTTAAAAACTGTTTACGGTCAGTAACAGCTTTATTCATACAGAAAAAAAGACAAGAAAAGGTGAAGTAAAAATAATGACTACAGTCAAAATTTCCAATATATATATATAATGCAAAAGTATGTATAATAAATTAATACATTTTAATACCATATATGTAATACTATATTATTATATTAAAATATAATATTTTTATTATCGTTTCATTTTGTTACAGCTTTAGAAAACATAATAATTCCCCTCCCCAGTACAAATCCGCCCCCCTGCTGAAATCCCCCCTCCCAGAACAAATCTGTGCCCTCCCTCATCTGCCGCATCCCCCCAGCACAAATGCTGCCCCCCCCCCAAATAAAAAATCACTGTAGCACAAGTCCTCCCCCCTCTCAAAGCATCCTCCAGCATATATCCACCCCACTTTCTAACACAAGTCCACTCCCCTCCTCAAGCAACCCCCCCCCCCCCAGCACATATCCAGCCCCCCCCAACTTCTAGCAAAAATCGTCTGCCCCTCGAATTTCCCCTCCCCCCTACTCCAAATCCCCCTTCCTAGCACAAATCCTCGTCCCAATCATCTCTAATAGCACAAATCCCCCTTCCTAGCACAAATCCTGCCCAATCATCCCAATCATCCCTACTAGCACAAATCCCCCTCCTAGCACAAATCTAGCAGGATTGCCACCCATGCAGGATTTACCCGGACAGTCCAGGTTTTGAACATTATTCAGAGGGACTGGACCGTGGCTCCCCAAGTAGCAGAGTACCACAGCTGCTGAGTGCATAGGCGTGCACATGGGCTGGGATGTGCCTGATCACCAGGGTCGCCAACCATCCACAGGGCTGTCTGCAGTTGTCCAAGTTGAGTGTCTCGGACGCTCTCTCACACTGCCCAGTGCCAGCACAGTTCCCCGCATGAACGGGAGAAGAGAGAGGGCTGGATTTGTTCCTCCTCCTCCTCCTGCCCTTACCCCTCTGTGTCTGCTCACCAATACTCCAATCCAGTGGCGTCGCCAGGGGGTGGCTTTTGGGGCTATAGCCCCAAATCTGGGGACCATAGCCCAGAGTCTCTGCAGGGGTCCCCAAGGGGAGGGGAGGCTCTCTGGGGACCCTGATGTAAGTGGGGGCTCTCTGGGGACCCTGATGCAGGGGGAAGGCTCTCTGGGGACTCTGATTTAAGGGGAGGCTCTATGGGGACCCTAATGTAAGGGGGGCTCTCTGGGGTCCCTGATGTAAGGGGAGCACTCTGGGGATATTTATATATATATATATATATATATTGTAACATGGGGGTGTTTAACTCAAGTGAAAAGATGCATTTTTTTAATGCAGTGAGTCCTCATCAGACAGGCGTATAGAGTTAAGGGCCTGGTAGCCCACGTTTATTGAAAAAGGAAAAACACAAAAGTCCATCCAGAAGTCCCACGCAGGGGTTTAACTTCATTAAGCATTCATAAATGAAAAACATACCAAGCCACCTGGCTCTCTTGTCAGCAGTCCCTCTGCTTGATCTCAACAGAGTTGATTCCTTCCAGTCCCCTGGACTCACTGGCTTCCTTAGTCTTCCCGACTCTCAAGGCTGTCCCTCCTTTCCCAGTCTCTGGGCAAAGAATACCCCTTACACAGGGATGACCCCTCCACAGGTCTGTCTTCATACAGCAGCAGCAAGCTGCTCACACTCCACCATCCTCCACTCATTAGCCCCTCATTATATGGTCTGTGTGCAGCTGGGCACACACCTTGCTTGCCATCGTCAAGACCCGGACACCGGTCTTGATCACATCCAGAACTAGCAAAACCTGGAGAAAACTGACAGAGCAGTTTTCTCCATTTAAATTCTATAGTCTGTAGTCTTGCAGTATGCAGATATGCAAACTCTGTATCTCCTTTACCTCTAATTTCAAAGGGACAGAGCTTCGCTCTGCCACAATATATATATATATATATACACACACACACACACACACATCATATACATGTGTATGCCCGCCCAAGCGTATGACTTTCTTTACTACGCTGCTATGGGCTCTAGCCCCAGATCTTTTGTAGACCAAGCAATGCCCCTGCTCCAATCCCTGGCAAGCTGGGCCTCAGAAAAGGGATATGTGGGTGTGAAATCTGAAGCCCAGCAGCCGGAAGATACATTGTGGGCTAAAAGTGCCAATGCCTGAGCCTCCACCCTCGGGTGAGTAAAGTCTCCTCCCTCCCTTCTCTCTCCTGCCTCCGAGTGAGTACACCAAGGTAAGGGGGACTCAGATATAAAGGGTGCTCTGCAGACTCTGATGTAAGGGGGGCTTTGGGAACCATGATTTAAAGGGGCATACTGGGAACTCTGGTGGGAGTGAGGGCTTTGGTGAGCAGGAATCCCCTTACATCAGAGTTCCCCTTTGCACCAGAGTCCACAGCGTTGCCCCTTAGAAAAAAAAAATTACCGTTCACCAGAGGCGGCTCTAGGCTTTGTGAGGCCTTAGGCGAAAATTACACATGAGGCCCCACTCACCCCCGTAATAGGAAAAAAAATACAAGCACACAGAAAAGAGGGTGAGATAAAGAGGGGGGAGAGAGAGAATCAGTGATTGAGCACAGGCAAATTAGGAGGCCGCGAGGCCCCTGTGAGTGCGAGGCCTTAGGCGACCACCTAATTTGCTTAATTAGAGAGCCGCCTCTGCCGTTCACCGCTAAAGTGTTTGGGTTTGGCTTGAAGAAAATGTGGCAACCCTACACAGAAGCCTTGATTTGTGGTTGGGCATGAGGAGGAGAAGGGTGGGCACAGGGGTTGCATTTGACTCTGCAGCTGAAGGAGCTTAGGACCAGGGGCGGACTGACAACTCATGGGGCCCCCGGGCAATAGGAGATTATGGGGCCCCCAGGCAATCAGAGATTATGGGGCCATACAGTATACAATCACACAGTATACAATCACACAGTATACACATACATGTACGTACAGTATACACAGACATGTTTCTATTGGCTGAGAAGGTACTGGAGAGGCGGGGCAGCTAAAACCCCGGGATTTTTAGACCAAAAGGATGTCGGTAAGGGACATTTCAGAAACATATGTAAAAAAAAAAACACAGATTTTTACATACGGCCCCTGGTTTTACTGAGGCTGACAACCCTGATGGGGCCCCCTAGTGGCCCAGGGCCCTTGGGAAGTGCCCGAGTGGGCCAAATGGTCAGTCCGCCCCTGCTTAGGACCAGAAGGTCCAGCATTGGAGCACCGGAAGCATATGGATGACTATGCTCCCAGGAGCTCCCCTAAAAATTGTCAGATGTAAATTGAAGAGATAGGTCCAGGAGGTGGCAGGCACATTGTTGGACTTGGCTCAAAGTGGTTGGAGTTCCTGGAGTTCAGCTGTAATTCCTGTCTAGCAGAAGAAGGCAGGATATTGCCTCAAGCCTTTGACTAAAAAGAGGAACGTTCTTCGTTAAAGAATTACAATTTTTTTGAGTTAGTTCCAGGCAGAAGTCTGAAAACTGGTCAGATGCCCACGTTTTATGGTGAATGTAGAAACCCTTCTTCCCGTCCCACATCCTCCGTCCTACTTACAACAGACACATCTAACAGCCATAGTCTGTTCTGTGTATACTGAGCGTTGTTGCTGCATGTGTTCATTACCGGAGGGGTCCACCGGCTGGATTCTGGAGGAGAACAATGAGATGTTTCTATATCGGTGTCACCATGCTGTGTGTAACAGGTACGTCCTCAGCATGACCATTCCAGGAGGTCTCTGTGCATGGGCGTCCGCAGAACTTTTTTCAGGGGGGGGGGGCATAATTTTAGGGTCACCCATGCACCGCCCCTTTTCGACAATGTCATTATCACATTATTATGGTCAGAGTCCGCAGACGTATTACAGTCCCTAGGATAAGTAATAGGTAATGGCCAACAGGCCCTCTTACCAGACCCAGCGAAACTACAGCAGTGATCACTCCGGCTGGACGATCGTTCACTCTGGGTTCCCCGGGGGCGACACTGGTCAGTAGTGTAGAATGTCTGTACCCTGGTAGTGGCTCAGTCTTTCTCTCTCTGGTGGTGCTGGCCAGTGTGGCTCTCTCTCTGGTGGTGCTGGACAGCATGTCTCTCTTTTGTGGCCCTGGCAGGCTCTCTCTCTGGTGGTGCTGGCCAGTGTGGCTCTCTCTCTGGTGGTGCTGGCCAGTGTGGCTCTCTCTCTGGTGGTGCTGGCCAGTGTGGCTCTCTCTCTGGTGGTGCTGGACAGCATGACTCTCTTTTGTGGCCCTGGCAGGCTCTCTCCCTGGCTTCCGCCCAGCACACTCCTCGTCCTGTAGCACTCTCTCCTTCAGCTTCTTTCCAGGCTGCAGTCTCTCAATCTCTCTCTTGATCGAGCTGTAGCCTCCTCCCTGTGGAAAATGGAGCCGCCAATCTTTTGGGACTACCTGTCCCATGAAGCTTGCCTCTCCTAGTCGCCTTTGATTGGCCCTCAGTTATGGCCAATAGGGAAGGAACGGAGCAGGGCAGGAAGCTGGGTGGGGAACCTGGTGAGAGCCGCCGTCTCTTCTCCCTGACAGAAGAATGGGTGGGGCAAGGGGGGGAAACCTCTGATAGCCCGCAGCTCGCCATTCTTCCGTCACAGCACCGCCAAGTTCTCTGCTGGACTGAGCAGGGAAAAGAGCCCAAAGTCACACTACACTTGACAGCACCTTAATGGTGTCACCCCACTGGTGGGTGGCACCCGGGTGCGGCACCTCGACAGAGACACAACTGTGCTGAATTTAAGATCCGATCCCTGATTCCAGGGGGAGGGGGGCACTTGACCCCCCTTGCCCCTACCTGCGGACGCCCATGTCTCTGTGTCATGTCCTTCACTGAGGTCCATGTAGTGGAAACCTTGGGACTTGGAAACCATTAGCATGTAGCTACCATTTTCCATAAGGTTGCATTCACACCCGAGCCAAGCGACTTTCAGTCGTCTTTATTTGAGCTTTTTTTAGAAGAACATTACAAGCTTTGTAGAGCTTTGGTTGTTTTTGTTGAGCCAGTAGAAAGCACTAGGGGGAGGAGAGGTTGAGGATGTAATATGGAGATCCCTTTAGATATCCTTTAATGCAGGGGTCTTCAAACTACGGCCCTCCAGTTGTTCAGGAACTACAATTCCCATCATGCCCTAGTCATGTCTGTGAATGTCAGAGTTTTACAATGCCTCGTGGGATGCAGAGCCGGGACAAGGGGTGGGCAGGAGGGGCGGAGTTGAGAGGAGGAATTTGGCAGAAGGGTGGGTGGCAGGGGGTAAAAATTGTCTTAGGAGGGGAAATTTTTGGAGGTGTACTAGGAGTGATGATTTGGGGGGGGGGGATTTGTGTTGGGAAGGGAGAGATGGGGGGAATTGGATTTGTGCTAGGAGGGGGGACTTTGGGTGGTTTGTGCTGCAAAAGGTAATATGGTGGGGGGGGGGGGGGATTTGTGCTGAGATCGAAAATAAATTTTCTTTTGGGGGGGGGGGGGATTTATGCTAGTAGGGATAATTGGGGAGTAGTTGTGCTAGGGGAGGGGGATTTTAAGTGGGGGGGGGGCATTTGTGCTCGGATGGGAAATATCAGGGTAGAAGAATTGTGCCAGGAGGGGGGAAGTTTTTATTTGGGGGGGGGGATTTGTGCTTGCGGCATATGGAAAGAGAGGGGGCAAAGATTTTTGCCGGGGGGGGGGGGGGGATTTCAGCAGTGGGGTTGGATTTGTACTGGGAGGAGGGGGGATTTATGCTTAGGGGGGGGGGGGCATGCAGATTAGTGCTCCATTTTTTTTGTGGGGGGGGGGGGTTCTGTGCCTGGGGCATATGGGAAGTGAGGGCTCAAAGATTTGTGCCAGGAGGGGGGAAGTTTTTAATTAGGGGGGAATTTGTGCTTGGGGCATATGGGAAGAAAGGGGTCAAAGATTTGTGCCGGGGGGGGGGGGATTTCAGCAGTGGGGTGGATTTGTACTGGGAGGAGGGGAATTTATGCTTTTGGGGGAGAATGCAGATTAGTGCTCCATTTTTTTTTTGGGGGGGGGGGGGGGGGAGTTTTGCTGACACGTAATTATACATCTTGTAGGGGGGCGCAATTTGGCATGTTCGCCCTGGGCTCCAGATGACCTTGTCCCAGCACTGATGGGATGTGTAGTTCCGCAACAGCAGGAGGGCCGTAGTTTGAGGATCCCTGCTTGAATGAATAAAGACGGTGATTGGTAAATCTTTTTATTGGGCAGTTAGCAACTGTTTACACTGAACATTAGGAAGAAAGGATCCTAATGCATTATATATGTTTTTATCTTGAAAAAGTTAAATATTTATTATATGCTTTACTGATGATTTAATTACATTATTAAGTGCTTATATGCTAATGTTAGGATCATTATATAATATCAGGTTCTCTGGCTAGAATGACTTTACAGAAAGATGATATTAGAACAAATTGTTGATCTCGGGATCCTTGGAAGGTCTTGTTGGGGAACATAGAGACAGTTGGTCTCCTACTTCTACAATGAGGGATTTGGGAGTCTGGAGGTGGGACAAGCTGATAAGGTGTTCAGAGATAACAGAAATTAATGTCTCTTGTAATGAATGATGTGCTGGATGTACAAATTCTTCAGAGAATGATTTAATCTGTAAAATGTTGATGTTTGGGACGGTCCTCCATTGAAAACTGTCCGGGATTGGAGGGTAGAAGCCTCCCGTTTGATGAAGAGGTCAGATCTAGACATGTGCACAACAAAAAAATTTGTTTATTTTCGTTTCGTTTTTTTTCGTTTCCGTTGATTCGTAACGATTCGTAAATTCGTAAGTCGTCGGTGTTCGTATTCGTAACGATTCGTATTTTCGTAAGACTTATTTTTTCGTCGATTCGTTTTTTCGTTTATTCGAAATTCGGACGCATTCGTATTTATTCGTAACATTCGTAGATTCGTAATCGGAGCATAATTCATAATTTTTATGTAATGTGTATGCTACTATTACATTTTAAGAGACACGGAAAATTACGAATCGGGGAAAAAAAAAGTTACGAATGTACGAATTTTTTCGTTCAATCCATTCGAGGCACGTTAAGCAGCGCCATTGTAAGGGACACGGAAAATTACCAATTCAACAAAAAAAAAAAGTTACGAATGTACGAATTTTTTCGTTCAATCCATTCGAGGCACGTTAAGCAGCGCCATTGTAAGAGACACGGAAAATTACGAATCGCAAAAAAAAGGAAAGTTACGAATGTACGAATTTTTTCGTTCAATCCATTCGAGGCACGTTAAGCAGTGCCATTGTAAGAGACGCGGAAAATTACGAATCGAAAAAAAAAGTTACGAATGTACGAATTTTTTCGTTCAATCCATTCGAGGCACGTTAAGCAGCGCCATTGTAAGGGACACGGAAAATTACCAATTCATCAAAAAAAAAATGTACAAATTTTTTCGTTCATTTTGATTTTCGTTGATCCTGTTTTCGTTTTTCGGATTTTTTTCTTTCGTAGATTCGTTGTTTCTAATAATTTTTTTTTCGGGTTTTCAGATTCGTTCGATTCGAACGATTTGTTAAAATTTTTAGCGAATCGTTCGTTCATTCGTATGATAATGAATGAACGAAAATAACAAAAAAAAAAGGAAAAATGAAACGTAAGAGTTATTTTTTCGTTGATTCGTTTTTTCGTTAGTTTAATTTTCGTTTATTTGAAATTCGGACGCATTCGTATTTATTCGTACTTTTGTAACATTCGTAACATTCGTAGATTCGTAATCGGAGCATAATTCATAATGTTATGTAATGTGTATGCTATTATTACATTTTAAGAGACACGGAAAATTACAAATCGAAAAAAAAAAAAAAAGTTACGAATGTACGAATTTTTTCGTTCAATCCATTCGAAGCACGTTAAGCAGCGCCGTTGTAAGAGACACGGAAAATTACCAATTCAACAAAAAAAAAAAGTTACGAATGTACGAATTTTTTCGATCAATCCATTCGAAGCACGTTAAGCAGCGCCATTGTAAGGGACACGGAAAATTACGAATCGCAAAAAAATAAATAAAAAAAAGTTACGAATGTACGAATTTTTTCGTTCAATCCATTCGAAGCACGTTAAGCAGCGCCATTGTAAGGGACACGGAAAATTACCAATTCAACAAAAAAAAAAAGTTACGAATGTACACATTTTTTCGTTCATTTTGATTTTCGTTGATCCTGTTTTCGTTTTTCAGATTTTTTTCTTTCGTAGATTCGTTGTTTCTAATTATTTTTTTTTTTTCGGATTTTCGTTGTTTTCGGATTCGTTTGATTCGAACGATTCGTTAAAATTTTTAGCGAACCGTTCGTTCATTCGTACGATAACGAATAAACGAAAATAACGAAAAAAAAAGGAAAAATTAAACGTAAGAGTTATTTTTTCGTTGATTCGTTTTTTCGTTAGTTTAATTTTCGTTTATTTGAAATTCGGACGCATTCGTATTTATTCGTAACATTTGTAACATTCGTAACATTCGTAACATTCGTAGATTCGTAATCGGAGCATAATTCATAATGTTATGTAATGTGTATGCTATTATTACATTGTAAGAGACACGGAAAATTACGAATCGGAAAAAAAAGTTACGAATGTACGAATTTTTTCGTTCAATCCATTCGAGGCACGTTAAGCAGCGCCATTGTAAGAGACACGGAAAATGACCAATTCAACAAAAAAAAAAAGTTACGAATGTACAAATTTTTTCGTTTATTTTGATTTTCGTTGTTCCTGTTTTCGTTTTTCGGATTTTCTTCTTTCGTACATTCGTTGTTTCTAATTAGTTTTTTTTCGGATTTTCGTTGTTTTCGGATTCGTTCGATTCGAACGATTCGTATTTTCGTAAGAGTTATTTTTTAGTTGATTCGTTTTTTCGTTAGTTTAATTTTCGGACGCATTCGTATTTATTCGTAACATTCGTAGATTCGTAATCGGAGCATAATTCATAATGTTATGTAATGTGTATGCTATTATTACATTGTAAGAGACACGGAAAATTACGAATCGAAAAAAAAAGTTACGAATGTACGAATTTTTTTCGTTCAATCCATTCGAAACACGTTAAGCAGCGCCATTGTAAGAGACACGGAAAATTACGAATCGCAAAAAAACAAAAAAAAAAAGTTACGAATGTACAAATTTTTTCGTTCAATCCATTCGAGGCATGTTAAGCAGCGCCATTGTAAGGGACACGGAAAATTACCAATTCATCAAAAAAAATAAAGTTACGAATGTACAAATTTTTTCGTTCAATCCATTCGAGGCATGTTAAGCAGCGCCATTGTAAGGGACACGGAAAATTACCAATTCATCAAAAAAAAAAAAGTTACGAATGTACGAATTTTTTCGTTCATTTCGATTTTCGTTGTTCCTTTTTTTTCTTTTTTTTCGTTTTTTCGGATTTTCTTCTTTCGTAGATTCGTTGTTTCTAATTCGTTTTTTTTTTTTTTCGGATTTTCGTTGTTTTCGGATTCGTTCGATTCGAACGATTCGTTAAAAATTTTTTGCGAATCGTTCGTTTTATTCGTACGATAACGTATGAACGAAAATAACGAAAAAAAGCGAAAAACGAAAAAAAAAAAAAACCGAATTGCACATGTCTAGTCAGATCCCTGGTCCACCTGCCATGTCTAAAGCCGAGTACACATTGTCGGACTTCCCAACAGACTAAGCTCCATCGCCATATCGGACTTTTTCTGCCGGAGATTCGTAGTTTCTAATTACTTTTTTTTCGGATTTTCGTTGTTTTCGGATTCGTTCGTTTCGAACGATTCGTTAAAATTTTTAGCGAATCGTTCGGTCATTCGTACGATAACGAATGAACGAAAATAACGAAAAAAAAACGAAAAACGAAAAAGTCCAACTGGTCCGTCTAAGTCCGTCTGGAAATGCCGGCAGAAAAAGTGAGATGGGGCATACACACGGTTGGAATGTCCGATGAAAAGCTCCCATCGGACTTTTTCTGCCGGAAAGTCCGGCCGTGTGTACGCGGCATAAGGCTCTCCGCGCACCTTCATCTCTCTACTTTCTAATCTTTACTGTTACTTTGTAACTCTTCTCTTCTAAATAAACTTACAGAACCTTCAGCGAGATCCGAGGTTGTTGATTTTCTTACCCCCCAATCTTCTCTTCCAGGAATCTGCGGAGAAGGAACATGGAATGCCACTCTCACCGCATGGACAGGTAAGGAAAACCTGAGATTCAGAATAACGTGCACAACGTCTCTGACCCCTCCACTGTTCCCATTGGAGGTGAAACTGTATGTAGGCAGCATCCTAGGGAGCAGAGGCGGCTCTCTAATTAGGCAAATTAGGCGGTCGCCTAAGGCCTCGCACTCCTAGGGGCCTCACGGCCGCCTAATTCGCCTGATGTGTGTGTTACAGTTGAATGGAATATCATGCAATTTATACAGTTAATTTCTATCGATTTAATTATTTTTCCCATTTTGGGCATCAGTGGGGCCTCATGTCTAAGATTTGCCTAAGGCCTCACAAAGCCTAGAGCCGCCTCTGCTAGGGAGCAGAGAAGACAGGGGCACTATACGAGAAGAACGGGAAACATACTTCTGAAGTTTGTGAATGAGGCCTTAAAACCGAATTTACCAGAATATCTAAAATATATGCTGGGAAATATAAGAGAGCAAGGAATCCAGAAAAAAAATGATGGCTTTGACGAGGTAGAATGTGGCTTAAAATTTTGTTTTTTATATTATTATTTGTGGGATTTCTAGTATTGGTTACACTGGCATTTTTCTAAACTGGTAAGTTAGTGAGAAAACTCTAAGGCCCCTTTCACACTGGGGCGGGGAGCCGCGGTGACGGTAAAGCAGCGCTATATTTAGCGCTGCTTTACCGTCGTTTTCACCGCGGTTTTCGGCCGCTCGCGGTGCGGTTTTACCCCCCGCGAGCGGCCGAAAAAAGGGTTAAACACCCCCCCGCAGAGCGCCGCCGTAGCCGCGGTATTACCGCGGTAACCGCGGTATTGCCGCGGTTTTACCGCGGTCTCCCATTCTTTTCAATGGGAAGGAGCGGTATAGGAGCGGTGAACACACCGCTCCTATCCCGCTCCAAAGATGCTGCTAGCAGGACTTTTTTTTTCATCCTGCTAGCGCACCGCTCCAGTGTGAAAGCCCGCCGGCTTTCACACTGGAGTTAAAGGGGCCGGATTTTTTCATGCGGTGAACAGGCGCTATTTTTAGCGCTGCACCGCATGAAAAACGACCCGGTGTGAAAGGGGCCTAAATTCCAAGTGAAACTTTGGTGAATATTTTTTTTTTTTTTAAAGTGGAAGAGACATAATATATACAGTATATACACTTACCGGACACTTTATTAGATTCCCCTTGCTAGTAACAGGTTGGACCCCCTTTATTAGGTCCTCCTTGCAAGTAGCGGGTTAGACCCCCTTTATTAGGTTCCCCTTGCTAGTAACGGGTTGGACCCCCTTTATTAGGTCCACCTTGCTGGTAGCGGGTTGGACCCCCTTTATTAGGTCCCCCTTGCAAGTAGCGGGTTGGACCCCCTTTATTGGGTCCCCCTTGCCAGTAGCAGGTTGGACCCCCTTTATTAGGTCCCCATTGCTAGTAGCAGGTTGGACCCCCTTTATTGGGTCCTCCTTGCTAGTAGCAGGTTGGACCCCCTTTATTGGGTCCCCCTTGCCAGTAGCAGGTTGGACCCCCTTTATTGGGTCCCCCTTGCTAGTAGCAGGTTGGACCCCCTTTATTGGGTCCTCCTTGCAAGTAGCGGGTTGGACCCCCTTTATTGGGTCCCCCTTGCCAGTAGCAGGTTGGACCCCCTTTATTGGGTCCCCCTTGCTAGTAGCAGGTTGGACCCCCTTTATTGGGTCCACCTTGCTAGTAGCGGGTTGGACCCCCTTTATTAGGTCCCCCTTGCAAGTAGCGGGTTGGACCCCTTTATTGGGTCCCCCTTGCCAGTAGCAGGTTGGACCCCCTTTATTAGGTCCCCATTGCTAGTAGCGGGTTGGACCCCCTTTATTGGGTCCTCCTTGCTAGTAGCAGGTTGGACCCCCTTTATTAGGTCCTCCTTGCTGGTAGCGGGTTGGACCCCCTTTATTAGGTTCCCCTTGCTAGTAGCGGATAGGACCCCCTTTATTAGGTCCTCCTTGCAAGTAGCGGGTTGGACCCCCTTTATTAGGTTCCCCTTGCTAGTAGCGTGTTGGACCCCCTTTATTGGGTTCCTCTTGCTAGTAGCGGGTTGGACCCTCTTTATTAGGACCTCCTCCTTGCTAGTAGCAAGTTGGACCCCCTTTATTGGGTTCCTCTTGCTAGTAGCGTGTTGGACCCCCTTTATTAGGTCCCCCTTGCTAGTAGCGGGTTTGACCCCCTTTATTGGGTTTCCCTTGCTAGAAGCGGGTTGGACCCCTTTGGCCTTTCTTCTTGGTGGCATAGATACAACAAGGTGGTGGTAACGTTCCTCAGAGATTTTGCTCCATAGTGACATGACAACATCACACAGTTGCTGCAGATTTGTCGGCTGCACATCCATGATGCCAATCTCCCTTTCTGCCACATCCCAAAGGTGCTCTATTGGATGAGATGTGGTGAGTGTGGAGGCCATTGGAGTACAGGGACCTCATTCAGAGGCGTAACTAGAACCTTCAGGGCCCCGGTGCAAGAAACCATGAAGGGCCCCCCTGACCCCCGGGGCGACCCAGCCCATGTGTCACCCCTGTACACCTGGATAGGAAGAGCGGCGGTGACGGCATATAGAGGACCCAATCCCCTCCATTTTCTTCCTGCAGCCATGACTTCAGGAGGAAAATGGAGGGTATTGGTTCCTCTATATGCCGCCCGCTACCCCTCCTATCCAGGTGTACAGGGGTGACACATGGACCCCCTGAAGCATGGGGCTGGGATGAGTGGCAGTGAGCGGTGGTGGCAGTGACGGGAGAATGGGATGGCATAAGTGGTGGCAGTGGTGGGGGGTTGGATGGGATGAGTAGCAGCAGTGGTGGGGGGATGGGATCAGTTTTGGCTGTGAGGGGGGCTAGATCACTGGCAGTGGTGAGGGGGGTGGGATCAGTGGTGGTGTGGGGGATGGGATCAGTGGCGGTGGTGGTGGCAGTGGTGGTGAGGGGGGTGGGATCAGTGGCGGCGGCGGTGATGGGATCAGTGGTGGGGGTTGGTGGGATTAGTGGCGGTGATGGGATCAGTGGCGGTGGTGGTGACAGTGGTGGTGAGGGGGGTGGGATCAGTGGCGGCAGCGGTGATGGGATCAGTGGCGGGGGTTGGTGGGATTAGTGGCGGTGATGGGATCAGTGGCGGTGGTGGTGGCAGTGGTGGTGAGGGGGGTGGGATCAGTGGTGGGGGTTGGTGGGATTAGTGGCGGTGATGGGATCAGTGGTGGCGGTGATGGTGGTGGGATCAGTGGCGGCGGCGGTGATGGGATCAGTGGTGGGGGTTGGTGGGATTAGTGGCGGTGATGGTGGTGAGGGGGGGTGGGAGCAGTGGCAGTGGTGGTGCTATCCTCCCCCACCACCACCTCTGCCTCATACTGATCCCATCCCCCCACCACAGATCTCATCCCTATCCCATGGGGGGATAGGGATAAGATCTGTGGTAGTGACAGGGGTCAGTAAGAGGCAGAGGTTGGGATCAGTTGCACTAGTCACTTACTTTGTCAGTCGCTCCAGAGCTGCATTGGTGTCAGCTGACTTTACCTTCCAGCGTCTGCCCCTGGACAGCGGAGGACGTGCGGCGGGTCCCCGGCGGGGGAGAACGTGCGGGCGGGTCCCCGACGGGGGAGAACGTGCAGGCGGGCCCCTGGACAGCGGAGGACGTGCGGCGGGTCCCCGGCGGGGGAGAACGTGCGGGCGGGTCCCCGACGGGGGAGAACGTGCAGGCGGGCCCCTGGACAGCGGAGGACGTGCGGCGGGTCCCCGGCGGGGGAGAACGTGCGGGCGGGTCCCCGACGGGGGAGAACGTGCAGGCGGGCCCCTGGACAGCGGAGAACGTGCGGGCGGGCCCCCGGCGGGGAGGACGTGTGGGCTGGCCCCTGGACAGCGGAGGACGTGCGGCGGGTCCCCGGCGGGGGAGAACGTGCGGGCGGGTCCCCGACGGGGGAGAACGTGCAGGCGGGCCCCTGGACAGCGGAGGACGTGCGGCGGGTCCCCGGCGGGGGAGAACGTGCGGGCGGGCCCCCCGGCGGGGGAGGACGTGCGGCGGGTCCCCTGGCGGGGGAGAACGTGCGGGCGGGTCCCAGGCGGGGAGAACGTGCGGGCGGGCCAGTGGGCCCCCCCACAGTGACGGAACTTCAAGGCCCAGTCGCAAGTGCGACTGGTGCGACCCTGGTTGTTCCGCCACTGACCTCATTGTCCAGTGGTGAGATGATTGGAGCTTTGTGACATGGTGCATTATCCTGCTGGGAGGAGCCATCAGAAGATGGGGACACTGTAGTCATAAAGGGATGGAGATGGTCAGCAACAATACTCAGGTAGGTCGTGATCAATGGGTACTAAGGGGCCCAAAGTGTGCCAAGAAAATATCCCCCACACCATTACACCCCCACCACCAGCCTGAACCAGTGATATCCCATCCCCCACACCATTACACCCCCACCACCAGCCTGAACCAGTGATATCCCATCCCCCACACCATTACACCCCCACCACCAGCCTGAACCGGTGATACCCCATCCCCCACACCATTACACCCCCACCACCAGCCTGAACCGGTGATACCCCATCCCCCACACCATTACACCCCCACCACCAGCCTCAACCGGTGATACCCCATCCCCCACACCATTACACCCCCACCACCAGCCTGAACCGGTGATACCCCATCCCCCACACCATTACACCCCCACCACCAGCCTCAACCGGTGATACCCCATGACCCACACCATTACACCCTCACCACCAGCCTGAACCGGTGATCCCCCATCCCCCACACCATTACACCCCCACCACCAGCCTGAACCAGTGATATCCCATCCCCCACACCATTACACCCCCACCACCAGCCTGAACCGGTGATACCCCATCCCCCACACCATTACATCCCCCCAACCACCAGCCTGAACCGGTGATGCCCCATCCCCCACACCATTACACCCCCCCACCACCAGCCTGAACCGGTGATATCCCATCCCCCACACCATTACACCCCCACCACCAGCCTGAACCGGTGATATCCCATCCCCCACACCATTACACCCCCCACCACCAGCCTGAACCGGTGATACCCCATCCCCCACACCATTACACCCCACCACCAGCCTGAACCGGTGATACCCCATCCCCCACACCATTACACCCCCACCACCAGCCTGAACCGGTGATACCCCATCCCCCACACCATTACACCCCCACCACCAGCCTGAACCGGTGATACCCCATCCCCCACACCATTACACCCTCACCACCAGCCTGAACCGGTGATACCCCATCCCCCACACCATTACACCCCCACCACCAGCCTGAACCCGTGATACAAGGCAGGATGGATCCATGCGCCAAATTCTGATCCCACCATCTGAACGTTGCAGCTGAAATCCAGACTCATCAGACCAGACAACGTTTTTCCAATCTTCTATCGTACAATTTCGGTGATCCTGTGCCCATTGTAGCCTCAGTTTCCTGTTCTTAGCGGACAGGAGTGGCACCCGGTGCTGTAGCCCATCTGCCTCCAGGTTGGATGTGTTGTGCATTCAGAGATGGTATTCTCCATACCTTGGGTGTAACGAGAGGTTATTTGAGTTCAGTATCGTCTGGAACCAGTCTGCCCATTCTCCTCTGACCTCAACAAGGCATTTTCCTCCACACAACTGCCGCTCACTGGATATTTTCTCTTTTTCCCACCATTCTCTGTAAACCCGAGAGATGGCGGTGCGTGAAAATCCCAGAAATACTCAGACCGGCCCGTCTGCCACCAACAACCGTGCCACGTTCAAAAGTCACTTCAATCCCCTTTCTTCCCCATTCTGGTGCTCGGTTTGAACTTCACCACGTCTAGAGGCCTAATTGCATTGAGTTGCTGCCACGTGATTGGCTGATTAGCAATTTGTGTTACCGAGCAATTGAACAGGTGGACCTAATAAAGTGGCCGGTGAGTGTATATAGTACTGTAAATATTTATATAGAACGGCATCTATCAAGACACGTGTTACTGTCAAGATCACCTGATGATCATAAAGGGAGAACACTAATGCAGCCACCACATCTAAGGACCGGTAATCTGGAATATGGAACATTTTTGTTCTCGGGTTTAGAGGCTCTTCAAGGTCGCAGTGGTCAATGTTGCTTCATTATAAAATGACTACATCTTGGTAAAATGGGAAGTAACTAAAAGAACAAGAAGATTAAAAAAATATACAATAAATGTTGCTGGTTCGGGGCTGTAAACAAGTTTCTAGTTCTAGAGAGTAATTTTAAAAGAGAGATTATTGATTTTATAGAAATAATTGCCAAATTGTCTTCCAGCTGTGGCAACGCTGGAAGACACATGTCCCCCAAGTGGGGTGAATTTGGTGGTAGCAGCCATGTCCCCCAAGTGGGGTGAATTTGGTGGCAGCATCCATGTCCCCCAAGTGGGGTGAATTTGGTGGTAGCACCCATGTCCCCCAGGTGGGGTAAATTTGGTGGTAACAACCATGTCCCCCAAGTGGGGTGAATTTGGTGGTAACAACCATGTCCCCCAGGTGGGGTGAATTTGATGGCAGCATCCATGTCTCTCAGGTGGGGTGAATTTGATGGCAACACCCATGTCCCCCAAGTGGGGTGAATTTGGTGGTAACAACCATGTCCCCCAGGTGGGGTGAATTTGATGGCAGCACCCATGTCTCTCAGGTGGGGTGAATTTGATGTCAACACCCATGTCCCCCAAGTGGGGTGAATTTGGTGGTAACAACCATGTCCCCCAAGTGGGGTGAATTTGGTGGTAACAACCATGTTCCCCAGGTGGGGTGAATTTGGTGGTAACAACCATGTTCCCCAGGTGGGGTGAATTTGGTGGCAGCACCCATGTCCCCCAGGTGGGGTAAATTTGGTGGTAACAACCATGTCCCCCAAGTGGGGTGAATTTGGTGGTAACAACCATGTCCCTCAGGTGGGGTGAATTTGGTGGTAGCATCCATGTCCCCCAAGTGGGGTGAATTTGGTGGTAGCAGCCCTGTCCCCCAGGTGGGGTGAATTTGGTGGTAGCAGCCATGTCCCCCAAGTGGGGTGAATTTGGTGGTAGCAGCCATGTCCCCCAGGTGGGGTGAATTTTATGGTAACAACCATGTCCCCCAGGTGTGGTGAATTTGGTGGTAGCAGCCATGTCCCCCAAGTGGGGTGAATTTGGTGGTAGCAGCCATGTCCCCCAGGTGTGGTGAATTTGGTGGCAGCACCCATGTCTCCCAGGTGGGGCGAATTTGGTGGTAACGACCATGTGCCCCAGGTGGGGTGAATTTTATGGTAACAACCCTGTCCCCCAGGTGGGGTGAATTTGGTGGCCGCACCCATGTCCCCCAGGTGGGGCGAATTTGGTGGTAACAACCATGTGCCCCAGGTGGCACCAAGGCACCAAGTGGGTTTAATTACCACCTTAATCAGCCACAGAACCTGTGTAATTAATATGTATTTGAATTTAAAGGGATGAGGTGGCAACCCTAGGTAATAGGCATGTCCCCCAAGTGTGGTGAATCTTGTAGTAGCAGCCATGTCTTCCAGGTTTGGTGAAACTGGTGGTAGAAGCTAAGTTCTCTTAAGTGTGGCGATGCTGAAGGTAGAAGCCATGTCCTCCAACTTTGGTAAAGCTGGTGATAAAGCCACATCTTCCAGGGATGGTGATACTGGTGGTAACAGCCATGTCCTCCAGGTGTGGTGAAACTTGAAGTAACATTTAATTACTCCAACAGCAACACATGCAATTCAGTAAACTACCTGGGTACTTGGCATCAATAAACCCAGCCAATGTCTACTGAAGGCTCATCTTCGCTTCTCTAAACACATACCGTGCTATATATGTGGTATATAAGGGGCCGCACTGCGCATGCGTTGGTAAATAGACATGTGCAATTAGTTTAGTTTTTTTTTTTAGTTTTTTCATTTTTTTTAGTTATTTTCGTTCGTTCGTTTTCGTACGAATCCGAATAATGAATCGTACGAATCCGCTTAACGAATCATTCGAATCAAACGAATCCGAAAAACAACGAAAATCCGAAAAAAACTAATTAGAAACAACGAATGTACTAATGAAGAAAATCCGAAAAACGAAAACGAACGAAAAAATTTGTACATTCGTACTTTTTTTTTTTTTTGTTGAATTGGTAATTTTCCGTGTCCCTTACAATGGTGCTGCTAAACGTGCTTCGAATGGATTGAACAAAAAAATTCGTACATTCGTAACTTTTTTTTTTCGATTCGTAACTTTTTTTTTTTATTTTTTTTTTCGATTCGTAATTTTCCGTGTCTCTATTGAACAAAAAAATTCGTACATTCGTAACTTTTTTTTCGATTTGTAACTTTTTTTTTTTTTTCGATTCGTAACTTTTTTTTTTCGATTCGTAAATGTAATAATAGCATTACACATTACATAAAATTGTGAACTATGCTCCGATTACGAATCTACGAATGTTACGAATGTACGAAAAAATACAAAATGCGTTCGAAAATGAAACTAACGAAAAAAACGAATCAACGAAAAAATAACTCTTATGAATGTACGAATCAACGGAAACGAAAAAAACAAAACGAAAAAAAAAAACGATTTATTTTTTTTGTTGAATTGGTAATTTGGTAACCTTACAATGGTGCTGCTAAACGTGCTTCGAATGGATTGAACAAAAAAATTCGTACATTCGTAACTTTTTTTTTTCGATTTGTAACTTTTTTTTTTTTTCGATTCGATTCGTAACCTTTTTTTTATTTATTTTTTTCGATTCGTAATTTTCCGTGTCTCTATTGAACAAAAAAATTCGTACATTCGTAACTTTTTTTTCGATTCGTAACTTTTTTTTTTTTATTTTTTTTTTTTCGATTCGTAATTTTCCGTGTCTCTCTTGAACAAAAAAATTTGTACATTCGTAACTTTTTTTGGGATTCGTAACTTTTTTTTGGATTCGTAACTTTTTTTTTTTTTTCGATTCGGAACTTTTTTTTCCGATTCGTAAATTATTAAAATGTAATAATAGCATACACATTACATAAAATTGTGAATTATGCTCCGATTACGAATCTACGAATGTTACGAATGTTACGAATAAATACGAATGCGTCCGAAAATGAAACTAACGAAAAAACGAATCAACGAAAAAATAACTCTTATGAATGTACGAATCGTTACGAATCCGAACACCGACGACTTACGAATGTACGAATCGTTACGAATCCGAACACCGACGACTTACGAATGTACGAATCGTTACGAATCCGAACACCGACGACTTACGAATGTACGAATCGTTACGAATCAACGGAAACGAAAAAAAAAATTTTTTTTCGGAAACGAAAAAAAACAAATTTTTTTGTGGTGCACATGTCTATTGGTAAATTGCCACCGCACTGCGTATGCGTTGCCTCACGTCATCAGGGGGCCACCTCAACGAACCTGAAAGAGAAAGACAGCCTCCTGATGACGTCACATAAGAAGATGGTGGTGTGGGACCCCGAGTGCTGGACTGGACTCACTGGGTGGGTATGTTTTTTGAGGACAAGCCAGCTGTACAGGTGAAAGGGTAAAAAAAAAATGTAAAGGAGAAGGGAGTGAAATAATTTTTTTACGAAATATTGGGGCTCTAGTTTGACGCATTATACGTATAATATATGTAACACTGTGCAGCTACTTTTATGAGAATTCTTTATGTCTTTTTTAGAGTCCAATATCAGAACATCCCCGGTGTCTTCTCTGGATATCACCCATAGGAATACAAACACCAACCAAACAGAGGTTTATGGCACATATGGATTGCTTGGCATTGCCAATATTAGAGGGAACAATAACACCAATGAGAGAACAAACAGGCCCCGCCGTGATCACCATTATCACAAAAGAAAAATGTGGTAAGAGCCAAAGATTTCTTCCATGGTGTAGAGAATGTTGTATTTTCTATGGTGAAATTGGAATGGTTTCTTATTGGTTGCAGGTATCTCCCAGCATGTTGTAAAGCGGTAATGGGGCATTCCAACTCTCCTACATGCTCATTGCAATGCCCCCCCCCCCCCATATTACCCAATTATTCATAGGTGTGCACAGCCTATTGTGGCCCTACAGATGCAAGACAAGGTGAGTATTAGCTGCTGGTGGGGTCGCATTTAGAATGAACCTATCACCTGTGTACAGAGAAGCAGCTGGTTCCTTCACCTTCCCGCTTCTCCTCTGACTCTCTATTCACCTGCTGAGGGAAAACCCTGTGTAAGCTCTAAGCCAGTCTGGTCAGAGCTCACACAAGGCTTTAGGCTCTCTCCTCCCCTCACATGACATAACTGAGCCCTGGTGATTGGCTGCATTAAAGGGGAGGGAGTTATATGCTCCTTCATACCTTGAAGCAGTGGCGTCGCTAGGGGGTGGCTGTTGGGGCTATAGCCCCGAGTCTCTAAGAGGTGGCCATGGCCTCTCTGCAGCCGGGCCATGAGAGAGCAGAGAGATGACATCATTTCTCACCGCCCGCCCTGCATCACTGCTGTTCCGCTCTCACTGTGCAGCCGCGGGCAGCAGAGAGATGACATCATCACTGATTTATGGAAGGGCTCTCTGGGGACCCTGGTGTAAGTGGGGGGGGGGGCTCTCTGGCGACCCTGATGTAAGGAAAGGGGCTCTCTGGGGACCCTGATGTAAGGGGGGCTCCCTGGGGACCCTGATGTAAGTGGGGGCCTTTCTGGGAACCCTGATGCAAAAATGAAGTCTCTATGGGGACTCTGATGTAAGGAGGGGCTCTCTGGGGACTCTGATGTAAAGGGGGGCTCTCTGGGGACCCTGATGTAAAGGGGGGCTCTCTGGGGACCCTGATGTAATGGGGGGCTCTCTGAGGACCCTAATGCAAGGCAGAGGCTCTCTGGGGACTCTGATGTAAGGAAGGGCTCTCTGGGGACTCTGATGTAAGGGAGGGGCTCTCTGGGGACCCTGGTGTAAGTGGGGGGAGGCTCTCTGGGGACCCTGATGTAAGTGGGGGCTCTCTGGGGACTCTGATGAAAGGAGGGGCTCTCTGGGGACTCTAAAGTAAGGGGGGCTCTCTGGGGACCCTGATGCAAAGGGGAGGCTCTCTGGGGACTCTGATATAAGGGGGAGGCTCTCTGGGGACCCTGATGTAAGGGGGGGGGGGCTCTCTGGGGACTCTGATATAAGGGGGAGGCTCTCTAGGGACCCTGATGTAAGTGGGGGCTCTCTGGGGAACCTGATGCAAGGCGGAGGCTCTCTGGGGACTCTGATGTAAGGGGGGCTCCCTGGGGACCCTGATGTAAGTGGGGGCCTTTCTGGGGACCCTGATGCAAAAATGAAGTCTCTATGGGGACTCTGATGTAAGGAGGGGCTCTCTGGGGACTCTGATGTAAAGGGGGGCGCTCTGGGGACCCTGATGTAATGGGGGGGCTCTCTGAGGACCCTAATGCAAGGCAGAGGCTCTCTGGGGACTCTGATGTAAGGAAGGGCTCTCTGGGGACTCTGATGTAAAGGGAGGGGCTCTCTGGGGACCCTGGTGTAAGGGGGAGGCTCTCTGGGGACCCTGATGTAAGTGGGGGCTCTCTGGGGACTCTGATGAAAGGGGGGCTCTCTGGGGACTCTAAAGTAAGGGGGGCTCTCTGGGGACCCTGATGCAAGGGGGAGGCTCTCTGGGGACTCTGATATAAGGGGGGGGCTCTCTGGGGACTCTGATATAAGGGGGAGGCTCTCTAGGGACCCTGATGTAAGTGGGGGCTCTCTGGGGAACCTGATGCAAGGCGGAGGCTCTCTGGGGACTCTGATGTAAGGAGGGGCTCTCTGGGGACTCTAAAGTAAGGGGGGCTCTCGGGGACCCTGATGTTAGGGGGGCTCTCTGGGGACCCTGATACAAGGGCAAGGCTCTTTGGGGAACCTAATGTAAGGGGGAGGCTCTCTGGGGACCCTGATGTAAGGGGGTGGCTCTCTGGGGACCCTGGGGTAAGAGGGAGGCTCCCTGGGGAATAAAATAACAATATGTGCGGCGCTAAGACCAACTGGTGAATAGATGAATAAATAAATAATTATATAATTAAAAAATTTAAAATACAATATAATAAGGTGAGTAACTATAAGAATAACCTAGTACACAAATCTCATAATAAATAAATTGAATAATAAATTAACCCTGTGAAAATAGTCCAAAAACATGCAGATAACATTCAAATATTATAACGTCCAAAATAAAGTGCAAGTGCTCCGTGTGCTGCACACTATCCTTAATATTTTGAATAATAATCTTGACAGTCCATCATAGGGAGATGGATAAAAGTGATGCTGGTGCCTTCATGCAGTGTGCACACAATCCTGGTGTACCCCTCCACTGGATGTACCCTCACCTTAAAGGTTTTTTTTTTTTTTTTTTAATCCAGTAGTTAATGTGTATCAACTGTGGTTCCTCCTTCCTGTAGTAACAATTTGGCTCAGATTTCGGATCAAAAACAACTCCTTCCTTTTGGTTAACAGTGACCTCCTCTCATATATGTCACAAGTAGGAACAACAGAGGCTTGCAATAGTGTGATAGTGTTTTAAAATATTTATTACAAATTATACTCCACATCAATACACTCACATTTCCTGATAAAAAACAAGCCTTGGTATACTCGTGTGTATTAGGGCGATGGTGTCACCTGAAGCCAGATGTGCGGCATTTCCCACCATCCTAAGCCTGTACTCCAAAGCACTTCCTGATTCCTTACACGTCAGCTAATCAAGCTCTCTGGGGACCCTGATGTAAGGGGGAGGATCTCTGGGGACCCTGATGTAAGGGGGAGGATCTCTGGGGACTCTGATGTAAGGGGGAGGATCTCTGGGGACCCTGATGTAAGGGGGAGGATCTCTGGGGACCCTGATGTAAGGGGGAGGATCTCTGGGGACCCTGATGTAAGGGGGGGGAGGATCTCTGGGGACCCTGATGTAAGGGGGAGGATCTCTGGGGACCCTGATGTAAGGGGAGGCTCTCTGGGACCTCTGATGTAAGGAGGAGGCTCTCTGGGGACTCTGATGTAAGGGGGAGGCTCTCTGGGGACCCTGATGTAAGGTGGAGGCTCTCTGGGGAATCTGATGTAAGGGGGGAGGCTCTCTGGGGACTCTGATGTAAGGGGGGGGGAGGCTCTCTGGGGACTCTGATGTAAGGGGGAGGCTCTCTGGGGACTCTGATGTAAGTGGGGGGCCTTTGGGAACCCTGATGTAAGGAGGAGGCCTTTGGGAACCCTGATGTAAGGGGAGGCTCTCTGGGGCCTCTGATGTAAGGGGGAGGCTCTCTGGGGACCCTGATGTAAGGGGGAGGCTCTCTGGGGACCCTGACATAAGGGGGGGGCTCTCTGGGGACCCTGATGTAAGAAGGGGGCTCTCTGGGGACCCTGATGTAAGTAGGGGCTCTCTGGGGACCCTGATGTAAGGAGGGGCTCTCTGGGGACCCTGATGTAAGGAAGGGCTCTCTGGGGACCCTTAACGCGTCAAGGGTGTTGGCGCTTTCTATAATCTGCTGCACTGCTATTACTGTCATCGTACAGTTATATGTGAAGCTTTAACTGAACATCTTACCACATTCTTTTATGGAAAGGTTTTGTATGATGCCCATGGACATTTTTATGTGTTACTGTTTTAAATGTTTTGTTTAATAATTTTGTAAAACTTTTGTACAGTTTACAAATATTGTGTAAGTTGTACCTTAAAATTCCGTCATAATTGGGGGTTAAACCCTCTAGAGTTCTTTGTAATTATCGTAAGTGGGGTGTGGCACTATCTGGCCCATAGATAGCTATCTGTGTCCCAATTGGGGGTTTTCCTTCACTTCCTGTCTTGGAAAGACAACAGGAAGTAAGATGAACTCTCTAAAAAGGAAAAAAAAAAAAAAACTCTAGGACACTTGCCATAAGAGGATTTTTCTGGTGACCACAAAACATCTTGAATTTTCCTTCACTCTAAGTTTTAGGGCTGCCGATATGTAGGGGGTTATAGGCAGTACTCCGGTACTAGTAGCAGGCTTTTTCTGTTGACCCCAAGGGGTCCGGCCCCATCTCAGGACAGCTGTACACAAAAGTGTCTGCTACAAGTCTTCAGTTATCAGCGCTCCTCTCTTCCAACTTGGTACTCGGCTCTAGAGCTTCCCATCCCGCTGCCCTATTTAACCACTTCAATACCGGGGGGGCACTTAAACACCTTCCTGCCCAGACCAATTTTGAGCTTTCAGCGCTGTCGCACTTTGAATGACAATTGCGCGGTAATGCTACACTGTACCCAAATTAAATTTTTCCCCACAAATAGAGCTTTCTTTTGGTGGTATTTGATCACCTCTGCGGTTTTTATTTTTTGCTAAACAAATGAAAAAGACCGAAAATTTTGAAAAAATTTTTTTTTTTTTGTTTCAGTTTCAAAACTTTGTAAATAAGTAAGTTTTCTCCTTCACTGATGGGCAGTGTTGGTCATCTTACTTTAAAAAAGTAATTAGTTAAGTTACAAATTACTTCTCCCAAAAAGTAATTGCGTTAGTAACTCAGTTACTACATTGGAAAAGTAATTAGTTACGCAGCAAAGTAACTGACTTTTTTTTTAAATATTCTATACGTGTAACTAAGGGGCGGGTCTAGTATTACTGTAACCAAGGGGCGCATTTATTATTATTGTTATATATCGTGTAACCAAGGAGCTGCTCTATTATCACTCTAACCAAGGGGCAGATCTGTTATAGCGTGTAAGTAAGTGGTGGGTCTATTATTATTATATCGTGTAAGGGGCGGGTCTATTATTATTATATCGTGTAAGGGGCGGGTCTATTATTATTATATTGTGTAAGGGCGGGTCTATTATTATTATATCGTGTAAGGGGCGGATGGCTACAGAAGAGGGCGAATGTTAAATTAATGGGCAGAGCTCGATATATAACAATAATAATAAATGCGCCCCTTGGTTACAGTAATACTAGACCCGCCCCTTAGTTACACGATAGACGCCCCTTGCAGAGTAGCACGAGCATCAGGAGCGTGCGGCATCGCCTCGTACAATTACATGTTAACTGCGCCTGCGCGGTGTAGAGTTCACTCAGAGCTGTTTAGGTTCGGCAATTTTCGGAAGCTTCGTAGTCCTTCGTACTGAGCAAGCCCTGCGCCTGCGCAGTACCCGCAGTTCCCCCTGTCCTTATCCGGTGGGGGAACTTTTTCGTCAGGACACCGGAATTACACTACTGCCATCTAGTGGCGGTAGATGTAATTGGGGTAACTAAGCCAAAGTAATGGGAACTGAGTTACCATGAGGGGAAAAGTAATCAGTTAGATTACTCGTTACCCTCTAAAGTAACTGCGTTACGTAACTCAGTTTATTTTAACTCAGTTACTTACATCACTGCTGATGGGGCTGCACTGATAGGCACTGATAAGGCGGCACTGATGGGCACCGATGAGGTGGCACTGAGGTGGCATTGATGGGCACTGATATGTGGCACTGATAGGCGGCACTGATAGGCGGCACTGATAGGCGACACGGATGGGCACTGATAGGTGGCACAAATTGGCACTGATAGCTGGCAAGGATGGGCATGGATAGGCAGCACGGATGGGCATGGATAGACGGCACAGATGGGCATGGATAGGCGGCACAGATGAGCATGGATGGGCACTGATAGGTGGCATGGATGGGCACTGATTGGTGGCATGGATAGGCACTGATAGGTGGCATGGATAGGCACTGATAGGTGGCACGGATAGGCACTGATTGGCATCCATCAATACAAAACAATGCTGCCTATCAGTGCCAAACAATAATGCATGCCAATCAGTGATGCCCATTGTGGGCACTGATTGGCATCCATTGTGGGCACTGATTGGCATCCTTAAACCCCGCAACTGATCACGTGGTAAAGAGTCTCCTTCGGAGACTCTTTACCAAGATCGTAGTTGCGGGGTGTCAGACTAACACCCCGCAACTATGATCCTGGTTTTGATCAATTAGGGTCCTTTTATAATAGGGTGGGCGGCAAGTGGTTAAACCGTTTCTATGATCCTGGTTTTGATCAATTAGGGTCCTAAAGTTCAAAATTTTATATGGGGATTCTATACATTTCAGAATCCTCTCCCTATGGTTGTTCATATGCCCCTATAACTCAAGCTCCAGTCTAGGAATCAGAATTGTCCGATTTAATTCAAGTGTCATTGAGAACAAAAGCATCTGGTAGGCATGCATTCTCAACTCGTTATCAATTTTTTGAAAAAATGTATATAATCATGATTTACGATATGTTATGTAATCTTTTTGACACTATTGTCACAATAATCTTTAAGTACAATTATTCATAATTGTTTGTTTCTTTTGTAGCACTTTCAAAAGCTCCTGAGGAAGCTCTTATGAGTGAAACATGTAGAGTAAGAAGTGGTTGCACGTGTTATATGAATTACATGCTTCCTGAACATTTTAAAGAAACTGATGTTTAATAAAATTTATATTTTTATATATCTATTTGCACATTATTTTTGGTACCTTTATCCACTTGCCGACCGCCGCACGCCGATATACGTCGGCACAATGGCAGCACAATGGGCAAATGGGTGTACCTGTACGTCCCCTTTAACCACTTTCAGACCGGACCAATTTGCAGCCAAAGGACCAGGCCCCTTTTTGCGATTCGGCACTGCGTCGCTTTAACTGACAATTGCGCGGTCGTGCGACGTGGCTCCCAAACAAAATTGACGTCCTTTTTTTTCCCACAAATAGAGCTTTATTTTGGTGGTATTTGATCGCCCCTGCGGTTTTTATTTTTTGCGCTATAAACAAAAAAGAGCTCCCGATGGCACGACAGGCATTAAGGAGGGACTTATATATACGCCCTCCTGCCTGTGCGTGCCATTCTGCCGACGTATATCTGTGTGAGCCGGTCTGAAACCGGTTAATTGGCGGGGCTAGCAGGCACGCCCCCCTCCGCGTACAGCGTGACCGTGCCCACGGGACCCGCGGACTTGATGTCCACTGGTCTCCCGGCGATCGTGTCACGGAGCCGCAGAACGGGGAGATGCCTATGTAAACAAGGCATTTCCCCATTCTGCCTAGTGACATGACAGGGATCTACTGCTCCCTGTAATCAGGAGCAGTGCTCGCTGTCATGTGAGCGGAAGCCCATCCCCCCCCCATGGTTAGAATCACTCCCTAGGACACACTTAACCCCTTCATCGCCCCCTAGTGTTTAACCCCTTCCCTGCCAGTGTCATTTATACAGTAATCAGTGCATTTTTATAGCCCTGATCGCTGTATAAATGCCAATGGTCCCAAAATGGTGTCAAAAGTGTCCGATGTGTCCGCCATAATTATATAGTTACATAGTTAGCTAGACTGAAAAAAGACACAAGTCCATCCAGTTCAACCCTTAATTTATAAAATATAAAAAAAATAATAATAAATAAAAATAAAAAATATCGTACTCTATACACTATAATGTCGCAGTCCCGATAAAAATCGCAGCTCGCCGCCATTACTAATAAAAAAAATAAAATAATCAAAATGCCATAAAACTATCCCCTATTTTGTAGACGCTATAACTTTTGCGCAAACCAATCAATATACGCCTATTGCACTTTTGTTTACCAAAAATATGTAGAAGAATACGTATCGGCTGAGGAAAAAATTTGTTTTTTTTATACATTTTTGGGGGATATTTATTATAACAAAAAGTAAAAAATATTGCTTTTTTTTTCTAAATTGTCGCTCTTTTTTTTGTTTATAGCGCAAAAATAAAAACCGCAGGGGTGATCAAATACCACCAAAAGAAAGCTCTATTTGTGGGAGAAAAAAAGGCGTCAATTTTGTTTGGGTGCCACGTCGCACAATCGCGCAATTGTCAATTAAAGCGACGCAGTGCCGAATCGCAAAAAGTTCTCTGGTCAGGAAGGGGGTAAAATCTTCCGGGGCGGAAGCGGTTGAAGTCCCGCTTGTTCTTTACCAGTTGTTTCTATTTCCCTCATGGTGCCTAGTTCTGACCCCCCCCCCCCCCCCATTGCCCAGTTCCAAAATGAAGCCACCGTATGATGACGGCGGGCGGTCCGCAAGTAGCTAGACAGTTATCAGTATCACTTATTTACTTACAGGCTGCATGGAGTATATGGCTCTATTCACATCAGTCCATGTTCCTCAGAGGAGATAACAGTCTAATGTCACCACCGCACTTACTGTAGACACCCACTAGGGGTAATGTTTGGGGAAGCCAAAGGAACATGGTCATGTTCTCCCGAGAAACATCCTATAACAATGTCAGCCTATTCACCACTGGAGGATGCAACTATCTTCGTGTGATGGTTGGTGTAATCTCTCTTTTACTTTTCTTTTACAGGATGATACAGATCTTGGTTCCTTGCCTCATTATGGCTGTCCTCATTCTGGCAACTTGTGTTTTCCTTCTGTGGAGAAGAAATCGGAAGCTTAAACGTAAGGAAGGAAGTATTGGATGGGTGGTTGTTGTTGAAGGGGCTTTTAGGCTAGGTTTTCCACCTTTAATGCGATTTGGGACTGAAAAGTCGCATTGGCAAGTCGTTCCCCCATGATTTCCAATGAGTACCGTTCATATCTGTGCGACTTCAAGACGCAAGCGACTTCAAAGTAGTCCCTGCACTACTTTGGTCCCACTTTGATGAGACTTGAGGTCCATAGACCTTAAGAATACACAGGCATTGCTTCAAGTCACGGCAAAAAATTGCGGTAAAATCGCGCGACTTTGGTGACGCAATAGTGGAAACATGGCCTAAAGGGGACAATAGATATCCCAAAGCACACACAACATCCAAGTACAATCCCAGTAAAAATAAAATCCATAGCTTTGTCGATGGGGCCAGTGCCAGGACAAAGTCATCTAGAGCCCAAGGCGAACATGCCAAATTGCGACCTCCCCCCCGCAAGATGTATGAGCATTATTTGTCAGCAAAAATCCCCACCCCCAAAAACCGAGCACTAGTCTGCATGCTTACCCCCTAAGCATAAATTCCCCCACCTCCCAATAAAAATCTGCCCCTTGTTGAAATCCCCTCTTTGGCACAATCTTTGCCCCACCCCCCAGCTCAAATCCTTCCATTTTCCATATGCCTCCAGCTTAAATCCACCCCCCCCCCAAAAAAAAAAAATCCCCCCCCAGTACAAATCCTATACTCCTCAAATTTCCCCTCTGAGCACAAATCCCCCATCTCATCACAAATTATTCCAGATCCCCCCTTCTAACACCCCTCAAATTTCTCCTCCTAGAACAAATACCCCAATCATCCCAACTAGCTCAAACCCCCCCAAAAAACAACCTTCAACCGAAAGACACAGGGAAATTTATGTCCAGACTACACCATTAAGGCGTAGCTGGTTATGTCTAGCCAGGTTCTACAGACCGGCTCACCAGCTTTATACTTTGGCATCTCTGGATAGCCTTTATAGTGATATACTTCTGACCAACCTTCCAGACCACCTGTGACCGGATTGTTTTCTGGATAAATCTCATTCAGACTAAAATCCCGTATTTAGCAACCAGTCTTGAACGTTTAAGACATAGAATTTTCTGTGGGTGGTCAAATTTGAGTGGGCACATTCCCACGCATGGTGAATTTATAGACACCTTTCATCTCCATCCTGCTCTTGGGTTCTGGGTGCTGCTTTGGCACTCTGGTCTCCTTTGACTTTTTGAGCTTTGATCTCTCTTGTTTGAAACACACAACACATGGAATTAAACATATATCTGGAAATCTTCAACCCATTGTCCCTGAAGAAGACTTCTAATCTATCTGTTGAAACGCGTTGGATTTCCTCTGTCCCTCTGACAGTGGAATTGGGTTATTCCAGTTTTTCTGTTGTTTTTTCACTATGTGTTTGTGTAGCGCTGGCTCCTGACGAGCACACGCTATGTGTTTTTCAAAGTTAAGGTTCCTAAAACCACAGTTGGGTTTTGGGGTTAATTATGCCAAATGATGGTCTCAGTATTAGTCTAGCTGGAATTGCACTGGGTTCTCCTTGGCCGCGGGTGTCGCTGTTACCGCCGGCAAGAATGAGAATGCAGTTTAGCTGGGTGTATTGGATACCCTTCTTTCTCTCGGAACCAGCCCAGTGGGAGTGTTTATCCTGCTGTGCTTTCTGGGATAAGGTATTTAAGGTACTGAGATCACGTGCTTCGGGGGTTCCGGTCCAGTCCAGAAGATATTTTCTGTCTGTTCCGTCCTGGTCCTCCTGACCAGCCCCCATGGCCCTCCTGGCCTGGGGTGTGGATCCATGCAATTCCGAGTCTCGGGGCTGGATAGCCCGAGGCGAAGCAACTGCAGGGACAGGCCTGAATGGATATCAGGGCCTAATCACACAAAAGTGGTCCGGTGCCATCTCGTCTAAGGAGAGGCACAGCAACTGGAGAAGCATTCAGGGGAGGATTCTTCAGGAGAAGGCCATGCACAAGGCTGGTTCCTCGGAAGGAGCCTGGAGGCTCAGTTGAAGGACACTAAATGGATCTACCCTCATACGGTAACGCCGGGCCGGCTGAGAGATACTGGTACCGTATGATAGTTCTCTAAATTTGCCTGAGTCCCTCAGTTCTACAACCAAGTCTGTGGCAGAGACTTTTGCTCAAGTGTTCTACATCCAAGTCTGCGGCAGAGACTTTGCTTTATCTAACACACTATCGGCTGCTAGGCCTAGTGAGAGGAGGTCTATCCGGTGGTTGTGATAATCCAGCTGTGAAGCGGTAATTCTCTGGATTTCTATAGTGAGTAGACATGTGCACAATAGAAAAATTTGTTTATTTTTGTTTCGTTTCTTTCGTTTCCGTTGATTCGTAACGATTCATAATTTCGTAAGTCGTCGGTGTTCGTATTCGTAACGATTCGTAATTTCGTAAGTCGTCGGTGTTCGTATTCGTTGATTCGTTTTTCTGTTAGTTTAATTTTCGTTTATTCGAAATTCGGACGCATTCGTATTTTCGTAGATTTAGTTACATTCGTACTTTCGTTAGATTGATTTATTCGTACTTTCGTAACATTGTTTTCGTAGATTCGTAATCGGAGCATAATTCATCATTTTATGTAATGTGTATGCTATTATTACATTGTAAGAGACACGGAAAATGACGAATCGAAAAAAAAAGTTACGAATGTACGAATGTTTTCGTTCAATCCATTCGAAGCACGTTAAGCAGCGCCCTTGTAAGAGACATGGAAAATTACGAATCGCCAAAAAAAAAAAAAAAAGGTTACGAATGTACGAATTTTTTCGTTCAATCCATTCGAAGCACGTTAAGCAGCACCATTGTAAGAGACACGGAAAATTACGAATAAGAAAAAAAAAAAAGTTACGAATGTACGAATTTTTTCGTTCAATCCATTCGAAGCACGTTAAGCAGCGCCATTGTAAGGGACACGGAAAATTACGAATCCAAAAAAAAAAGTTACGAATGTACGAATTTTTTCGTTCATTTTGATTTTCGTTGTTCCCGTTTTCGTTTTTCGGATTTTCTTCTTTCGTAGTTTCGTTGTTTCTAATTTGGTTATTTCGGATTTTCGTTGTTTTTAGTATTCGTTCGATTCGAACATTCGCTATTCGTTATAATTTTTGCGAATCGTTCGTTCATTCGTACGATAACGAATGAACGAATATAACGAATTTTAACGAAAAACTAAAACGAATTGCACATGTCTAATAGTGAGAGACTTCCTATTCTTTGCAATTCCAAAGGTACCTGAACTTTCACCCTAACCCTCTGCCCTACAGATAAGAGACTGTTTATCATTTTGAATAAATAACCCAAAAAAGGAAGATAAAGTGTCAGTTTCTACATTTCTTTGGGCCATCTACCACGGGAACACCTAGACGAAGACAAGGTGAAGAAGGTAACGGTAAGCCCAATAAAACCAGCAGCTCCTTCGGGGGTTAGTGCTACATTTGTTTTTATCATTCAACAAGTATTGTTAAAATTCAATTTATGTAACAATAAAATTCTTAATTTTATAAGAATCACCTATGTTCATGGTCCATTAAAGTCCCATGTTCGAGGAACCTTGTTGCACATTAGCACAAATCTTCTTCCCCATCGCCTCTCCCAACACAAATCCCCTCAATACTCCCAGCACACCTCCACAAATTTCTCCTCCTAGAACAATTATTTTCCCTTGCCGCCCCTCAAATTCCCCATCTCAAAACAAATCCCCTCCCTCCAACCTCCTTGTGGTGCCCCCCCCCCCACCTCACGGCACCCCTCCTGCCCCCCCTTGTCCCAGCCCTGGATGGGACATTATGAACTGTACACATTTCGCAGACTGAGTCCGCTTTTTTGGGAGATATGGAGCTTACAGATTATGTACATTTTTTACACATCTACATTTATAAAAAAACAATATAACATAGGACAGGGGTCCGTGGAGAGTGTTAGTGGAGGACTGCATGAAACCAAAACCAGAAATGGCTCACTCATTGATTAAATGAGCCTCTGAGTTTTCTATGGTGTCACGTTATAAGGGGACTTGGATCCAAATTGCCACATCCCGGAGTCAGCTTTTATCCCCCAGAAAGTAGTACATTAGCCACTAAACCATATATCACCTACCTAAAGAAGACTGGAATGGTGTGGAGGCCTCTCTTGCACCTCCTACCCAACACTCCTGAAGGTGGAGACAGAGAGCGTGAGGGCATAGATTGGCACGAGTGACGGAGTAGCTGGCTGGCATTGTCCGCTCTTTAGGCAGGTAGAACTGGAAGTCGCAGTCTTCAGGACAGGGTGCTGAAGCAGCTTGGCACCAGAGCAGGGTGTGGTAGCAGGGGCCAGGAAGCAGGCAGCAGTTAGCGACAGCCGGGGCAGCAAGGGCCCGAACTGACAGGCAGAGCAAGGCCAGGAAACAGGCCAAGGTCGGTAATAGCCGGGCAAGGCAGTACAGAATCAGCAGGCAGAGACAAGTCCAGTGAACAGGCCAAGGTCGGTAATAGCCGGGCAAGGCAGTACAGAATCAGCAGGCAGAGACAAGTCCAGTGAACAGGCCAAGGTCGGTAATAACCGGGCAGGGCAGTACAGAATCAGCAGGCAGAGACAAGTCCAGGAAACAGGCCAAGGTCAGTAATAACCGGGCAAGACAGTACAGAACCAGCAGGCAGAGACAAGTCCAGTGAACAGGCCAAGGTCGGTAATAGCCGGGCAAGGCAGTACAGAATCAGCAGGCAGAGAAAAGTCCAGGAAACAGGCAAAGGTCGGTAATAGCCGGGCAAGGCAGTACAGAACCAGCAGGCAGAGACAAGTCCAGGAAACAGGCAAAGGTCGGTAATAGCCGGGCAAGGCAGTACAGAACCAGCAGGCAGAGACAAGTCCAGTGAACAGGCCAAGGTCAGTAATAACCGGGCAAGGCAGTACAGAATTAGCAGGCAGAGACAAGTCCAGGAAACAAGCGAAAGTTGGTAATAGCCGGGCAAGGCAGTACAGAATCAGCAGGCAGAGACAAGTCCAGGAAACAGACCAAGGTCGGTAATAGCCGGGCAAGACAGTACAGAATCAGCAGGCAGAGACAAGTCCAGGAAACAGGCCAAGGTCAGTAATAACCGGGCAAGACAGTACATAACCAGCAGGCAGAGACAAGTCCAGTGAACAGGCCAAGGTCAGGAATAACCGGGCAAGGCAGTACAGAACCAGCAGGCAGTGACAAGTCCAGTGAACAGGCCAAGGTCGGTAATAGCCGTGCAAGGCAGTACAAAATCAGCAGGCAGAGACGAGTCCAGTGAACAAGCCAATGTCGGTAATAACCGGGCAAGGCAGTACAAAATCAGCAGGCAGAGACAAGTCCAATGAACAAGCCAAGGTCAAAGTAACTAGATGAGCAAGGTTGAAGCAGAGGCGAAGTCCAGGGAGAAGCCGGGTCATACACAGGTAGACAAATACAATGGATCAGGTCTCAGGACACGGAAAGAGATGAAGACCATTCAGCAACTTCTCCCAGTGACACATACATTAATATAGGCTGCTGGGCAGCAGAGGCTGTTGCTCAATATTTTAGAGGGGGCAGCAAATTAACACCCCCCGCCCCATGGAAGATGGACAATGGTGATTCCACCCCCCCGTGGGAGACGGACGTGAATGTGCCAATTAGATGCCTTACCTTAGGAGGCAGGGGGTAGGAAGTGCCGGGGTGGCTCTGACCGCTTCTCCAAGCCAGACTTTAAAGACATCATCTGCAGCCCACAGAGAAACATTCTCCTCCCGGCTGAACAGGAAGTGTGTCCTGAGACACGATTGGCCAGGGAGTCCATAGACTCTCTGGCTAATTCGGGCTTCCTGATTGGCCGGGAGGAGAATCAGGAAGACAATAGCAAATATTAATTTCGCTATTGTCACACAACTGGGTGGGCTCAGGCCGCAGTGCTCTGCGCCCCTAGTCCGCCCTTTTTTGAAGCCAATTAGAGTCTCAGGCTCTAATCACGTGCTTAAAAAAAAAAAAAAACACCCCATTGGAATCTATGCGTCCGGCGCCCTGCATGTAGATTAGGGGCTGGGCGCATGGATTAGGGGGGCAGCACTGCTTGAACGGGCCACCACTGCTGCTGGGTGTCAAGCGTGGACCCCAATTTTTTACGTGCACGTGCGCATGCATGCGCGCAGAAACATCACAGCACGCCTGGTATTGCCATTTTGCCCAAAAGTATGCGCAGCAGTGCTATGTGCACGAGGATAAGTCTGTACTGGTTTTCTGCGAGAATCTGCTTTGGTATATTTAAAAAAAAAATGTAGATGTGCAAAAAATACATATAATCTGGCACCTCCTGAGGAAGCGGACTTGTTCTGCGAAACGCGTAGAGTTCATAATATCCCGTCATTGAAGCTGCGAATAATAGTTTTTATCTCTGTGTTGAATACCATGATGTTGTATGGATATTACCAACTGTTGGGACATTATTAGGAGGTTCTATGCACAGATATGGGGGATTTGGTGTACAGCACTTTTACCTGACAGGTTCTTATGTTCATTTTTAAATAAATTTGAATATCATTTATATTGGGATTGGACTTGGATGTTACTTGGTTTTGGGTTATATGAGATACCCATTGGCAACTTTAGGGTCCCTATAATAATCTATTATGAACTCTACGCGTTTCGCAGAACAAGTCCGCTTCCTCAGGAGACATGGAGGTGCCAGATTATATGTACTTTTTTCAGTTATCTACATCAGCGGGGGGAGGGAGGAACACCTGCCACCGTCGCCTGCAGCCAAAGCCGTGTGCTGGATGGTTCCGTCACAAGATGGATTGAAAAGTGGATGTTCCAAAACTGTATAATGGATGGAATGTATCATCTCCGTATCTCAGAAGAAACCTGGGCACTCAGTAGAAGACCTGGGGCACGTGCCCTGGCTGAGGGTTTACCAACGCCCTCTGTAACCAATCAGATATACTTTTCCTCTAGTTTTGTCAGTGAATGATCGATCGTTTGCTCTATTATAAACCAAAAGAGTCGTGACTTGTGGGGTTTCTCATACTTGACTCCCACTAACAGCTTCTTTGTCTGAATTCATTGCAGGTAATCAGAAGGCATTGGGGGGCGCCAACATTCATCTAAGCCGTGGATCTGTTCTGGTATGTACTACATACAAAGGATTATACTGTATAACAGAACATTGTTTCTGAACCATCAAAATAAGACTAACTGCAGATAAATGCCCCCATCGAGGGGTATTCATGAGTCTTACTCACTGACTTTTATTTTATACCATTAGTTGTATGTCCATGTTTCTCTATCCATATGGACTATTGATTATTTCTCTGGGGCTACTGTAGGGTTGGGGTTGGGGTTGTACTTGGGGTTAGGGGGTTAGGGTCAGGTTTGGGGTTGGGGTTGTAGTTGGGGTTAGGGGGTTGGGGTTGGGGTTAGGGTTGGGGTCGGGGTTGTTGTTGGGGTTAGGGGGTTGGGGTTAGGGTTGAGGTTGTAGTTGGGGTTAGGGGGTTGGGGTTGGGGGGGTTGGGGTTGTAGTTGGGGTTGGGGTTGGGGTAGGGTTGGGGTTGGGGTTGTAGTTGGGGTTAGGGGGTTAGGGTTGGGGTTAGGGTTGGGGTTGGGGGGGTTAGGGTTGGGGGTTGGGGTTAGGGGGTTAGGGTTGGGGTTGGGGTTAGGGTTGGGGTTGTAGTTGGGGTTAGGGGGTTGGGGGGGTTAGGGTTGGGGTTGTAGTTGGGGTTAGGGGGTTAGGGTTGGGGTTGTAGTTGGGGTTAGGGGGTTGGGGTTAGGGTTAGGGTTAGGGTTGGGGTTAGGGGGTTAGGGGGTTGGGGTTAGGGGGTTAGGGTTGGGGTTGGGGTTAGGGTTGGGGTTAGGGGGTTGGGGTTAGGGTTAGGGTTGGGGTTGTAGTTGGGGTTAGGGGGTTAGGGTTGGGGTTGGGGTTAGGGTTGTAGTTGGGGTTAGGGGGTTGGGGTTGTAGTTGGGGTTAGGGGGTTGGGGTTAGGGTTAGGGTTGGGGTTGTAGTTGGGGTTAGGGGGTTGGGGTTAGGGTTAGGCTTAGGGTTGGGGTTGTAGTTAGGGTTGGGGTTGGGGTTAGGGTTGGGGTTGGGGTTGGGGTTGGGGTTAGGGTTAGGGTTAGGGTTGGGGTTGTAGTTGGGGTTAGGGGGTTAGGGTTGGGGTTAGGGTTGGGGGTGTAGGGTTGGGGTTAGGGTTAGGTTTGGGGTTGTAGTTGGGGTTAGGGGGTTAGGGTTAAGGTTGGGGTTGGGGTTAGGGTTTCCCCGGGAAGAATAAGGTTAGGACTCAGGAATTGGAATAGGGACCTCTCCCAAAGGTCAAAGGTCAGCAGGCGGGTCCCCAGAGGCCAAAGGTCAAGAGGTCTTGCTGACCCACCCCCACCAAAGTGTACCGCCTACCCTAACTAAGTCGGGGTATGAACAAGTCGGGGTAAGCGCATACATACATATACATGTATGTGCACATCCCCATCCAGAGGAGTTAGAGGACCTTCACTGTGGAAGCCATGTCCTGATTTCCCGTATTTTTGGATTTACAAATTTTTAGATTTTTCCCAAAAATTTTGTTAATTCGGGTTTTCGTTAGTTGCAAAATTTGCGAATTAACGAATTTGTCGAATTTTGTCCAAAAACGAATTCGGTACGCAACGAATTGCAAATGTCTACAGATCACGTGCCGGGTTGATATGCAGCTGCAGGCATAACCCCCGTAAAAATTTTAGCGCCGACGGTCGGCTCTGTAAAAACAACCTGAGCGGCTAACCAGCCAATTGGTTGTTAACGCAAGCAGTGGGAGGAGACGTTCCCCGCCCCCCGCCACCTTCTGCGGCTTGCTCGTGGATCTCCTGTTCCACCAAGAGACCCAAGCTACTAGACCCCAAAAAAGCCGGGATCGCTATGGTAACCCCAAAGCGAGGACATGGCGTCACTTTTGGTCTACCGACATCCTAACGGTGCCATTTTTTTGAAGATCAAAAGTACTCAAAAATGCAGATCTTGGTGTTTTCAATGCTTTCAAGTGCAGAGGAGGGGTTTGGGGGTCTTACTAACCCCAGATCCCTCCATAAAGAGGACCCGTCACCTCCTATTACTGTCACATGGGATGTTTACATTCATTATAGACCCCAGATCTCTCCATAAAGAGGACCCGTCACCTCCTATTACTGTCACATGGGATGTTTACATTCATTATAGACCCCAGATCTCTCCATAAAGAGGACCCGTCACCTCCTATTACTGTCACATGGGATGTTTACATTCATTATAGACCCCAGATCTCTCCATAAAGAGGACCCGTCACCACCTATTACTGTCACATGGGATGTTTACATTCATTATAGACCCCAGATCTCTCCATAAAGAGGACCCGTCACCTCCTATTACTGTCACATGGGATGTTTACATTCATTATAGACCCCAGATCCCTCCATAAAGAGGACCCGTCACCTCCTATTACTGTCACATGGGATGTTTACATTCATTATAGACCCCAGATCCCTCCATAAAGAGGATCTGTCACCTCCTATTACTGTCACATGGGATGTTTACATTCATTATAGACCCCAGATCCCTCCATAAAGAGGACCCGTCACCTCCTATTACTGTCACATGGGATGTTTACATTCATTATAGACCCCAGATCCCTCCATAAAGAGGATCTGTCACCTCCTATTACTGTCACATGGGATGTTTACATTCATTATAGACCCCAGATCCCTCCATTAAGAGGACCTGTCACCTCCTATTACTGTCACATGGGATGTTTACATTCATTATAGACCCCAGATCTCTCCATAAAGAGGACCCGTCACCGCCTATTACTGTCACATGGGATGTTTACATTCATTATAGACCCCAGATCTCTCCATAAAGAGGACCCGTCACCTCCTATTACTGTCACATGGGATGTTTACATTCATTATAGACCCCAGATCCCTCCATAAAGAGGACCTGTCACCTCCTATTACTGTCACATGGGATGTTTACATTCATTATAGACCCCAGATCTCTCCATAAAGAGGACCCGTCACCTCCTATTACTGTCACATGGGATGTTTACATTCATTATAGACCCCAGATCCCTCCATAAAGAGGACCCGTCACCTCCTATTACTGTCACATGGGATGTTTACATTCATTATAGACCCCAGATCCCTCCATAAAGAGGACCCGTCACCTCCTATTACTGTCACATGGGATGTTTACATTCATTATAGACCCCAGATCCCTCCATAAAGAGGACCCGTCACCTCCTATTACTGTCACATGGGATGTTTACATTCATTATAGACCCCAGATCCCTCCATAAAGAGGATCTGTCACCTCCTATTACTGTCACATGGGATGTTTACATTCATTATAGACCCCAGATCCCTCCATAAAGAGGACCCGTCACCTCCTATTACTGTCACATGGGATGTTTACATTCATTATAGACCCCAGATCCCTCCATAAAGAGGATCTGTCACCTCCTATTACTGTCACATGGGATGTTTACATTCATTATAGACCCCAGATCCCTCCATTAAGAGGACCTGTCACCTCCTATTACTGTCACATGGGATGTTTACATTCATTATAGACCCCAGATCTCTCCATAAAGAGGACCCGTCACCGCCTATTACTGTCACATGGGATGTTTACATTCATTATAGACCCCAGATCTCTCCATAAAGAGGACCCGTCACCTCCTATTACTGTCACATGGGATGTTTACATTCATTATAGACCCCAGATCCCTCCATAAAGAGGACCCGTCACCTCCTATTACTGTCACATGGGATGTTTACATTCATTATAGACCCCAGATCTCTCCATAAAGAGGACCCGTCACCTCCTATTACTGTCACATGGATGTTTACATTCATTATAGACCCCAGATCTCTCCATAAAGAGGACCCGTCACCGCCTATTACTGTCACATGGGATGTTTACATTCATTATAGACCCCAGATCTCTCCATAAAGAGGACCCGTCACCGCCTATTACTGTCACATGGGATGTTTACATTCATTATAGACCCCAAATCTCTCCATAAAGTGGACCTGTCACATGCCTATTACTGTCACATGGGATGTTTACATTCATTATAGACCCCAGATCTCTCCATAAAGAGGACCTGTCACCTCCTATTACTGTCACATGGGATGTTTACATTCATTATAGACCCCAGATCCCTCCATAAAGAGGATCTGTCACCTCCTATTACTGTCACATGGGATGTTTACATTCATTATAGACCCCAGATCCCTCCATAAAGAGGATCTGTCACCTCATATTACTGTCACATGGGATGTTTACATTCATTATAGACCCCAGATCTCTCCATAAAGAGGACCTGTCACCTCCTATCACTGTCACATGGGATGTTTACATTCATTATAGACCCCAGATCCCTCCATTAAGAAGACCCGTCACCTCCTATTACTGTCACATGGGATGTTTACATTCATTATAGACCCCAGATCTCTCCATAAAGAGGACCTGTCACCTCCTATTACTGTCACATGGGATGTTTACATTCATTATAGACCCCAGATCTCTCCATAAAGAGGACCCGTCACCTCCTATTACTGTCACATGGGATGTTTACATTCATTATAGACCCCAGATCTCTCCATAAAGAGGACCCGTCACCTCCTATTACTGTCACATGGGATGTTTACATTCATTATAGACCCCATATCTCTCCATAAAGAGGACCCGTCACCTCCTATTACTGTCACATGGGATGTTTACATTCATTATAGACCCCAGATCCCTCCATAAAGAGGACCTGTCACCTCCTATTACTGTCACATGGGATGTTTACATTCATTATAGACCCCAGATCTCTCCATAAAGAGGACCTGTCACCTCCTATTACTGTCACATGGGATGTTTACATTCATTATAGACCCCAGATCTCTCCATAAAGAGGACCCGTCACCGCCTATTACTGTCACATGGGATGTTTACATTCATTATAGACCCCAAATCTCTCCATAAAGAGGACCTGTCACATGCCTATTACTGTCACATGGGATGTTTACATTCATTATAGACCCCAGATCTCTCCATAAAGAGGACCTGTCACCTCCTATTACTGTCACATGGGATGTTTACATTCATTATAGACCCCAGATCCCTCCATTAAGAAGACCCGTCACCTCCTATTACTGTCACATGGATGTTTACATTCATTATAGACCCCAGATCTCTCCATAAAGAGGACCCGTCACCACCTATTACTGTCACATGAGATGTTTACATTCCTTGTGACAGCAATTTTTTTTTATAATAATAAAAAATGTAAGCAACTTAAAATTAGTTAATAAAAAAATAAATGAATTAAAGTGCCCCCATCCCCCTGTGCTAGCGAGCAAAGGTGAACGGATACGTCGGTCCCAGGCGCACAGAAAACCGTGATCTTCCCAATTAGGTGAGGTATCGCTGCGAACGTCAGATCACGGGCAGTGATTCTTGCACCTGGCCTCCTCTGTACATCTAAAGTGGCAACCTGTAAAGGCTTTTAAAGCATCACCTATGGATAGTAAAATGTACGTCGTTTGTCGCTGTTGCACGGGCGTGCGCAATTTTAAAGCGTGACATGTTTGGTATCTATTTATTTATATCTAAATATTTATATTTTGTTTTTGTGCATTAAAACTTAAAAGAGTATATTTTTTCCAAAATATTTGTGTTTTAAAAACCGCTGCACAAATACCGCCTGACATAAAAAAAATTGCAGCACACACCAATTTATTCTCTAGGGTCTCTGCTTAAAAAAAATATATAGTGTTTGGGGTTTCTAAGTAATTTTCTAGAAAAAAATACAATAAAGTGTCAGAAATGGCCTGGAGGTTAAAGTGATTCTAAAGGCTGAAGGTTGCATTCTATGCATGGAGATAAAAAGCCTTTACTGTGCAGCAAACCCTCCCCCACCCCCCAATCCTTTCCCGAGCTCCCTCAGATCCAGTGATGTTACATGAGAGCCTCAGCTGTCCTGGGACTCTCCCTCCTCATTGGCTGAGACAGCAGCGGGAGCCCATTTGCCCAATGCCAATCAGTGCCCAGCAGTGATGCCAATCAGTGCCCATCAGTGCCACCTATCCGGGCCTCCTATCAGTGCCCATCAGTGCCACTTATAAATGCCACCTATTAGTGCCTTCTTATCAGTGCCGTCTCATCAGTGCCCATCACTACTGCCTCATCAGTGCAGCCTATCAGTGCCCATCAGTGTCCATCAATGCAGCCTTATCAGTGCAGCCTCATTATTGCCCATCAGTGTTCATCAGTGCAGCCTCATCATCACCCATCAGTGCCCATCACTGCTGCCTCCTCAGTGCAGCCTATGAGTGCCCATCAGTGCTGCCTCATCAATGCAGCCTCATCATTGCACATCAGTGCCTCATCTGTACAGCCTATCAGTGCCCATCACTGCTGCCTCTTCTGTGCAGCCTATCAGTGCCCATCAGTGCTGCCTTATCAGTGCAGCCTCATTAATGCCCATCAGTGTTCTTCAGCACGGCCTCATAAGTGCAGCTCCATCAGTGCCCATCAGTGTTCATCAGTGCTGCCTCATCAGTGCAGCCCATCAGTGTAGGTAGACATGTGCACTGCCAAAAAACCTGTTTGTTTTCATTTTCTTTTTTTTCTGGAAATTCAGAAATTCGGGAATTCAAAAATTCAGAAATTCAAAAAATTTGGAAATTCAAACATTCGGAATTCAGAAATTCCAAAATGAGAAAATTTGGAAATTCGATAATTCAGAAATTCTAAAATCCAAAAATTCTAAAATCCAAAAATTCTAAAATCCAAAAATTCTAAAATCCAAAAATAAGAAAGGAAAATCTGAAAACTCAAAAGATCGAAAATCTGAAAATCCAAAAATTAGAAAATCCAAAAATAAGAAAGGAGAATTTGAAAACTCAAAAGATCGAAAATCTGAAAATCCCAAAATTTGAAATAATAACTAACATTAAATTATAGGTATTGGAATTTCCATTCAAATTTAGCTGTTAGTGAACGTAACGAATATAAATTCATCCGAAGTTAGGAATTATCCAAAATAAAGAATGCTGCATCTAAACAAATGGAGCAGAACAAAATAATAATAAATAATAATAATATGTTTTTTTATTATTATTATTGTTATTTATTATCATTCATTGCACATCAGTGCCCATCACTGCTGCCTCATCTGTGCAGCCTATCAGTGCCCATCAGTGCTGCCTCATCTGTGCAGCCTTTCAGTGCCAATCAGTGCTGCCTTATCAGTGCAGCCTCATTAATGCCCATCGGTGTTCTTCAGCACGGCCTCATCAGTGCAGCTCCATCAGTGTTCATCAGTGCTGCCTCATCAGTGCAGCCCATCAGTGCCCATCGATGCAGCCCATCAGTGCCCATCAGTGCTGCCTCATCAGTGCAGTCTCATCATTGCCCATTAGTGTTCATTAGTGTTGCCTCATCAATGCAGCCTCATCAGTGCCCATCAGTGTTCATCAGTGCTGCCTCATCAGTGCAGCCCATCAGTGCCCATCGATGCAGCCCATCAGTGCCCATCAGTGCTGCCTCATCAGTGCAGTCTCATCATTGCCCATTAGTGTTCATTAGTGTTGCCTCATCAATGCAGCCTCATCAGTGCCCATCAGTGCCCATCAGTGCTGCCTCATCAGTGCAGTCTCATCATTGCCCATTAGTGTTCATTAGTGTTGCCTCATCAATGCAGCCTCATTAGTGCCCATCAGTGTTCATCAGTGCTGCCTCATTAGAGCACCCTCATTAGTGCCCATCAGTGCTGCCTATCTGTGCACATCAGTTTTATTATTATTGTTATTTATTATCATTCATTGCACATCAGTGCCCATCACTGCTGCCTCATCTGTGCAGCCTATCAGTGCCCATCAGTGCCCATCACTGCTGCCTCATCTGTGCAGCCTTTCAGTGCCCATCAGTGCTGCCTTATCAGTGCAGCCTCATTAATGCTCATCAGTGTTTTTCAGCATGGCCTCAACAGTGCTGCTTCATCAGTGCAGCCCATCAGTGCCCATTAGTGTTCATTAGTGTTGCCTCATCAATGCAGCCTCATCAGTGCCCATCAGTGTTCATCAGTGCTGCCTCATTAGAGCACCCTCATTAGTGCCCATCAGTGCTGCCTATCTGTGCACATCATTAAAGGAGAATACTTACTTATTTACAAAATTTTCAGAAACTAAGAAAAACTATTTTTTTTTTCAAAATTTTCGGTCTTTTTAGCAAACAATAAAAACCCCATTGGTGAATAAATACCACCAAAAGAAAGCTCTGTTTGTCTCAAAAAAATCATTAAAATGTCATATGTGTACAGGGTTACATGACCGCGTAATTGTCATTCAAAGTGGACAAAGTGGAAAATTGAGCTAGGCAGGAAGGAGGGGGTGAAAGTGCCCGATAGACAAGTGGTTATTACTGCGATCGAATAACAAAGATCGGCGTTTCATGCCTACCCGGAGTTCAGCTTTAATGCCTTGTTACAGCATATTTTTTTTTTTTTATAGAATTTAGAAGAGGTGGAGCCCGGGAAGAAGATGGTAGCCATCTATATTGCCACCAAAAATCCGCCAGATGATCCGTGTGATAAACGGGACCCCATCTACCAGGAAATTCCAGCTACACTGACGGTGAGGTTCGCTTCATGGTGATGTCATCATAGAATAAGGGGCTTAATTCAATAAGATCCAACTTACCACCCTTTCATCTGGTGCTCCCCTCTCTGGAAGCCCCTACTGCATTCATACCGTATATACTCGAGTATAAGCCGACCCGAATATAAGCCGAGGCACCTAATTTTACCACAAAAAAATGGGAAAACGTATTGACTCGAGTATAAGCCTAGGGTGAGAAATGCGCAGCTACTGTAAGTGGAAAAGAGGGTCAACAATGCCCATTTGCAGCCTCACTGTGCCCATTTGCAGCCTCGCTGTGCCCATTTGCAGCCATAGGTCCCCCGAACTTCAAACTTGGTAGCCCCCTAGCTGTCCCCTAGGGTCCCGAAATGACATTGCTGCAGATGGACACAGTTGACAAACTTTGGGGCCCTCGTATCTCTGGGCCACTTGGTGCTAAGAACCCCAAATGTGGTGTGCAAACCCAGTGGAACTAGCACTACAACATATCTAAAACTGGGGTTCCTAGTCCTAAGTGGCCCGAGATATGGGGCCCCAAATTCGGTTCGGAAAATGTCAAGCACTTCTGCAGCAGTGAATCACATTTTCCAAACCAAATTTGGGGCCCGTATCTCGGGGCCACTTAGTGCTAGGAACCCCATATTTGGATATGTTGTAGTGTTAGTTCCACTGGGTTTGAACACCAAATTTGGGGTTCCTAGCACTAAGTGGCCCCGGGATACAGGGCCCCAAATTCGGTTCGGAAAATGTCATTCTCTGCTGCAGAAAAGTGCATGACTCTAGTATAAGCCGAGGGGGGCATTTTCAGCACAAAAAAAAAGTGCTGAAAAACTCGGCTTATACTCGAGTATATACGGTACTTCTTTTTTCTTACCTTTTCCAAAAAATCTTTAGGCTGGTCACATGATAAACCAGGTCATCTTTGCATCTCCTCCCAGCGGTAGGTGGTCCTCAATAGTGTTGGGCGCATGGTTCGGCCCTAGCATGAGTTTGGGCCGAACATTTGCCTTTCCGGCCATTCACTGAGCACCCTGCAATGCACCAAAGCTTTGCCCAATCAGGGCGCAGTGTAAGCTGGTTGTCAAGGAGCGGGGGGCAGGAAGTGCCGGTTAAAAAGTAAAAAAAAAAATGCCCCCCCAGTCCATTCCGGACTCTTATCTGGGCATGCAGCCTGGTAGGTAGACATGTGCACTTCCAAAAAACGTTTTTGTTTTCATTTTCGTTTTTTTTCTGGAAATTCGAAAATGCTGAAATTCAAAAAAAGCTGAAATTCAAGTAATGCTGAAATTCAGAAATTCGGAATTCAGAAATTAAAAATTTGGAAATTAGAAAATTCGGAAATTAGAAAATTAGAAAATCCAAAAACTTTGAAAATCCAAAAATAAGAAAGGAAAATCTGAAAACTCAAAAGATCTAAAATCTGAAAATCCAAAAATTAGAAATAATACTAAACTACTAAATACTAAATACTAAAAAGTACTAAAACTAATAATAACTAACATTAAATTATAGGTATTGGAATTTCCATTCAAATTTGGCTGTTAGTGAACGTAGCGAATATAAATTCATCCGAAGTTATGAATTATCCAAAATAAAGAATGCCGCATCTAAACAAATGGAGCGTAACAAAATAATAATTAATAATAATAATAATAATAATAATAATACTTTTTTAATTATTATTATTGTTGTTTATTATTATTAATTTGTTACGTTCCATTCATTTAGAATTGGCATTCGTTAATTCCGGATCATTCGTAACTTCGGATAAATTTGTATTCGTTACATTCACTAACAGCTAAATTTGAAAGAAAATTCCAATACCTAGAATTTAATAGTTAGTAATAGTTAAAGCGGTTCTGCACTGACGTTTTTTATTTTTTTTTATTTTTTATTAATGTATAAAAATCATGTATTGCTAACATCATACTCACTTGCAGTGATGATGCTTGTTATCCAGGTCCGTTTTTCCATCTAAGCGAGTTTAAAAAATCATTCCCGGCTGATGTCATCTTGCTTGTGGGCATTTGAAGCCCACAAGCAGTCACTTCCTTGTTACAAGGAGCACGTCCGCAAATCCCACCCGAAATCTTGCGAGATTTGCGGCCATCGAGCCGAAATCTCGCGAGATTTGCGGCCATCGAGCCGAAATATCGCGAGATTTGCGGCCATCGAGCCGAAATCTCGCGAGATTTGCGGCCATCGAGCCGAAATCTCGCGAGATTTGTGGACATCGTCCGAAATCTCGCCTCGATGGCCGCACTGACTCCTGGGATGAATAACACCAGATCCCAGGAGACAGTGTGGCATGACGAGGATCCCGCACAGACCCCGCCCACCGCCGCAGAGACAGAGGAAAGACCAGTGTTGTATCATTATCCGTCCCCCATCACAAAGTGTCCGAGGTGTACTGCGCATGCGCAGTACACAGGACACCCTGATTCCGAAAATTGCCGAGGATGAACGGCGCCTGCGCCGTGAGTCCACTTTCAAGCCCCACCATCCCAGTGGACATAGAGTTAGAATATAAAAGAGCCGAGCGCAGCTAACCCTATGTCCGCTTGAATGGTGGGGGCTTCACCTCGACTCACGGCCCAGGCGCCATTCATCTTCCGACAATTTCCGAAAATCTTCTTGATCCGTACTGCGCATGCGCAGTACAATTCGGACACCTAGTGACAGCCGGACACTTGGTGATAGAACACCGGCAGCAATTACAAGGTAAAAAAAAAAACGTCCATTTAGTACTCTTTGCCAGATTTGGAAGGCAATGAGATTTACTAAAAAAAAAAGTGTGTGCAGAACCGCTTTAAGTTATTATTAGTTAGTTATTATTTCAGATTTTAGAATTTTCGGGTTTTTTAATTTTCGGATTTTCGTTATTTTCAGATTTTCGTTCTTTCGAATTTTCAGATTTTCATTCTTATTTTTGAATTTCCGAATTTGCGTATTTTCGAATTTCAAATTTCCGAATTTCAAATTTCCGAATTTCTAATTTCCGAATTTCAAATTTCCGGATTTCAAATTTCCGGATTTCCAAATTTAAAAATTTCTGAATATTCTGAAAAATTTGGATATTTCCAAATGAATGGATTTGTCTAAAGTCGTTAAAAAAATAATTTGGAACTAAACGAATTTGCACATCTACTGGCAGGTCAGGAAAGGGGGGGGGGGCGAGCAACCCCCCCCTCCTGAACCATACCAGGCCACATGCCCCCGAAAGCAACGTGTCCCCATGTTGATGGGGACAGGTGCCTCATCCCCACCACTACCCCCCCACCTCCCCAAAAAATAAAACTATTTTTAAAACCCTTCTGCCTCCTGGGACGGCCGCCCGCTGTCTGTGCTTTGACAGTTCTTATATATACATCACCTGATGGCCCCGCCCCCTTGTGACGTTATAGGCCCAGCATGCACCAGTCCGTGACCCAAAGGGCCTGGTATGGACTGGGGGGGGGGGGGAACCCCACGCCAATTTTTTTCTTTATTTTATTTTTTAACCAGGTGCCGGCAATTGTAACCATGAGTCTTTTTAAATGGGGTTTCAATTATTATTTTTTTCTTTAGAAATGTCAGTTTTGCTGCAGCAGGTTCTATACATGGTACAGATGTGCCACTTTCAGGGCAGACAAAGGAGATCCCCCCCCCCCCACACACGCACTATATTTAAAGGTCTTTTTAATTTTTATTGTTGCACTTTAAGCATAATTAAAATCACTGCTCCTGAAAAAACGAGCATGTTTTTTATGGCCAATAATTTGCATACAAGCCTTCAAAATAGCCATTTTTGTTTTTTTCTAATCTTTTTTTTTTTTTAATAGTGCCCCATCATTGGTGTCAGTGGGAGGAATAGTGCCCCATCATTGGTGTCAGTGGGAGGAATAGTGCCCCATCATTGGTGTCAGTGGGAGGAATAGAGCCCCATCATTGGTGTCAGTGGGAGGAATAGTGCCCCATCATTGGTGTCAGTGGGAGGAATAGTGCCCCATCATTGGTGTCAGTGGGAGGAATAGTGCCCCATCATTGGTGTCAGTGGGAGGAATAGTTGCCCCATCATTGGTGTCAGTGGGAGGAATAGTGCCCCATCATTGGTGTCAGTGGGAGGAATAGTGCCCCATCATTGGTGTCAGTGGAAGGAATAGTGTCCCATCATTGGTGTCAGTGGGAGGAATAGTGCCCCATCATTGGTGTCAGTGGAAGCAATAGTGCCCCATCATTGGTGTCAGTGGAAGGAATAGAGTCCCATCATTGGTGTCAGTGGGAGGAATAGTGCCCCATCATTGGTGTCAGTGGGAGGAATAGTGCCCCATCATTGGTATTAGTGGGAGGAATAGAGTCCCATCATTGGTACATAGAAGAAAATATATTTCCAGGTGATACTGATTGTCCGTTCTCTTTCTAGGAGTCATTTCAGATCCTGCAGAACCCCCTCTACACCTCCGGGGGGCATCATTCTCAGGGGACACCATCCAGACAACAGCTGAAGGAAGATGGATCGTACAGTCTCCTCGGATTACCAGCCAAGCCATGATCACGCTGAGCTCCGAGATTCCCAATATGGAGGAAAATACATTATTCGGAATACAAGTCTATCCTGTAATAATATCAGCAATTCATGGAAAAGTGCCGAAAAATTAATAAGAACATTAAATCTTAATTAATTAAACCTTAATTAAATACTGTTGTCTCTTCGAAAGCCGCTTGGTTGTTATCCCACACTAACGGGAGGGGACGTCCCCCCCCCCTCCGCCACCGCCTTCCGCCGCTCACTCCTGGCCTCCCGTCCCACCGGGAGACCCGATCTGTGATCCGGAACTTCCCCCGGCTAGAGTAAGACTGAAAGCCAGAAACGGCTTTGTTACAGTCTTCTATGTAAACACACGGAAGCGACGTCACTTCTGGTTTACTCGGCTGCCAATGGCGCAGATTTTTTAAAAATGACAGTATTCAGAATCAAAGTTTTTGGTGATCTGAATACTTTGAAGTGCAAAGGAGGAGTTTGGGGTCTTTTAGACCCCCCAATCCCTACATAAAGAGTACCTGTCACCGCCTATTACTGTCACAAGGGATATTTACATTCCTTGTGACGGTAATAAAAGTCATCGGAATTTTTTTTTTTAAAGTGACAATGTATAAAATAAATAAATAAGAAAAAAAAAAAAAAAGTAATTTTCCTGCAACTTGTGGCAAAATATAAAATATTCCATGGACTCAACATGCCTCTCAGCAAATAGCTTGGGGTGTCTACTTTCCATAATGGGGTCATTTGGGGGGTTTTGTGCTATCTGGGCATTTTTTTTGGCATATTTATGTTTCATCCGTTCACTTATTCACTTGCTCTTTTTGTCTAATAAGCGCAGTAACTTTAATTATATCCTGCTCACTGGTGTCCACCCAGCACTCCTGCTCCGCTGTGGTCTACCAACGGTCTCAGCCTGCTCCTGTCTCCTGCTCACTGGTGTCCACCCAGCGCTCCTGCTCCGCTGTGATCTACTGATGGTCTCAGCCTGCTCCTGTCTCCTGCTCACTGGTGTCCACCCAGCACTCCTGCTCCGCTGTGATCTACTGATGGTCTCAGCCTGCTCCTGTCTCCTGCTCACTGGTGTCCACCCAGCACTCCTGCTCCGCTGCGGTCTACTGACGGTCTCAGCCTGCTCCTGTCTCCTGCTCACTGGTGTCCACCCAGCACTCCTGCTCCGCTGCGGTCTACTGACGGTCTCAGCCTGCTCCTGTCTCCTGCTCACTGGTGTCCACCCAGCACTCCTGCTCCACTGTGGTCTACTGTGGGTCTCAGCCTGCTCCTGTCTCCTGCTCACTGGTGTCCACCCAGCGCTCCTTCTCCACTGTGGTCTACCAACGGTCTCAGCCTGCTCCTGCCTCCTGCTCACTGGTGTCCACCCAGCACTCCTGCTCCACTGTGGTCTACTGATGATCTCAGCCTGCTCCTGTCTCCTGCTCACTGGTGTCCACCCAGCACTCCTGCTCCACTGTGGTCTACCAATGGTCTCAGCCTGCTCCTGTCTCCTGCTCACTGGTGTTCACCCAGCACTCCTGCTCAGCTGTGGTCTACTGAGGGTCTCAGCCTGCTCTTGTCTCCTGCTCACTGGTGTACACCCAGCACTCCTGCTCTGCTGTGGTCTACTAATGGTCTCAGTCTGCTTCAGTCTCCTGCTTACTAGTGTCCACCCAGCATTCCTGCTCCACTGCGGTCTACTGACGGACTTCCCCTGCTTGATCCTGAGAGTCCATCCAGCCCTACTGCTAGCAAAACCAATAGGCACTCGTGCCACTCTGTACTCCTGCGCTACCTGTCTGCTCTATCAGGGGCCCTGAGTCAGAGGTGTAAGAGAGGCTTTCCCCATTGAATCAAGCTCCTCTACCAGGTACATGACAGCGTGCATTGTGCGATAGCCAATCACATGGTCACAAACCCCCGCCAGGCCTCCTGGCATCCAAAACCCCTCAACGGGCTGGGAGGCACAGACGCTAAGGGGTAAAAATAAAGATGGACTTTATTTGGAGTGCAGTCATCCAGATTTTTGTGCATATACAGAGTATGATGTGATGAGCCGGGCTTGCACCCAAAAAGTGAGAGGTGTGTATGGGATAGTGGCCGGCCTTGGAGCAGCGCTCAGACAGGAATGTGGCTCGGAACAGGGCCTTTTAGGATTGTGCAAGAATGGCAGAGAGGATCCACAACGTTATACAGCACCTCATCCCTTTTGTAGTTACCATATTTATCGGCGTATAACACGCACCCCAAGTTTAGGAGGGAATTTTAAGGAAAAAAAGTTTTAGGAGGGAAGTTTAGGGAAAAAAAAAACTTACATTTGCAGCTTGCCCAGCGTCATTTGCAGCTTGCCCAGCGTCATTTGCAACCTGCCCAGCGTCATTTGTAGCTTGCCCAGCGTCATTTGTAGCTTGCCCAGTGTCATTTGCAGCTTGCTAGTGTCATTTGCAGTTTGCCCGCGTTTAAATTTTCAGCCGCGTGACAAACCGCGCATGCGCGGCCGAAAAAGACCGAACCGCGGCCGAAAAAGGCCGAAGTGCGGCCGAAAAAGACCGAGCCGACTGTTCAGCTCTGCTCGGAGTCCCGCCTCCCTGCTGTTTCGGGAGCGAGCGCAGGGAGGCGGGACTACGAGCGGAGCTGAACAGCCGGCTTCGGTCTTTTTCGGCCGCTTCGGCTTTTTCCGGCCTTTTTTTTTTTCCGGCCGTTTTTTGTCATTTTTTTTGGGGTATCGCGTATAACACGCACCCACGACTTTCCCCCGAAAAAGTGCGTGTTATACGCCGATAAATACGGTAAATGTGTATAAAAGGAGAGTGGATAATAGGGATTATAGCAGTGCAGAGGTCAGAAGAAAATAAGGGTTGTTGACAGTTCAATGCTTATTTGAAAAAGTATATAATTTTAAGTAGTTTTGACAGAAAAAAGAAAAATTAGTAGAAAAACATTAATAAATGCCTAATGGCAAAAAATAGTACAAATGCTCAAAGGCCCCAATTTGAACAGGTAATCACATTAAAGTTTTAGGCCTCAAGCACACGGACGTTTTTGCAGCCGCGTTTTTGAGCGTTTTTTGAGCTGCAAATGGCATAGGCGTTTTTAAGCTAGAGCTGTAAAAACGCGAATCGCGCAAAAACGCACATAAACGCGTTTTTTTTGCTGCAAAAAGTTGATTGGACACTGTAATCCCTGTATAGGAAATTAGAGATGTGTAAAACGCTAATTAACGCTAAAAAACGCGCAAAAACGCGCAAAAACGCCAATGCAAAACGCGGTAAAAGTCAAGTTTTTTTAGGCTGCTTTTTCCAGGCATCCGACCTAGCTTTACAGCCCGTTTTTTAAAACGTCCCTGTGCATGAGGCCTTAAACATGATTTGCTTAATTTGAGGTACATTATATTAGCATCAAAGGAATATTCAGTTATGTGGTATAGAAGAACCTGAATAGATAGTGCAGGCCATTTTAATATCCGACATGTTTCGCCATGAAAATGGCTTCCTCAGGGCTGGCCTGCTGGGCAAATGGTTATATCTATATAAATAACAAGCAGAAATTACTGATAGTGCATAGATCAGATATTCCAAACTCTGGGTAGGGGAAAGGGAGAAGAGGAAAAGTGAAGAATGGGAGTGCATCCATTAATTCACCCATCCAGTCCAAGTAAAGATGGAATAACCTCCCTCAGGGTCCCAACTCCAGCTTACCCGGAAACCACTAGCAGGTGGTATGAGAAATGGAGATCGGCAAGAACCAAGACGGGGTAGCCTGATGGACGCCTTTCAGTAGGTAGCAGGAGATGACATACTAGACCTAGCAATGAGTGTCATCATTAGATTACATATACTTGAGCTAATCATTATTGAAGAAAAAAGTTAAGCGCAGTGTTGCCCAGTTGTGGATAAAATAGTCCACAAATGCATGGCATATCACTGTGAAAGGGACTAAAGTCTCAGTACTTACTTTAATTTTTTAAAAGAAAGCTAAAATTGGATGGACTCGGACATGATTGGGTATAGATGGTGTGGAAGCGCCTGCAAGTGGTTAATACATGGGATTTATCATAAATCATTTAGCAGAAGTTCGTTGGTTATTAAGGCATGACTAAGGTTAATAGCAACATACCTGCATAAGATTAAGCTGATATATACTGAGGGACTGGTTTGCAATGTTGTTCCAATATAATTTCAAGTTGGTAAGCATAAACAAAGTTTATCACCTAGGAACAGTGAGGATTGTTAAGTTTAGAGAGCAACGAATAAGTATGCAAAAGAAATGAATGGTTAAAGTATATTAATTATAAAGGCGCTTACTATTGGAGATACAGTGCCTTGCGAAAGTATTCGGCCCCCTTGAACTTTTCAACCTTTTGCCACATTTCAGGCTTCAAACATAAAGATATAACATTTTTATTTTTTGTGAAGAATCACCAACAAGTGGGACACAATTGTGAAGTGGAACGAAATCTATTGGATTTTTGAAACTTTTTTAACTAATAAAAAAAATGAAAAGTGGGGCGTGCAAAATTATTCGGCCCCCTTGCGTTAATACTTTGTAGAGCCACCTTTTGCTGCGATTACAGCTGCAAGTCGCTTGGGGTATGTCTCTATCAGTTTTGCACATCGAGAGACTGAAATTCTTGCCCATTCTTCCTTGCAAAACAGCTCGAGCTCAGTGAGGTTGGATGGAGAGCGTTTGTGAACAGCAGTTTTCCGCTCTTTCCACAGATTCTCGATTGGATTCAGGTCTGGACTTTGACTTGGCCATTCTAACACCTGGATACGTTTATTTGTGAACCATTCCTTTGTAGATTTTGCTGTATGTTTGGGATCATTGTCTTGTTGGAAGATAAATCTCCGTCCCAGTTTTAGGTCTATTGCAGACTCCAACAGGTTTTCATCCAGAATGGTCCTGTATTTGGCTGCATCCATCTTCCCCTCAATTTTACCATCTTCCCTGTCTCTGCTGAAGAAAAGCAGGCCCAAACCTTGATTCTGCCACCACCATGTTTGACAGTGGGGATGGTGTGTTGAGGGTGATGAGCTGTGTTGCTTTTAGGCCAAACATATCGTTTTGCATTGTGGCCAAAAAGTTTGATTTTGGTTTCATCGGACCAGAGCACCTTCTTCCACATGTTTGGTGTGTCTCCCAGGTGGCTTGTGGCAAACTTTAGACGAGACTTTTTATGGATATCTTTGAGAAATGGCTTTCTTCTTGCCACTCTTCCATAAAGGCTTGTGGCAAACTGTAGTTTTAGTTCTCCGAGATCACTTTTTATGGATCAGTCTTCTCCTTTTGAGCTGATAAAGTTTGGCAGGTCTTTAAAGATTTGCAGTGGCCACTCCTTCCATCAAAAAGGCCAGTGCTTTGTGCATGTGTAAGACTGATTTGTTCCAAATCCTATGGACAGACTCTCCACAACTCGGACCTGCTGGTAGTTTCCTTGGTCTTCTGCTCTCTGCGTTGAGACTATCACAGAGCAGGTGCAATTTAATACAGAGACTTGATTAACACACAGGTGGATTCTATTTATCACCTCAGTCTGATCATGGGCCTCTGGCAGCATCTCTGATCAGTCCTTTGTGAGTTTAGAGGGGACAGGTTGATACTCCTTCCATTTCAAAATCCTCGCTTGCACAGTGCCAAAGGTGTCCCCAGGTCTGTCTACAATACGGACCCTATCCTTGGTCTTAATGTATGCTAAAAAAAAAAAAACAAAAATTCTTTGCTTGTGCACGCTCAAAGTGTTTGGGTTTGGCTTGAAGAATCCTAAGCTAAACAGTCTATGCACCAATACTTTATTGTGCTCAACCCCACTCCCCCCACACATTTGAACAAATGTGGCAAAAGGTTTAAAAGTTTAAGGGTGATACTTTCCAATCTGTAGCTGCACAACATCTGCATTGTCCGGTACTCTTAATGAGAGGTCACCCAAGGGCGTATTGCCCTTCAACCAGCGGTAATGATGTGCATGCGCAGCGCACGGTCCCCCCACCGCTTCGGGCTCTGCCGCGTGATTCGTCATCGCGGCATGTGCGCACAGGAATCAAGCAATATTACTCATCTCACTATTGCAAATGTCCCCCTCATATAAAATAAAGAGCTCCGCAATTGCATAAAACTTTTCTTAACCCTTCAATAGGCGGGGGGCACTTTCATCCCGTCCCCTTCCTACCCAGGCCAATTTTCAGCTTTCAAAAGCGCTAATCACATGATTGTCCCCAAAGTAGTAAATTCAAAACGGAAAAGATATGTTTTAAACACCCCTACAAATGTATACAGTGTTTTTAATACAAAACAATTTTTTAATAATAGGAGTGCAAACCATTGGTTACTAAACAGATAGAAGATGAAAAACAGGTAGTTCAGAATTGGATTAGCATTGATTAACCACTTCCCGCCCGGTCAATAGCATATTGACGTCCGGGAAGTGGCTTCGTTATCCTGACTGGGCGTCATATGACGTCCTTCAGGATAACAGCCGCCGCGCGCCCGTGGGGGCGCGCATCGCGGCGATCGGTGGAGCGGTGTGTCAGTCTGACACACCGCTACACTGATCTCGGTAAAGAGCCTCCGGCGGAGGCTCTTTACCACGTGATCAGCCGCGTCCAATCACGGCTGATCACGATGTACACAGGAAGAGCCGTTGATCGGCTTTTCCTCACTCGCGTCTGACAGACGCAAGTAGAGGGGAGCCGATCGGCGGCTCTCCTGACAGGGGGGGTATGCGCTGATTGTTTATCAGCACAGCCCCCCCTCAGATGCCCACACTAGACCACTAGGGAAGCCCCCAGGACCACCAGGGAAGCCCCCAGGACCACCAGGGAAGCCCCTGGCATGTGGATGGCCAGGTACATCCCCCATGGCCATCCACATGTTAAAAAAAAAATCAAAAAATATGCCAATCAGTGCCCACAGATGGGCACTGATTGGCACATCATATTTAATTAAAAAAAGAGTAAAAAAAAAGGATTCCCAGCAATGCCACCCATAAGTGTTATCAGTGCCACTCATCAGCGTCCATCAGTGCCACCTATCAGTGCCCATCTGTGCCCACCCATGCCCACCTATCAGTGCCCATCCATGCCACCTACCAGTGCCCATGCATGCCACCTATCAGTGCCCATCCATGCCACCTATCAGTGCCACCTATATGTGTGCATCAGTGCCACCCATAAGTACCCGTCAGTGCCGCCTATGAGTGCCCATCAGTGCCGCATACCAGTGCCACCTATCAATGCTCATCAGTGCCACCTATCAGTGCCCATCAGTGCCGCCTATCAGTGCCCATCATCAGTGCCACCTCATCGGTGCCCCCCTAATTGGTGCCACCTCATCGGTGCCCATCAGTGCCGCCTTATCAGTGCCCATTAGTGCCGCCTTATCAGTGCCCGTCATTGAAGAAGAAAACGCACTTATTTACAAAAAAAATTAACAGTGACAAAGAAAAACTTGTTTTTTTTTTGCAAAATTTTCGGTCTTTTTTTGTTTGTTGCGCAAAAAATAAAAATCGCAGAGGTGATCAAATACCACCAAAAGAAAGCTCTATTTGTTGAACAAAATGATAAAAAATTTGTTTGGGTACAGTGTAGCATGACCGCGCAATTGTCATTCAAATTGCGACATCGCTGAAAGCTGAAAATTGGCTTGGGCGGGAAGGTGTCTAAGTGCCTGGTATTGAAGTGGTTAAACAAATATAGGCTAATCTATTCACATAAAAGTTCAAACTTGAATTATTAGACAGAGATTTTAGTATGTATTTTTGAATAAAGCTAATTTTAGTTATTTCAAATAGAGCAAGCTTTGGCGAAAATAGGGGTTTCCTCCATGTGCTACAAATAGCAGGGAAGGGATGTTTAGGGGAGAAGGGACTGATGACAAGAGAGGGTGGGGAAAATAAGAAAAAATATATATAATTGGGATCAGTTTCAAGTAATGGGGCATAAAGTTATATTCATTGTAGTATAATGTAGTTAACCACCTGATTACTGGGCACTTAAACCCCCCTCATGACCAGACCAATTTTCAGCTTACGCACTTTGAATGACAATTGCGCGGTCATACAACACTGTACCCAAATGACATTTTTATCATTTTTTTCCCACAAATAGAGATTTCTTTTGGTGGTATTTAATCACAGTTGGGTTTTTATTTTTTGCTAAACAAACAAAAAAAGATGGAAAATTAAAAAAAAAAAAAAAATCATGTTTAATAGTTTGTTATAAAAATTTTGCAAACAGGTCATTTTTCTGCTTCATTGATATGCGCTGATGAGGCGGCACAGGTGGGCACTGATAGGCTGCACTGTGTGGCACTGATAGGCTGCACTGGTGGGGACAGATAAGTCGGTACTGATAGGGACAGCAAAGATGGCACTGATGGGCAAGGATGGGTGGCACGGATGGGCACGGATGGGTGGCACGGATGGGTGGCACGGATGGGTAGCACGGATGGGTGGCACCGATGGGCACTGATGGATGACACTGATGGGCACTGATGGGTGGCACTGGTGGGCACTGATGGGCACTGGTAGGTGACACAGATGAGCACTGGTAGGTGACACAGATGTGCAGCACTAGCACTGTGGGCACTGAGAGATGGCACTGTGGGCATTGAGAGATGGCACTGTGGGCACTGAGAGATGGCACTGTGGGCACTGAGAGATGGCAGTGTGGGCACTGGTAGGCGGCACTTTAATGGGGCAAAGGTGGGCACAATTGATTGGGCACATTGCAGTGAGAGGGACTGATGTCCCTCTCACTGCCGCCGGTGATCGGCTTTTTTTTTTACCGGCTCTGTTATCACATGATCAGCTGTCATTGGCTGACAGCTAATCACGTGGTAAGGGGTCGGGATCGACCCCTTACTCGGATCTGTGATCCAGCGAGTCTATATGTGATTTCAGGATAGGTTTTCACATAATTGCTGATAACAGGATCTGTGGACAAAAGGGGCCAAAATGTACTTAAGGTCTCCTTAACTTGATTTGATTGGTTTGAATACTGGGTAATAAGACGAACAGACTATATCATAGGTCTTCAAACTATGGCCCTCCAGTTGTTCAGGAACTACAATTCCCATCATGCTTAGTCATGTCTGTGAATGTCAGAGTTTTACAATGCCTCATGGGATGTGTAGTTTCGCAACAGCTGGCGGGCCGTAGTTTGAGGATCCCTGGACTATATTGAGTCATGATTTTTGTCTGGAAAGATTCTTCTGACCTCTGCACTGCTATAAAATCCCTATTATCCACTCTCCTTTTATACACAGGGCCTCATAGGAGGTTGAGGGGGCACTATGTGCGCCGCATTACTTTTCTCTTTGCAGTGCCCAAAGGTGTCCCAGGTCTGTTACAATCCTATAATGTATGCTAAAAAAAAATAACATTCTTTGCTGTGCCGCTAAAGTGTTTGGGTTTGGCTTGAAGAATCCTAAACTATACAGTCTATCCCAATACTTAATTTTCCCACACAAATAGAGCTTTCTTGGTGGTAATTAATCACCATTGGGTATTTTATTTTTTGCTAAAAACAAAAATGAAAAAAGACAGAAAATCTTGAAAAAAATAAAGTTTTTCTTAGTTTCTGTCAGTAAATTTACAATCAATTTGTAAATAAGTAATTTTTCTCCCTCACTGATGGGCTCTGATATGCAGTACTGATGGACTCTGATAGGTGTCACTGATGAGGTGGAACTGATGGGCACTGATGAGGAGGCACTGATGGGCACTGATGGACTGATGGGCACTGATATGGAGCACTAATAGGCAGCACTGATGGGCGGCACTGATAAGGAGGCACTAATATTCAGCACTCATGGGCATTGATGAGGTGGCACTGATAAGAAGGCACTAATATGCAGCACTGTTGGGCACTGAGGAGGCGGCACTGAAGGGCACTGATGAGAAGGCACTAATATGCAGCACTGATGAGGTGGCACTGAAGGGCACTGATGAGGTGGAACTGATGAGGAGGCACTGATGGGAACTGATGAGACAACACTGATGGGCTCTAATAAGGAGGCACTAATATGCAGCACCGAAGGGCACTGATGAGGTGGCACTGATAAGGAGGCCCTAATATGCAGCACTGATGGGCACTGTGGAGGCAGCACTGAAGGGCACTGATGAGAAGGCACTAATATGCAGCACTGATGAGGTGGCACTGATGGGCACTTATGAGACAGCACTGATGGTCACTGATTAGGTGGAACCCATGAGGCACTAATGTGCAGCACTGATGAGCACTGATAGGCGTTACTGATAGGCACTGATCGGCGGAACTTATGGGCAATAATAGGCAGCACATATATGCGACACTGATGGGAACTGATGGGTGGCCCTGATGAGGAGGCACTGATGGGCACTGATGAGGTGGAACTGATGAGGAGGCACTAATGTGCAGCATTGATGGGCACTGATGAGGTGGCACTGATGGGCACTGATGAGGTGACACTGATGGGCACTGATGAGGTGACACTGATGGGCACTGATGAGGTGACACTGATAGGCACACATGCCGGCATATAAAGAGTGGAACAAATCCTGTGTGTGCGAAGATTGGGAGAAACGTCTCAAACCGAATACACCGCCGACACTTCCACTCTCTAGCGGTCACTCTGATAGATTCATTTTTAGTTTAACTTAATATATAAGACTTTATTTTTAGGGACAAACAAGGCTTTGTTTTGGTGATAATGTCTTGAAAAACATTATTTTATGTTTTTATGCCATCTTTAGAAACAACTTGTGGCGGATATAATAACCATTTGACCTCTGGAAGATTTTCCTAGCCAGGCCATTTTTTGCGATACGGCACTGCGTCGCTTTACCTGACAATTGTGCGGTCGTGCACATTGTACACAAAAAAAAAAAATTGACGTCCTTTTTTTTTTCCCCACAAATAGAACTTTCTTTTGGTGGTATTTGATCACCTCTGTAGTTTTATTTTTTGCGCTATAAACGAAAGAAGTGCGACAATTTTGAAAGAAAAACAATATATTTTACTTTTAGCTATAAAACATTTCCAATAACGTGTTTAAAAAAAATCGTATTTCTTCATCAGTTTAGGCCGATATGTATTTTTCTACATTTTTTTTTGGTAAAAAAATCGCAATAAGTGTAATTGGTTTACGCAAAAGTTATAGCGTCTACAAATTATTATTTTTTCTGTAGAAATGGCAACGATCAGTGACTTATAGCGGGACTGAGATATTGCGGTGGACATTCTGACACTAAGTGACACTTTGTGGGAACCAGTGACACTAATAACGTGATCAGTGCTAAAAATATGCACTGTCACTGTACTAATGACACTGGCTAGAAAGGGGTTAACATCAGGGGCCATCAAAAGGTTAAGTGTGGGCCTAGCCAGTGTTTTACTGTACAGTGTGAGGTGCTTTTTTACGATAGGAAGAGATGGAATTTATTTCCCGATTTTCAGAGACACAGGATGCATCCCTTCGCCCTAGGGTTGCGACCTTTTCATCAAGCCAAACCCGAACACTTTAGCAGCAATTTTTTTTTTTTTTTTTTGCATTTAACACTATAGGATTGTAAAAGACCTGGAGCACCTTTGGGTGCCCCAAGAAGAGTAGTATTGCAGCCCATGTAGCAACCCGTGAGGAACAGTGGGTGTGGCCAAATTGTGATAATAATAACAAGGTCAGTCTGTCCCCCAGTACAGTCCCCCCCAGGTCAGTCTGTCCCTCAGTACAGTCCCCCCCCAGGTCAGTCTGTGCCCCAGTACAGTCCCCCCAGGTCAGTCTGTCCACCAGTACATTCCCCCCCTAGGTCAGTCTGTCCAGAAGTACAGTCCCCCCATATCAGTCTGTCCAGAAGTACAGTCCCCCCAGGTCAGTCTGTCCCCCAGTAAAGTCCCCCCCAGGTCAGTCTGTCCAGAAGTACAGTCCCCCAGGTCAGTCTGTCCCCCAGTAAAGTCCCCCCCCCCCCAGGTCAGTCTGTCCCCCAGTACAGTCCCCCCCTAGTCAGTCTGTCCCCCAGTACAGTCCCCCCCAGGTCAGTCTGTCCAGAAGTACAGTCCCCCCCAGGTCAGTCTGTCCCCCAGTACAGTCCCCCCAAGTCAGTCTGTCCCCCAGTACAGTCCCCCCAGGTCAGTCTGTCCCCCAGTACAGTCCCCCCAGGTCAGTCTGTCCACCAGTACAGTCCCTCCCAGTTCAGTCTGTCCACCAGTACATACCCTCCAGGTCCATCTGTCCCCCAGTATAATCCCTCCAGGCCAGTCTGTACCCCAGTTAAAGCACCCTCCCACCAAAATAATTTAAAAAAATGGAAAACAATGGGAGGGGAGAGGGGGATAGGAGGACTGGTGCTACAGGGCTGCCACTGATGTGTCCTGGTTTCAGGAGGACTGAAACCCGGACTGTCCGGGAGAATCCCAGACAGGTGGCAACCCTACCCCCCCCCCCATCAGAACAAAGCTCTGCATTGCTTACATAGGCAGAGCTCTGTTCTGTGTCTTTGCAAGCGGCCTGCCAGGGGCATGAGCACCCCCTAGGTGCAAGTGTAGAATCGTGTATGTATATATATATATATATATATAGATATATATATATATATACTGTATTTCAGGGTTGCTCACCCGTGGTACATGTACCCCAGGCGGTACGCCGCCTGTGGAAAAATCAGGAAGAACTCCGGACAGCCGCACACCGGGAAAATAAAATTCAAACTGGTTTATTTAAAAGCAAAACAACACTTCAATCCAAACACGGAAAAAAAGGGGGGTACAGAGCTGACGCGTTTCGCACTACAGCTAGTGCTTACTCATAGCCGCCTGTGCCGCTGCTACACATATTGAAAACGGCCGGCGGCCACTGCCATTGTGGCCAGCGTAGCAGTGAGGAAGTAGGTGAAAATAGGTTTGGGGCAAAGCAAGCCAAGCATAGAGCTGCTGCAGCTGAAGACAACTGAGGCAAATAACCCCTTACATGCCGAGTGATAGGCTGGATTATAGAGCCACAGACACAGGCTGGATCTGGATGACAGCGGGACATGGCGAGAGACTGGCTGGTTGGGAGGAGAGGACAGCAGCAAGTTGTATCAGCAAGACACAGGCTGGATGAGAGGGGACACAGGCTGGATGAGGGGGGGCACAGGGGTACACAGGCTGGATGAGGGGGGGCACAGGGGTACACAGGCTGTATGAGGGGGGCACAGGGGTAAACAGGCTGTATGAGGGGGGACACAGGCTGTATGAGGGGGGCACAGGGGTAAACAGGCTGGATGAGGGGGGGGCACAAGGGTACACAGGCTGGATGAGGGGGGCACAGGCTGGATGAGGGAGGCACAGGCTGGATATGGGGGGACACAGGCTTGATTAGGGGGACCACAGGCTGGATGAGGGGGGGCACAGGGGTACGCAGGCTGGATGAGGGGGGCACAGGCTGGATGAGGGTGGGCACAGGAGTACACAGGCTGGATGAAGGGGGACACAGGCTGGATGAGGGGGGGCACAGGGGTACACAGGCTGGATGGGGGGGGACACAGGCTGGATGAGGGGGGACACAGGCTGGATGAGGGGGGGCACAGGCTGGATGAGGGGGGCACAGGCTGGATGAGGGGGGCATAGGCTGGATGTCTCGTCATGTCCCGCTGTCATCCAAATCCAGCCTGTGTCTGTGGCTCTATAATCCAGCAGATCACTCGGCATGTAAGGGGTTAATTCACCTCAGTTGTCTTCGGCTGCAGCAGCTCTGCGCTCGGCTTGTTTTGCCCCAAACCGGCGCATGCGCAGTCGCAGCAAGGGATACCTACTTTCACATGATACCAATCTTACTGCTACACCGGCCGCTGTTGCATCATGGGAATTGTAGTCCGCACTCAAGCGCAGAGGAAACTACAACTCCTGGACACCTGAGTCTTGGAGGCAGGGCAGTTCCCCCAGGAGGCCGTGGCGTGCAAGGACCTGCTGAGCTGAGCTGCCAGATAAGAGACCCTGACACCCCCAGTTGACCCCCACATCCCACCTTCCCCCATACACCCCGTTTGCCATGCCCCAGTGATCAAGCTGCATTTATTAACACTAGTGAGGCTGCATTTGATGGGCACTGGTGAGGCTGCATTGATGGGCACTGGTCAAGCTACATTTATGGACACTGGTGAGGCTGCATTTGATGGGCACTGGTCGGGCTGCATTGATGGACACTGGTGAGGCTGCATTTGATGGGCACTGGTGAGGCTGCTTTTATGGATACTGGTGAGGCTGCATTTTATGGACACTGGCGAGGCTGCATTTGATGGGCACTGGTGAGGCTGCTTTTATGGATACTGGTGAGGCTGCATTTTATGGACACTGGCGAGGCTGCATTTGATGGGCACTGGTGAAGCTGCATTTTATAGACACTGGTGAGGCTGCATTTTACGGACACTGGTGAGGCTACATTTGATGGGCACTGGTGAGACTGCATTTGATGGGCACTGGTGAGGTTGCATTTGATGGGCACTGGTGAGGCTGCATTCTTTGGACACTAGTGAGGCTGCATTTATGGACACTGGTGAGGCTACATCTGATGGGCATTGGTGCGGCTGCATTTGATGGGCACTGGTGAGGCTGCATTTGATGGGCACTGGTGAGGCAGAATTTTATGGACACTGGTGAGGCTGCATTTTATGGACATTGGTGAGGCTACATTTGATGGGCACTGGTGAGGCTGCGTTTGATGGGCACTGGTGAGGCTGTGTTTGATGGGCACTGGTGAGGCTGCATTTGATGGACACTGGTGAGGCTGCATTTGATGGACACTGGTGAGGCTGCATTTGATGGACACTGGTGAGGCTGCATTTGATGGACACTGGTGAGGCTGAATTTGATGGACACTGGTGAGGAGAGGGGATTTCAGCAGGGGGCGGATTTGTACTGGGAGGAGGGGGGAATTTTTTCTCAGTGTTTTGCTCAGTTTTTTTTTTTGCTTCAGTTTGCATTGTAGCGCTATACAAATTATTCGATCATTCATTCACTCACAATGTAGGTGTTCCCAACATGAAAAGTGTCCCCCAAGACTAAAGAAGGCCCCAACACTTCACTCACCCGCAACTGATTCCCCACCATGGTGCCTGATCCCTACAATGAGCCCCCAAAGTATATGTACCCCCTAACAATGAACAACTCTTATTTCCTGCCTTCTGGTTTACTAAGTATAAAAGAAAAGTGTTCTGCAATATACATTCAATAAGTGCAGAGTGGTCCAGTCAAAGCAGGCAGGCAGAAATCCAGGGACAGGTCAGGGGCAAGCTGAGTCGTACACGGGGTAGGCAGGTATAGCAGGTCAAAGTGTAGGTAAGCAGGAACTAGCTGAAGATCACTCAGCAATCTGTTTATGTCATAGTCCAGCATAAATGCCAATACCAGGCGTGCTGTTCCATTTTGCTTGCACGCTAATATGTTTGCACATGCGTGCCAATGTCTGTCTTGCCGTTGGCCTTTTTTCCGAATTATGAGCATGCGCATAAGTATTTATTAGCATTCTGGTTCCAATGCATACTGTGCTTCTCTCACAATGAGGAATCAGAAACCCTCTTGAAGCAAACAAAAGCCCATCAACACAGGTCCTTAATAACTTAAATAACTTATATTTGCCAATACAGAGCATCACTTAAACTGCTAAATCTTTTGTAAGAAAAGTAGAGTGGAAATTGAACCGTGGAAGCAGATTGCTGCTGCAATTTTTCCGTTACATCATAGCGGTAATCCATGGCCAACCGTCTTATTTCTGAATTCTGATTTCTGGTTTCTTCACTCTGCAATTTCCTCTAATGAATATTTCGGAACACTTGTTGTTTTAGTGGTTCCTCATTCAATGTTTAGTCTAGTTTTTAATCTGAATGTTTTCCCAGATACCCTCAAGGCAGGGGGCGCCAGTGCTCAGGTAAGGAAAATGTTTCTGCTCCTTATAAAAAAATCTGTACCGTGAGATGGATTCTGTATCATGGGAGCAACTCTTTATTTGTAATATAAAGATTGTAATATAAAGATCTATATAAATATATAGATAGTAAAAACAAGATATAAAAATAAAACATTGTTTAAAAAATTGTGGAATGTTTTGAAAAAGTAGACTTAAAATCTAGCCCCCCCCCCCCCCCGGTCCTTACCTGATTTATAATGCCACTGCCTCCTATCTCACAGGAATTACAGGAGGGAGACTGTGAGAAGAAGGTGGTCACAGTCTATGCTTGTCGGGAACCATAAACCAGACGGAGACAGAAAATGCAGATAAAATCACACCTTTAACCACATGCCGACCGCGCTATTGTCGAAAGACGTCTACAGCGCGGTCGGGTTTCCCTGAGTGGACGTCCTACGGACGTCCTCCCAGAAACTTGCTCCCGCGCGCGCCCCCTGGGGCGCGCACTCGGGAACATCCGTGACCGCCTGGTCCGGAGGACCCGGCGCATCACGGATCACGGTAAACAGCCGCTGATAGCGGCCGTTTACCACGTGATCGCTCCGTCAAATGACGGAGCGATCACATGTACACAAAACGGCGTCACGTCATGACGCCGGTTCCTCCCTCCCCTCTCTGTACCGATCGGTACAGAGAGGAGAGAAGCGGAGAGGGGGAGAGGGGGAGAGACGGGACCAGAGCTGTGGGCTGGATGTGTAGTGCCCACAGCGCTGGTCAATACACTGCCACCGCTGTGCAATGCTCTGCAACCACTGTGCAATGCTCTGCCACCACTGTGCAATGCTCTGCCACCACTGTGCAATGCTCTGCAACCAACCACTGTGCAATGCTCTGCAACCAACCACTGTGCAATGCTCTGCCACCACTGTGCAATGCTCTGCAACCAACCACTGTGCAATGCTCTGCCACCACTGTGCAATGCTGTGCAACCAACCACTGTGCAATGCTCTGCCACCACTGTGCAATGCTCTGCCACCACTGTGCAATGCTCTGCAACCACTGTGCAATGCTCTGCAACCACTGTGCAATGCTTTGCCACCACTGTGCAATGCTCTGCCACCACTGTGCAATGCTCTGCAACCAACCACTGTGCAATGCTCTGCCACCACTGTGCAATGCTGTGCAACCAACCACTGTGCAATGCTCTGCCACCACTGTGCAATGCTCTGCCACCACTGTGCAATGCTCTGCCACCACTGTGCAATGCTCTGCCACCACTGTGCAATGCTCTGCAACCACTGTGCAATACTCTACCAATACTGTGCAACACTGTAATACTCTGCCAATACTTGCCAATACTCGCCAATACTCTGCCAATACTCGCCAGTACTCTGCCAATACTCGCCAGTACTCTGCCAATACTCGCCAATACTCGCCAATACTCTGCAATAATTTTTAATAGAAACAAAATTATTTTTTTTTTTTTACCGAACTTTCAGTATTTTTTGATTTATAGCGCAACAAAATAAAAAAAACAGCGGTGATTAAATACCACCAAAAGAAAGCTCTGTTTGTGTGAAAAAAAGGACACAAAATTAATTTGGGTACAGTGTTGCATGACGGAGTAATTGTCATTCAAAGTGTGAGAGCACCGAAAGCTGAAAATTGGTCTGGTTAGGAAGGGGGTTTAACTGCCCAGTGGTCAAGTGGTTAATTAAATAGCAAAAAATAACACAGTGCAGGAACGTAGTCAAAAACTGAAGCTGGGATTTGGATGCCAGTGCGGGTAATCAGACGAGCTAGGGTCAGGAAGCCAGAAGTCAGCGTAGTAAGGAGCCAAAGCACTCACTGCCCAAGAGATCGCCAATCACTTCAAATAGAAGATTGATACAATTCGCGAGGAGATCTCTACTGTTTAGATACCCTCCACGCTTTACACTTCATGCCCACAGGTACAATCATTACTTCCCTCTTTCAACCCCACCACTATAGACGAGGTTGCTAAACTACTTGCAAATGTCCATCTTACCACCTGCCCTCTGGATCCTGTTCCCCTCGCAAATGTTACATCCATCCTCTGGCTCTATTCTACACTCTTTAACCCACATCTTCAATCTCTCCCTCTTTTCTGGCATCTTCCTCAACTCTCTAAAACATGCACATGTCAGCCGCATACTTAAAAAGCCATCACAGGACCCATCCAATCTTAACAACCTGTGCCCCATCTCCATGCTCCCCTTCTTATCCAAACTAGGAAGTATCATCAGCGCTGCCAGTGGAAGGAGACACCGCAGGAGAGGACAACAGCAATGTAAGTACAGAGGCTGCATTTAATGGGATTGCATTTGGCAGGTTGCATTTGGGGGGGGGGGGGGCACAGGCAGGTTGCATTTGGAGGGTGACACAGGCAGGTTGCATTTGGGGGGACACAGGCAGGCTGCATTTGGGGGGGACACAGGCAGGCTGCATTTGGGGGGGACACAGGCAGGTTGCATTTGGGGGGGACACAGGCAGGCTGCATTTGGGGGGGACACAGGCAGGCTGCATTTGGGGGGGGTGCACAGGCAGGCTGCATTTGGGGGGACACAGGCAGGCTGCATTTGGGGGGGACACAGGCAGGCTGCATTTGGGGGGGGGGGGGTGCACAGGCAGGCTGCATTTGGGGGGGTGCACAGGCAGGCTGCATTTGGAGGGTCACAGGCAGGTTGCATTTGGGGGGGCACAGGCAGGTTGCATTTGGGGGGGGCACAGGCAGGCTGCATTTGGGGGGGGCACAGGCAGGCTGTATTTGGGGGGGACACAGGCAGGCTGCATTTTGGGGGGGGGGCACAGGCTGCCTTTTGGGGGGGATACAGGCTGCATTTAATGGGACACAGGCAGGCTGCATTTGGGGGAGGACAGGCTGCATTTGGGGGGGACAAAGGCTGCATTTGGGGGGACACAGGCTGCATTTGGGGGGGCACAGGCAGGCTGTGTTTGGGGGGGGGGGGACAAGGCTGCTTTTGGGGGGACACATTCTGCATTTGGGGGGAGGGGGGACACGTCCATCTTACCACCTGCCCTCTGGATCCTGTTCCCTCGCAAATGTTACGTTCACCCTCTGGCTCTATTCTACACTCTCTAACCCACATCTTCAATCTCTCCCTCTTTTCTGGCATCTTCCCCAACTCTCTAAAATATGCGCTTGTCAGCCCCATACTTAAAAACTCCTCACAGGACCCATCCAATCTTAACAACCTGCGCCCCATCTCCTTGCTCCCCTTCTTATTCAAACTCCTTGAACGTCTGGTCTACAACCGACTGAGCGACCACTTTGCTGATATAATAGGTTTCTTGATCCCCCAGTCAGGATTTCGTCCTCAACACTCCACAGAAACTGCTCTCCTAAAAGTAACAAATGATCTACTAATGGCCAAAACCAATCAGCACTATTCTGTACTCCTACTCCTGGACCTCTCTGCTGCCTTTGATACGGTTGACCACCCCCTCCTCCTCAAAAAACTTGACGCCTTTGGTCTCTGTGACTGCACCTTTAGCGTTACTTACAATTCTACTTCCTGCTCTCCTTTTCCTTTCTCTGTTGGGGTCCCCCAAGGTTCTGTTCTTGGACCTCTCCTATTTTCAATCTACACCTCCACCCAGTGCCGATCCTGACCTCACTGGGGCCCTAAGCAAAATTCTGCTAAGGGGCCCTCTACCTGACCCGTGATGCTGTGAGCTATGGAAACCATTTGCCATTCCCACACAGTCACACCTGACACTTCAGCGCTCCCAATACAATCCTCCCTCCTTTAAACAAAACAGTCAAAGAATAAGTACAACAATATAGAACAGACATATATATATATATATATATATATATATATATATATATATATATATTTATATTTATCTTTACATATCTGAGTGTGGATCCCCCACTTACATACTTACATCAGGGTCCCCAGAGAGCCCCTCCTTACACCAGGGTCCCCAAAGAGCCACCCCTCACATCAGGATCCCCAGAGAGCCCCTCCTTACTTCAGTGTCCCCAGAGAGCCCCTCCTTACACCAGGGTCCCCAGAGAGCCCCTCCTTACAACCAGGGTCCCCAGAGAGCACCCCCCTTACATCAGGATCCCCAGAGAGCCACCCCTTACATCAGGATCCCCAGAGAGCCCCTCCTTACTTCAGTGTCCCCAGAGAGCCCCTCCTTACACCAGGGTCCCCAGAGAGCCCTTCCTTACACCAGGGTCCCCAGAGAGCCCCTCCTTACACCAGGGTCCCCAGAGAGCCTCCCCCTTACATCAGGGTCCCCAGAGAGCCCCCCTTATATCAGGGTCCCCAGAGAGCCCCTCCTTACATCAGGATCCCCAGAGAGACACCCCTTACATCAGGATCCCCAGAGAGCACCCCCCTTACATCAGGATCCCCAGAGAGCCCCCCTTACATCAGGATCCCCAGAGAGCACCCCCCTTACATTAGGGTCCCCAGAGAGCCTCCCCTTACATTAGGGTCCCCATAGAGCACCCCCTTACATTAGGGTCCCCATAGTGCCCCTCCTTACATCAGGATCCCCAGAGAGCACCCCCCTTACATTAGGGTCCCCAGAGAGCCACCCCTTACATTAGGGTCCCCATAGAGCACCCCCTTACATTAGGGTCCCCAGAGAGCACCCCCCTTACATTAGGGTCCCCAGAGAGCACCCCTTACATTAGGGTCCCCAGAGAGCACCCCTCTTACATTAGGGTCCCCAGAGAGCACCCCCTTACATCAGGGTCCCCAGAGAGCATCCCTATAAAGCCCCTCCTTACATCGGGGTCCCCAGAGAGCCCCCCATACATCAGTGTTCTCAGAGAGCCTCCCTACTTACATCAGGGTCTGCAGCATTGCCCTTTACATCAGAGTTCCCCCTTGCACTGTAAGGTGGAATCCTGCATACTATGATGTAAAGGGGAACTCTGGAATGTGGGGAGGACTCTGGTGACCAGAGAAAGAAAACACTAAGATAAGGGGGTTTACTGATATAAGGGGGAAACCTTTATCAGTGCCCCCTTACAATATTGTATTGACCCCCCCCCCCCCCCCCCCCTAGACTGGCCTGGCGGTGCTGTCACTGACCTCCTCTCAGGTGCATCGTGCAGGGCTCAGTCAGTCAGGTCCAGCTTGGTGGCTCTGGTTTAATCCCATAGTTTCCTCTCCGCAGTCCATACATGTCTGACTTCTCCCATGACCCCCATCCTGGCTGCGCTCCCTCTCTTGACTCCTCTCCAGACGTGATATAAGACAAGAGATGGTCAGAGGCTGCGGATGGTACAGGGGAAGTCAGAGGCTGCGGATGGTACAGGGGAGGTCACAGGCTGCGGATGGTACAGGGGAGGTCACAGGCTGCGGATGGTACAGGGGAGGTCACAGGCTGCGGATGGTACAGGGGAGGTCACAGGCTGCGGATGGGACAGGGTAGATCAGAGGCTGCGGATGGGACAGGGGAGGTCACAGGCTGCGGATGGTACAGGGGAGGTCAGAGGCTGCGGATGGGACAGGGGAGGTCAGAGGCTGCGGATGGTACAGGGGAGGTCACAGGCTGCGGATGGTACAGGGGAGGTCACAGGCTGCAGATGGTACAGGGGAGGTCACAGGCTGCGGATGGGACAGGGGAGGTCAGAGGCTGCGGATGGTACAGGGGAGGTCACAGGCTGCGGATGGTACAGGGGAGGTCAGAGGCTGCGGATGGGACAGGGGAGGTCACAGGCTGCGGGGGGGTCCGAGGCTGCGAGGGGGGGGACAGGAGGTCAGAGGCTGCGAAGGGGGGGACAGGAGGTCAGAGGCTGCGAAGGGGGGGGGACAGGAGGTCAGAGGCTGCGAAGGGGGGGGACAGGAGGTCAGAGGCTGCAAGGGGGGGCAGGAGGTCAGAGGCTGCAAGGGGGGACAGGAGGTCAGAGGCTGCAGGGGGGGGCAGGAGGTCCGAGGCTGCGAGGGGGGGACAGGAGGTTCGAGGCTGCGAGGGGGGGGACAGGAGGTCCGAGGCTGCGGGGGGGGACAAGAGGTCTGAGGCTGCGGGGGGGACAGGAGGTCCGAGGCTGCGAGGGGGGGACAGGAGGCCAGAGGCTGCGAGGGGGGACAGGAGGTTCGAGGCTGCGAGGGGGGGACAGGAGGTCTGAGGCTGCGGGGGGGGACAGGAGGTCCAAGGCTGTGGGGGGGGGACAAGAGGTCCGAGGCTGCGGGGGGGACAGGAGGTCCGAGGCTGCGGGGGGGGGGGCAGGAGGTCCGAGGCTGCGAGGGGGGGGACAGGAGGTCTGAGGCTGCGAGGGGGGGGACAGGAGGTCCGAGGCTGCGAGGGGGGGACAGGAGGTCCGAGGCTGCGAGGGGGGGACAGGAGGTCAGAGGCTGCAAGGGGGGGCAGGAGGTCAGAGGCTGCAGGGGGGGGACAGGAGGTCAGAGGCTGCAAGGGGGGCCGGAGGTCAGAGGCTGCAGGGGGGGGCAGCAGGTCAGAGGCTGCAGGGGGGCAGGAGGTCAGAGGCTGCAGGGGGGGACAGGAGGTCAGAGGCTGCGAGGGGGGGGGCAGGAGGTCAGAGGGAGAAGGGGGGACAGGAGGTCAGAGGCTGCGAGGGGGAGGGGGCCCAGGAGGTCAGAGGCTGCAGAGGGGACGTTTTATCTTTTAAAAATGGCGCCACTCAGCGCCAACGCGTCACTGCGCATGCGCCGCCTTTCCGGAAATTGCTTAGCAGCGGCAACAGCGCTGGCGCATGCGCAGTTGCATGTTGGCCCCGCGGCCATCTTTTTTCAGGCACCGCTGCCCTCATAGCGGCGGCAGCGGCCCCAGGGGCCCCCGAGCAGGGCCGATCCGCCCTTGGGGCCCTACGCAGCTTGCGTATTCCACGTATAGGGCGGATCGGCTCTGCCTCCACCCTAGGTCAGCCAATACCACCTCTACGCTGACGACACCCAAATCTATTTCTCTACCCCTCAGCTCACTCCCTCAGTCTCCTCACGTATCACTAATTTACTATCAGATATATCAGTCTGGATGTCACACCACTTCCTCAAACTTAATCTACCCAAAACCAAACTTTTTTCCTCCCCATGTGCCTCTTCCCCTGATCTCTCTGTCAAAATCGATGGCACAACTACAAGCCCATCCCCACATGCCAAGGTTCTAGGTGTAGTCCTGGACTCAACCCCCGCCTCAACCTCCGCAACATCTCCAAAATAAACCCCAAAACTCTTAATTCACTCCCTGGTCATCTCTCGCCTCGACTACTGCAACTTCCTCCTCATTACCTCTACATAGCCTATCCCCCCTTCAATCCATCATGAATGCCGCTGCCAGACTCCTCCTCCTCATTAATCGCTATGTGTCTGCAACTCCTCTCTGCCAATCCCTCCACTGGCTTCCGCTCACTAGGGGTGCAACGGATCAAAAAACTCACGGATCGGATCGATCCTCGGATCAGGAGTCACGGATCGGATCATTTTTCGGATCAGCAAATAATAATTGAATTTGCAAAAACCTGTGAAAATTCCGCCACCATATAGTCCCCACTGTAATATCCACGTCATCTCCCCCACTGTAATATCCACGTCATCTCCCCCACTGTAATATCCACATCCTCTCCCCACTGTAGTATTGGCTGGGTATCGCAGAGTATTGGCTGGGTATCGCAGAGTATTGGCTGGGTATCGCAGAGTATTGGCTGGGTATCGCAGAGTATCGCAGAGTATTGGCTGGGTAATGCAGAGTATATGCAGGGTTAATGCAGAGTATCGCAGAGTATTGGCTGGGTAATGCAGAGTATCGCAGAGTATTGGCTGGGTAATGCAGAGTATCGCAGAGTATTGGCTGGGTAATGCAGAGTATCGCAGAGTATTGGCTGGGTAATGCAGAGTATCGCAGAGTATTGGCTGGGTAATGCAGAGTATCGCAGAGTATTGGCTGGGTAATGCAGAGTATATGCAGGGTTAATGCAGAGTATCGCAGAGTATTGGCTGGGTAATGCAGAGTATATGCAGGGTTAATGCAGAGTATATGCAGGGTTAATGCAGAGTATATGCAGGGTTAATGCAGGGTTAATGCAGGATATTGGCTGGGTAATGCAGGGTATGTTTACAAGTGATCGCTCCGTCAAATTTGACGGAGCGATCACATTGTAAACAGTGGCCGAGTGTACCAAGATGGCCGCCGCTCCGGAGCTAGGCCGAAGCCGCGGCCTTTCCTAAGGCCGCCGGGTGTACAAAGATGGCCGCCGCCGCTCCGGAGCTAGGCCGAAGCCGCGGCCTTTCCTAAGGCCGAGGCGCGGAGCGCTCCGCGGATCGCGGGGTGTGCCGATCCGAACGGGGTGGCCCGTTCGGATCACGGATCGGCGACGATCCGTTGCACCCCTACCGCTCACCCAACAAATTAAATTAAAAATACAAAGCCATCCACAACCCAGCTACATCACTAACCTAGTCTCAAAATACCAACCAAATCGTTCTCTTCATTCTTCTCAAGACCTCCTGCTCTCTAGCTCCCTCGTCACCTCCTCCCATGCTCGCCTCCAGGACTTTTCCAGAGCTTCTCCAATCCTATGAAACTCCTTACCCCAATCTGTCCGATTATCTCCTACTCTATAAGCTTTTAGACGATCCCTGAAAAACCTTCTCTTCAGAGAAGCCCACCCTACCCACACCTAACAACTGTATTTTAATTTTCTCCATCTGATCATCCCCCACAGTTATTACCTTTTGTTCCACTTGACCCCTCCCTTCTAGATTGTAAGCTCTAATGACCATAGCCCTCTGATCCCTCCTGTATTGATTTGTATTGTAACTGTACTGTTTGCCCCATGTTGTAAAGCTCTGCGTAAACTGGTGGCGCTAAATAAATCCTTTATTATAATAATAATAAGAAGAAGAATAAGAATAATAATTCTCAACTCCTGTCCTCAGAACCCACTAACAGGACAGGTTTGCAAGATAACTGAAATACATCACAGGTGATATAATTTGCTGCTCAGTGATTGCAGTATTCTAGTCTGTCTCTCCCAAAGGTAATACTTAAAATCTGGCCTGTTAGGCCCCTTTCACACCGGGGCGTTTTTCATGCGGTGCAGCCCTAAAAATAGCACCTGTTCACCGCATGAAAAAATCCGGCCCCTTTAACTCCAGTGTGAAAGCCGGCGGGCTTTCACACTGGAGCGGTGCGCTAGCAGGACGGCAAAAAAAAAGTCCTGCTAGCAGCATCTTTGGAGCGGGATAGGAGCCGTGTGTTCACCGCTCCTATACCGCTCCTTCCCATTGATTAGAATGGGACACCGCGGTAAAACCGCGGCAATACCGCCGCAAAGCGCTGCTACGGCGGCGCTCTGCGGGGGTGTTTAACCCTTTTTTGGCCGCTCGCGGGGGGGTGAAACCGCACCGCGAGCGGCCGAATACCGCGGTTAAAACGACGGTAAAGCAGCGCTAAATATAGCGCTGCTTTACCGTCACCGCGGCTCCCCGCCCCAGTGTGAAAGGGGCTTTAGTGGGTCCTGAGAACAGGAGTTAAGAAATACTGCATTAGCCAGTGCTGTCTGATCTACAGATATTACCCGTGGTCTTGTATCTGTTCCCGTGCTGATTTCTGGAATTGACCTGACTTGCCCTGACCTCGCTTGAATGCTACCTGCCCTGACCTTGACCCGTCTCTCGATTTTCTCTGCCTTCTGCTCATCGGCCGGATTCTACGTTGCTGACTTCTGTGTGTATCCTGACCATTCTCTGCCTGACGTTTATGCCTGTACCTGGCCATCTGTTGCTGACCTGGCTCATCTGAACTTGCATCCAGTTTTCCACCCATCTTACTCTGCATGCCTCCTGGTCCCTACTGGTCCTGCATCTGCTACCTACCAACTGCCTGTCAAGCACCTGCCGCCTACTGTCTGATCAATCCGGGGTATGCTGTCTCTACCATCAGAGGTGGCTCTAGGCTTTGAGAGGCCCTAGGCAAAACTTAGACATGAGGCCCCACTCACGCCCGTAATGGGAAAAATACAAAAAATGAACTAGGGTATGGGTAAGGCAATCATTGGGGGTTCAGGAGTGGGGCTGTAACCTGTAGTGTTCAGATCTACAGCTCAGGGAACATTGGCATGATCAGCGAGCTGTGATATAAAAACATTTAAAAAAATAGCATTAAAGGGGTTGTAAACCCTTGTTTTAGAAAACAAATAAATAACAAACATATACTTACCTCCACTGTGCAGTTAGTTTTGAACAGAGTGGCCCTGAACATCCTCTTCTGGGGTCCCCCAACGGCGCTCGCGGTTCCTCTCCGCATTGGAAAACCACCTAGGAGAAGCGCTCTCCCTGGGGGTTACCTTGCGGGCGCGCTCCCATGTCCAAAATTTGCGTCCATACACATAGAATGCCAGACTCAGCCCCGCCCCGCGTTATTGGATTTGATTGACAGCAGTGGGAGCCAATGGCTGCGCTGCTATCAATCTATCCAGTCAAGAGCCGAGAACCCCCGGTCAGAGAGGTAGAGCACATCTCCGGCGTGGGAACGAACGGGCTCAGGTGAGTAAAATGGGGGGGCTGCTGAGTGACAGAAGTTTTTTCAAACTAATGCATAGGTCAAAAAACATGAGGGTTTACAACCACTTTAAATAATAGAAAGAAAAATCTTAGAACTTTCCTATTTTATGTGAAACTTGTGCTTTTTTCCCCCACAGATGCTCAGTTCTGGGTTTAACTTGAGATAAGCAGTGTACAGGGGACAGCAGGGCAGAGCACAGGAGGTCAGGAGACAATACAGGGGGGGGGGGGGGAGCAGGGCACATTATGGGACACACAGCAGAACATTGGGCACATTATGGGGCACACAGCAGAACATCGGGCACATTATGGGTCACACAGCAGAACATTGGGCACATCATGGGGCACACAGCAGAACATTGGGCACATCATGGGGCACACAGCAGAACATGGGGCACATTATGGGGCACACAGCAGAACATGGGGCACATAATGGGGCACACAGCAGAATCTTGGTCACATCATTGGGCACACAGCAGAACATGGGGCACATTATGGGCCACACAGCAGAACATTGGGCACATCATGGGGCACACAGCAGAACATTGGGCACATCATGGGGCACACAGCAGAACATTGGGCACATTATGGGGCACACAGCAGAACATTGGGCACATTATGGGGCACACAGCAGAACATTGGGCACATCATGGGGCACACAGCAGAACATTGGGCACATCATGGGGCACACAGCAGAACCTGGGGCACATCATGGGGCACACAGCAGAACATTGGGCACATCATGGGGCACACAGCAGAACATGGGGCACATCATGGGGCACATCATGGGGCACACATCAGAACATTGGACACATCATAGGGCACACAGCAGAACATGGGGAACATCATGGGGCACACAGCAGAACATTGGGCACATAATGGGGCACATCATGGGGCACACAGCAGAACATTGGGCACATCATGGGGCACACAGCAGAACATTTGGCACATCATGGGGCACACAGCAGAACCTTGGGCACATCATGGGGCACACAGCAGAGCATGGGGCACATAATGGGGCACACAGCAGAATCTTGGGCACATCATGGGGCACACAGCTGATTATGAGGCACATCATGGGGCACACAGCAGAATATTGGGCACATCATGGGGCACACAGCAGAGCATGGGGCACAGCAGTACGGCCACAGGGTATGGGGCACAGCACGGCACAGGGTATGGGGCACATCAGGACAACGGCACAGGGTACTGGGCACAGCAGGGCACAAAGTATGGGGCACAGCAGGGCACATCAGGGTACGGGCACAGCAGGGTGCAGGGTTTTGGTCACATCAGGGTAGGGGTCACAGCAGGGCATGGGCAAAGGGTTTGTGGAACAGCAGAGCACATCAGGGTACTGGGCACATCAGGGTACTGGGCACAGGGCACATCAGGGTACTGGGCACAGGGTATGGGGCACATCAGGGTACTGGGCACAGGGTATGGGGCACAGGGTACTGGGCACAGGGTACAGGGCACATCAGGGTACTGGACACATCTGGGTACTGGGCACATTAGGATACTGGGCACATCGGGGTACGGGCACAGCAGGGTGCAGGGTGTTGGTCACATCAGGGTAGGGGGTCACAGCAGGGCACGGGCAAAGTGTATGTGGAACAGCAGAGCACATCAGGGTACTGGGCACAGGGTACAGGGCACATCAGGGTACTGGGCACAGGGTATGGGGCACATCAGAGTACTGGGCACAGGGAACAGGGCACATCAGAGTACTGGGCACAGCAGAGCACACTTTCCTTTCAGTTTTCTTTAAATGCAGACTGCAGAGTAGCACGGGAAGCGGTAATCTCTCATGTCACGCTGCTTCCCTGCGGCCCCTCCCCTCCTCTCCAGACTCCTCTCCTTTCGTTGTATGCTTATGAGATCACCTGGGATGGACGAGAGGAGGGGAGGGGCCGCCGGGGAGCAACGTGACATGAGAGATTACAGTAAGACTTATTACAGCCACTTCCTGCGCTACTCTGCATGTCGGCTGACGGCCGCTACTCGATCTACCCGTCAGCTGTCTGTGATTGACAGGTAGATCAAGTAGTATAAAACACTGCAATAGTCAAATTAGGTGGCGGCGAGGCCCCTGTGAGGGCGGGGCCTTAGGCAACCGCCTAAATTGCCTAATTATAGAGCCACCTCTGTCTACCATCTTCTGTTCCAGCGACCTGACCAGTCTCTGGCAATGCACCTGCTACCCACTGCTGCAGCTGACAGACATCTCCTACCTCGCTGCACTCTCACGCCCACTGACTTAAGATGAGTGGTCACAGAGCCAGGGCTGTACAAGAGGCCTATACATCAGGCTCTGCCACAAGGTACATGACGCGCAAGGGGCGAGGAGACAATGAGCTAAGCTGCCAAAATAGCCAAAAGGGGCTGGTTGTAGGCTGGACTAATGAAGCAGGTTAATGGTAACCAGATGAGTCACTGTTGAAACAAGGAGTGGCTGGTAATTAACCGACAGCTGAGCAGCCTCTGTGCACTGAAAGAAAAGAGCTGCTGGTAAGTAGCAGAAACCAGTCCTGACAATGCTGAAGCCACAATTTCAGAGAACGCAGTACTTCCTCCGGTGTCCAATCGAACTGGTCACATCTATCAGGAAATAGCGCACACACCAGAGGTGAGCTACAAATCCTGGACAATGGAGTAGGGTGTGATTTCTGGGGATACATTAAATGTAAAAATGTTGTTACTCTAAGTGGTTATGAAATCCCTAATCTTCTAATCTTTCTTTCTACAGCCTAGGCGGTGTAAAACACAATATTGAAGTGTGTAGAGGAAGAGATATATCAATGATGATCTGATAGTGATCTGTATAGTCTATAGGCGGTTTAAACCACAATAATGGAGTGTATAGAGGAAGAGATATATCGATGATTATCTGATAGTGATCTGTGTAGATTATGGGCAGTTTATACCACAATAATGAAGTGTGTAGAGGAAGAGAGATATTGATGATGATTTAATAGTAAGCCGTATAGTCTAGGCCATATGTGACAAACACAAGGCCTGCCAGGCCATTTATTGTAGCCCTCGCCCCTCTCCTGTAGCTGTGGCAGCCCCCAGGTCTCCGCCCGCACCTTGTCTCAGCAGTCAGCAGCAGAAAGGACAGAATTCCTCTGCCAGATCCTGCACTTCTCTGTGCAGCCGTGGAGAGGCTCGCCTCTGCCCCATCACCCCGTCACAGTAGTCGGCATCAGAGAGAAGGACAGAACTTCTCCTACATATCCTGTGCCTCTCTGTGCAGCTGCAGCATCCCCTCATCTCCAGACATCCCCTCATCTCCTACTCCAGACTCTGCACTTTCTGCTTCCCAGCTCTACCCTCAGCTTCTTTCCGTAGCTACATAAGATAAGGGAGTGCACTGTGATGTAAAGGAGGATGAACGGCTGTTGACTTCTGATAATGGGGGGGCTTCTTGACATCTGATGTAAGGGAGAGTGGGGTGCTCTGTACATCCAGTCTTACAGATACAACAGTCCCTTTTAGGGAAACCACAACTCTGATGCGGCTAGCAATGAAATTGAGTTTGACACCCCTGGTGTAGGTGGCTTAAACCACGATAATGGAGCGTATAGAGCAGGGGTGCCCAACCAGTGGCCCGGGGGCCACACGTGGCCCGTGGAGCCCTATGATGTGGCCTGCGACCTTCTGCTCTGGGATAGAATAGAAAGAATACTGTTATTAAAGGTCAGTTTATTACTAAAATCACAGTATATATGGGCATATCTTTTCTGCAGTGGTTACTGGGCTGCTTTAAACCTGATCCGCATGTGCACTGAGCCATAGACCTCTATTATTACCTGCGAGTTTGGGGAGCTTTCTGAAAGTGCACCAAACCTGCAGAATATAATAGAAGTCTATTGCAAACTGCAGGAAAGCCAAAGGTACACTGTGTTGCACACGTGTAAACCGCAGCGCATTGGTGTGGAAGCAGCCTTGGACCCCTTTCACACGGTCAGTCCGACAGTCCGACCAATTGGACCCTCCATTCACCTCTAAGTAGTGGCAGACATAAACTGACTTGTGTTCTACCTCCAATACGATCCGCTGAAAAGTATCTTGGGCTGCGTCCGTGTCCGCCAGTGCCGGACTGGCCTACCGGGATACCGGGAAATTTCCCGGTAGGCCGCCTGCTCTCAGTGCCTTGGGGCCGCTTTTGTCAGTGTCAGCGCAGGAAAAAAAAAAACACTTGCAGCGGCGGCCACCGCTCTTTGCAATGATGCCTGGCTCTGGGGCTGGGCTATGTGTGCGGCGCGCTTGCTTGTATCTCCGCGCCGCCCACACTGATAACATATGCCTGTCTGAGGGGAGGAGCATGAGAAGGCTGATTTCTCTGCATTCAGCCCGTGCGGCGCCACGCACGGCAGCGCAGCACCGCTAATTTCTCCTCCCATCGGCCCGCCCACTAGTCTGCACGGCCACGAGGAGAATTGGAGAAGTGGACGGCCGCTCATGGAGAAAGAAGAATTAAGGTGCCTGCCTGCCCTCTCCCCCTCTCTCTCTCCCCTCTCCCTCTCTCTCTCTCCCCTCTCCTCCCTCTCTCTCTCTCCCTCTCTCTCACCCCCCTCTCTCTCCCTCTCGCTCTCTCTCTCTCTCTCTCTCTCCATCTCTCTCCCTCCCTCTCTCTCTCTCTCTCTCTCTCTCTCTCTCTCTCTCTCTCCCCCTCTCTATCTCTCTCTCCCCCTATCCGCCGCCGCGCGCGCCCCGCCGCGCGCGGGCAACCCTCGCCCCCCCGCTCCCCTCAAACGCAGCGCCGCCGCTCGGCCGCGGCCGCCGCTCTCCCGCGCGCCGCAGCCCCGCCCGCTCCGCGCGTCCGCCGTCGCGCCCCCGCGCCCCGCGCCGCGCGCCGGCGCCCGCGCCCCGAGCGCTCCGCCGCGCCCGCGCTCCGGCGCGGCGCGAGCCGCCGCCGCGCCGCCGCGCTCCCCGCCCGACGCGCGCGCCGCATCTCCGCGCCCGCCCGCCGCTCTTCGCCCGCCCGCCGCCCGGCGCCGCGCGGCGCGTCCCGACCGCCGCGGAATGGCTCGCGGCCGCCCCGACGCCGGCTCCCCCCCGCCGCCCCACTGTGCACGCGCGCGCGCCCGCCGCCGCCGTCGTCGCGCGCGGCGCCGCCCCCGCGCCCGGCGCGGCCCGCGCGCGCGCGCGGCGTTCGCAGCCGGCGCCGCCCCCGCGCCAGCGACCGCGCCCGCAGCGCCCTCTCTATCTCTCCCCCCTTCCTCTCTATCTCTCCCCCCTCCCTCTCTCTCTTCCCCCCCTCTCTCCCTCTCTCTCTCTCCTCCCTCTCTCTCTCTCTCAAAAAATAGTGCATTTTTTATAGAGCGTTGCAGTTTGTGGGGGGGGGGGGGCGCTCTCAAATGCAGCCACTGTTCCCTCAAACGCAGCCACTGTTTCCCTCAAACGCAGCCACTGTGCCCTCAAACGCAGCCACTGTGCCCTCAAACGCAGCCACTGTGCCTCAAACGCAGCCACTGTGGCCTCAAACGCAGCCACTGTTCCCTCAAACGCAGCCACTGTGCCCTTCAAACGCATGCCACTGTGCCTCAAACGCAGCTACTGTGCCCTCAAACGCAGCTACTGTGCCCTCAAACGCAGCACTGTGCCCTCAAACGCATGCCACTGTGCCCTCAAACGCATGCCACTGTGCCCTCAAAAACGCAGCCACTGTGCCCTCAAACGCAGCCACTGTGCCCTCAAACGCAGCCACTGTGCCCTCAAACGCAGCCACTGTTCCCTCAAACGCAGCCACTGTTGCCCTCAAACGCAGCCACTGTGCCCTCAAACGCAGCCACTGTGCCCCTCAAACGCAGCCACTGTGCCCTCAAACGCAGCCACTGTGGCCTCAAACGCAGCCACTGTTCCCTCAAACGCAGCCACTGTGCCCTCAAACGCATGCCACTGTGCCCTCAAACGCAGCTACTGTGCCCTCAAACGCAGCTACTGTGCCCTCAAACGCAGCTACTGTGCCCTCAAACGCATGCCACTGTGCCCTCAAACGCAGCCACTGTGCCCTCAAACGCAGCCACTGTGCCCTCAAACGCAGCCACTGTGCCCTCAAACGCAGCCACTGTGCCCTCAAACGCAGCCACTGTGCCCTCAAACGCAGCCACTGTGCCCTCAAAGGCAGCCACTGTGCCCTCAAACGCATGCCACTGTGCCCTCAAACGCATGCCACTGTGCCCTCAAACGCAGCTACTGTGCCCTTAAATGCAGCCACTGTGCCCTCAAACGCATGCCACTGTGCCCATAATTTGCCACCACTGTGCCCATCAAACGCAGCCACTGTGCCCATAATTTGCCACCAATGTGCCCATCAAACGCAGCCACTGTGCCATCAAACGCAGCCACGGTGCCCATAAATTGCCACCACTGTGCCCATTAAACGCAGCCACTGTGCCATCAAACGCAGCCACTGTGCCATCAAACGCAGCAACTGTGTCATCAAACGCAGCCACTGTGCAAATAAATTGCCACCACTGTGCCCATTAAACGCAGCCACTGTGCCCTCAAACGCAGCCACTGTGCCCTCAAACGCAGCCACTGTGCCCTCAAACGCAGCCACTGTGCCCTCAAACGCAGCCACTGTGCCCTCAAACGCATTCCACTGTGCCCATAATTTGCCACCACTGTGCCCATCAAACGCAGCAACTGCGCCATCAAACGCAGCCACTGCGCCCATAAATTGCCACCACTGTGCCCATTAAACACAGCTATTGTGCCCATCAAACACAGCCATTGTGCCCATCAAACGCAGCCATTGTGCCCATCAAATGCAGCCACTGTGCCCATAAATTACCACCACTGTGCCCATTAAACGCTGCCACTGTGCCATCAAACACAGCCACTGTACCCATAAATTGCCATACTGTGCCCATTAAACGCAGCCACTGTGCCCATCAAACGCAGCCACTGTGCCCATCAAACGCATTCCACTGTGCCCATAATTTGCCACCACTGTGCCCATTAAACGCAGCCACTGTGCCCATTAAACGCAGCCACTGTGCCCTCAAACGCAGCCACTGTGCCCTCAAACGCAGCCACTGTGACCATAAATTGCCACCACTGTGCCCATAAATTGCCACCACTGTGCCCATTAAACACTGCCACTGTGCAATCAAACGCAGCCACTGTGCCCATCAAATGCAGCCATTGTGCCCATCAAACGCAGCCACTGTGCCATTAAACGCAGCCACTGTGCCCATAAATTGCCACCACTGTGCCCATTAAACGCTGCCACTGTGCCATCAAACACAGCCACTGTACCATCAAACGCAGCCACTGTACCCATAAATTGCCACACTGTGCCCATCAAATGCAGCCACTGTGCCCATCAAATGCAGCCACTGTGCCCTCAAACGCATTCCACTGTGCCCATATTTTGCCACCACTGTGCCCATCAAACGCAGGAACTGTGCCATCAAACGCAGCCACTGTGCCCATAAATTGCCACCACTGTGCCATCAAACGCAGCCACTGTGCCATCAAACGCAGCAACTGTGCCATCAAACGCAGCAACTGTGCCATCAAACGCAGCAACTGTGCCCATAAATTGCCACCACTGTGCCCATTAAACGCATGCCACTGTGCCCTCAAACGCATGCCACTGTGCCCTTAAACGCAGCCACTGTGCCCTCAAACGCATTCCACTGTGCCCATAATTTGCCACCACTGTGCCCAAACACAGCAACTGTGCCATCAAACGCAGCCACTGTGCCCATAAATTGCCACCACTGTGCCATCAAACGCAGCCACTGTGCCATCAAACGCAGTCACTGTGCCATCAAGCGCAGCCACTGTGCCATCAAATGCAGCTATTGTGCTCATCAAACGCAGCCACTGTGCCCATAAATTGCCACCACTGTGCCCATTAAACACTGCCACTGTGCCATCCAAAGCAGCCACTGTGCCCATCAAACGCAGCCATTGTGCCCATCAAACGCAGCCATTGTGCCCATCAAACGCAGCCACTGTGCCCATCAAACGCAGCCATTGTGCCCATCAAACGCAGCCACTGTGCCATTAAACGCAGCCCATGTGCCCATAAATTGCCACCACTGTGCCCATTAAACACTGCCACTGTGCCATCAAACGCAGCCACTGTGCCCATCAAACGCAGCCATTGTGCCCATCAAACGCAGCCACTGTGCCCATCAAATGCAACCATTGTGCCCATCAAACGCAGCCATTGTGCCCATCAAACGCAGCCACTGTGCCATTAAACGCAGCCACTGTGCCCATAAATTGCCACCACTGTGCCCATCAAACGCAGCCACTGTGCCCATCAAACGCAGCCACTGTGCCCATCAAACGCAGCCACTGTGCCCATCAAACACAGCCACTGTGCCCATAAATTGCCACCACTGTGCCTATCAAATGCAGCCACTGTGCCCATCAAATGCAGCCACTGTGCCCATCAAACATAACAGCTGTACCATCAAACGCAGCCACTGTACCCATAAATTGCCACCACTGTGCCCATCAAGCGCAGCCACTGCAATCAAACGCAGCCACTCTAACCATCAATTGTCGCCTGTTTGCCCCATCAGATGCTCCCAGTGTCTCCCCCCCCCCCCCCCCGCCCGGCACTTACCTGTCTCGGGTCAGCGCATTCCTCCACGCTTCCTCCAAGTCCTTAATGTCTTCTCCCGTCCTCTTCTGCTATGATTGGACGCCCGATCGGCATCCAATCACAGCCTGTCGCTTCAGCCAATCAGGTGACAGGTAACCAGACCCGGTGCACCTGATTGGCTGAGAGGTGGGTCAGTGTTAGGGAATCAAATAAATTGCTTCCCTAACACAGCACTGTGTAAGCAGCGAACGCACAGTAGTGCGCCGGCTGTTTACCCATTTGGAAGCCTATTAGAGCCCATGGCTCTAATCAGGACACCTATTAGAGCTGACGGCTCTAATCAGGCACTTCCAAAAACACCCCCTGTAATTTAGATGCCCGGTGCCTGGCAAGGGCCCGGACACCTGAATAGGGGGCGGCAGCGGCGACAATAGATAGATTCATGCAATGCATGAATCCATCTATTGAAGATTGACGGGTGCAGGAAAGAGGGGGCAGCGCTCCTGCACCCTCTATGGATGCACCGCCACTGCCCGGTTGTATTTCTCCTGGGTGGGGAAATACCACCATGTTTTACATTTACATGTGTGCCCTATAAAAAGGAGGTTGGCATTTACGGACAGAGTAAAAAACTCCTAAATTTTGATGTACCATACATGTGTAAAGGGCAATGGTGTGCAGTTTTTTTTTTTTTGTGTTCATTACCGGTACTTTCACCCCCTTCCTTCCCAGGCCAATTTTCAGCTTTCAGCGCTCTCGCACTTTCAATGACAATTGCGCGGTCATGCAATGCTGTTCACACAAATAGAGCTTTCTTTTGGTGGTATTTATTCATGACTCCGTTTTTTATTTTTTGTGATATAAGCGGAAAAAAAAGCAGAAATTTGGAAAAAAAGCAATATTTTCTTCTTTCTATTTTAAAAGAAATCCAATAAAATCAAATTTTGTCATAAATATTAGCCAAAATGTATTCCGCTACATGTCTTTGGTAAAAAAAAATCCTGTTAAGTGTATAATAGTTGGTTTGTGTGATCACTGACAGATGTGTGCAGATCATCATTGGGACATGTGATTTTACTGTTACATATGTGGGGGATAGGTGTTTTTACTGTGTAGGGACATGTGTGTGTGGGGACATTATTTTGGGGACTTTGTGTGTTTACATTGTGTGGGGACACTAGGCTGGTGATCAGTGTGTAAAAAGCTGTAAAAAAAACCGCTCATACTCACTGATCACTGGCTGGCTGCAGAGATCCGCTCTCCTCTCCTCACTGAGAACTTCCGTGTGAGGAGAGGAGAGCCGGTCGCCTAGCAAGCGGCTCTCTATTTACATCACATGATGGCTGTGATTGTCGAGGTGACACAAGCGCATCGGGATCACGCCGCTGCGTGGGCACGCATGCGTGTGATCCCCCTCCTTCTGAGGGACGTTCCTGAACGTCCATTTAGAAGGAGGAATCGCCCACCCGGCCATATATGTGCAGTGGCCGGGTAGGATGCTGTTAAAGAGCAACTGTCCTCTCTGTCCTGCAGCAGCTCCTCTGATCCGCTGTTGACTCACCGACAGTCCCATTCACTTTAATGGGACGGCTGGTGATGTGACGGTGACACAACAAGGTGAGGGATGCAGTGGCAGCAGGTGAGTAGATGCCCACTAACAGGTGCTGCCATGATGGCTCTGAAATGACAGGTGCTCTTTAAATGTAAGGACTTATTCTCACTGGTAGTTGGAATCTTTGATATTTGCAAACAAAATGAAGGTTTCCTATTTATAATAATAAGCTGTCAGGTGAGTAAAACAGTGAATACAGCAAATACAGTTTGTAGTGTACATTTGCAAAACAATGGGATAAGTAATATTCCTGAACTTTGTTCATGGTTACTGTGACACCAATGCAGTGCATGTTATCTCAACCTGCAGAGTTTGGATTCATTGAATGAGTTTACCAAAAATGAAAATATTGCAGAATATACAGCCTCATGCTACATAACTAAGTTTGATTTCATGCTGAATAAACCAAATAATTAATGCATCTTAAATAGAAAACTATCTTTTAGATTTTTACTCCAAAAGCATTTTATTAAAATAAATTTGATAAAAATCAAACAAAAATAATTTTTTTAAATCATTGATTTTTATCCACTCTGATAACCAGGGACTTACAGTAACACTGTACAGGTGTAGTGAAGTGATGGAGGATAAACTGGGCTGGAGTGTGTTCCAGGGAGTAGGTGGAGATTTGTGTCGTTATTTTGTGAACCTGTAACTACAAAGGTTGTATTAGTGAACATGACCACCAAATATGTGGTAGTGATCCAGGTTCCCTGGAGCATCTCCAGCAAGTGTTGGGGGTGTCTGGGTGGTATTTATTAAGCATAACAGGTGTATGATAACATCTAGTGAGGGTCTTATAGTTATTCTCCTGGATCGAGACATTTAGTGATGCCTTTGTGGGCAATAGTGAAAATGTACTCCCACTGATCCTCTGTTAGCTCCAGTTGCAATTCCCTTTCCCCTTCCCAGGCCTGGCATGCTTTCCCAGACATGTGGGAGGAGTACACGTAAAGCATATTATGAATATTTGATAGTATGTGCTGCTGGTGTGAGGATTGGGAGCACAGGGTTTCAAAAGGGGAGAGTGCGCGCGAAACCGTTGAATCTCGGTTACTGTCATGTAGAAAGTGGCGGATTTGGAAATATGTCCAGTTAGGGAATGAGTGAAAATAATGATGTTATGCTGTTGGGCTCGTATAATAATGCTATGGGGCTGGTATGAATTTTTTTCCAGGGCTGGATTTTATTCCCAGTCCGGCCCTGGTGTCCGCTCTGCGATGCAGAGCGGACACGGACTTGCCATCCACCCGGTCTGCTCATTGTTACCAAGTCACTTAAGTGGCCCTCGCTCTTCCAAAGGTTGGGCACCCCTGGTATAGAGGAAGAGATATATCAGTGATTATCTGGTAGTGATCGGTATAGTGTAGACAGTGTGATCTGACTAATGGTATGTGTAGAGAAAAAAATAGTTTGACAATTACAGTGCCTTGAAAAGGTATTCATACACCTTGAAATGTTCCACATTTTGTCATGTGACAACCAAAAACGTAAATGTACTTTATTGGGATTTCCTGTGATTGACCAACTGATCCTTCCTGCGATTTACCGACCGATCCTTTCTGTGACCGACCGATCCTTCCTGTGATTGACCGACCAATCCTTCCTGCGATTGACCGATCGATCCTTCCTGCAATCGACCGATCCTTACTGCGGTTGATGGACCAAATTCATCCTGCAATCGACCGACCAAACCTTCCTGCGATTGACGGACCGATCCTTCCTGCGATCGACCGATCTTTCCTGTGATTGATCGATCAATTCTTTCTGCGATCGATCGATCAATTCTTTCTGCGATCGATCAACCGATTCTTCCTTACTTTGATCCTTCCTGCGATCGCCAGACCAATCCTTTCTGCGATCGATCAACTGATCCTTCCTTTGACCAATCCTTCCTTGTTTCAATTGATCCTCCCTTCATTATTTTTGTGTTAGTCATTTTTTGCAAGTTTATATATCCTTTTCCATATAGTATAGTGCCTGGGTGAGCCTGCCTGTTCCTGTGATCCTGACAGTATACTGACTTTCCATCATCCTGCTCTCTCTCTGCAGCATCTGTATCTCCCCCCCCCCTTCCTGTCATTTCTGTGGTCTATGTGAAGCCCCTCCTCTTCTGGCTCCTCCCCTCTCCTCCTGAAACTGAAGCTAAACCAGCAGAGGAATGTTAGCCCCTCCCACTGTAGTCTCTCTGCTTGGGAGAAAGACCTGAGAAAACCATGTGACTGCACAGAAGCATGCTGGGAAAAGGTATTTACAGATTATAATGCTGGAAAAAAAACACAATGCCATTACTATTCCCCCTAAGAGAACCTGTCATGGGAGTTTATTGGGGTGACTTTACAACCACGTGCTTACCGGCCGCTAGCGGGGGTTAAAACCACCCCGCTGCCGCATACCGCGGGTAAAACGATGGTAAAGCAGCGCTAAATATAGCGCAGCTTTACCGTCGCCGCCCCGCACATTTTGAATGACAATTCCGCGGTCATGAAACACTGTACCCTAATTACATTTTTGTCATTTTTTTCCCACACAAATAGAGCTTTTGGTGGTATTTAATCACTACTGGGGTTTTTATATTTTTTTGTTAAACAAAAAAAAAACTTTTTTCATATTTTGTTTTTAAATTGTGCAAACAGGTAATTTTACTCCTTCACTAACAGGTGGCACTGATGAGGTGGGCACCGATGAGGCAGCACTGATGGGTGGCACTGATAGGTGGCACTGATGAGGCAGCACTGATGGGCATTGATAGGTGTTACGGAGAGGTGGCACTGATGGGCACTGATATGAGGCACTGATGGGCACTGATTGGCAGCACTGATGGGCACTCATAGGTGGCACTTATTAGCAGTACTGATGGGCACTGATTGGCAGCACTGATGGGCACTGATAGGTGGCACGGAGAAGTGGCACTGATGGGCACTGATATGAGGCACTGATTGGCAGCACTGATGGGCACTCATCGGTGGCACTGATTAGCAGTACTGATGGACACTGATTGACAGCACTGATGGACACAGATAGGTGGCACTGATGGGCACTGATATGAGGCACTGATGGGCCCTGATTGGCAGCACTGATGGGCACTCATAGGTGGCTCTGATTAGCAGCACTGATTGGCAGCACTGATGGGCACTGATAGGTGGCACTAGTGGGCACTGATTAGCAGTACTGATTGACACTGATAGGTGGCACTGGATGGCACTGATTAGCAGCACTTGTGGGCAGTAAGGGGGACCGATGTCCCACTAACAGAAGCCGGTTAACATCTTTCTTCTTTTCTTCATGCTGACAGCTGATCGCGTGCTGTGATTGGCCCTTTACCCCACTCTGTGATCAGCCGAGCCCCAAGGAGTGCACGGGCGGAGTGAGAATAGGGGGACGTCCATGTATGCCCACCCAGCATTTGAAGCCTGCAGTGTAGCCGTCTTTCGGCAATAGCGTGGTCGTCAAAGTGGTTAACTAAGTGTAGCACCCTCTACCATAGGTAGGTGCTAGCATAGGATTTTTGCTAAGGAAACTGTCAGTACAGGTAAATTTAGGCAGGCCTATGCTTTAAGCTTGGCCTGTCTGTTTTGATCAGGGGGCAGGGAGTGGTTAGTGTAGCAGTGGGTGTGACCACCTGTACTTTAGTTCTAAGGCACCTCCCCTGCTTCCTGCGCTATAAACAAAAATAGAGCGACAATTTTGAAAAAAATTCAATATTTTTTACTTTTTGCTATAATAAATATCCCCAAAAAATATATAAAAAAAACATTTTTTTCCTCAGTTTAGGCCGATACGTATTCTTCTACATATTTTTGGTAAAAAAAAAAAAAAAAAAATCGCAATTAGTGATTATTGATTGGTTTGCGCAAAAGTTATATCGTTTACAAAATAGGGGATAGTTTTATAGCATTTTTATTCATATATATTTTTTTACTAGTAATGGCGGCGATCCGTGATTTTTATTGTGACTGCGACATTATGGCGGACACATCGGACATTTTTGGGAACATTGTCACTTATACAGCAATCAGTGCTATTTAAATGCACTGATTCCTGTGTAAATGACACTGGCAGTGAAGGGGTTAACCACTAGGGGGTGGGGAGGGGTTAAGTGTGACCTCTGTGTTTTTTTTACTGTAGGGGGTGTGGCTTGTTCTCAGTCCTCAGAATAGATCACACCTGATCTTCTTAGCACTATAACGCCTCTACCTATATGAGTCTTGTGGATACAAGAAGGACTGACCATTGGACATTCTTAGTCCTCAGGATAGATCATACTTACATGCCCAATACAGAACCTGGCATCGGCCATTTTATAGACCTGCAGGAAACTCTCGTGGCATCGGCCAATCTATAGACCTGCAGGTCACTCTCCTGGCATTGGCCATTCTATAGACCTGCAGGTCACTCTCCTGGCATTGGCCATTCTATAGACCCGCAGGTCACTCTCGTGGCATCGGCCAATCTATAGACCTGCCGGTCACTCTCCTGGCATTGGCCATTCTATAGACCTGCAGGTCACTCTCCTGGCATTGGCCATTCTATAGACCCGCAGGTCACTCTCGTGGCATCGGCCAATCTATAGACCTGCAGGTCACTCTCCTGGCATTGGCCATTCTATAGACCTGCAGGTCACTCTCCTGGCACTGGTCATTTTAGAAGCCCGCAGGTCACTCTCCTTGCATTGGCCATTCTATGGACCTGCAGGTCACTCTTCTGGCATTGGCCATTCTATGGACTCACAGGTCCATGCTCCTGGCATTAGCCATTCTAAAGATCTCCTGGTCACTCTCCTAGCATCGGCCATTCTCTGGACCTCCAGGTTATTCTCCTGGCATTGGCCATTCTATGGACTTGCAGGTCATTCTCCTGGCATTGGCCATTCTATAGACCTGTAGGTCACTCTCCTGGCATTGGCCATTCTATAGACCTGCAGGTCACTCTCCTGGCATTGGCCATTCTATAGACCTGTAGGTCACTCTCCTGGCATTGGCCATTCTATAGACCTGCAGGTCACTCTCCTGGCATTGGCCATTCTATAGCCCTCCAGGTCACTCTCCTGGCATCGGTCATTCTCTGGACCACCAGGTTATTCTCCTGGCATCAGCCATTCTATAGACATCCAGGTCACTCTCCTGGCACTGGTCATTTTAGAGGCCCGCAGGTCACTCTCCTTGCATTGGCCATTCTATGGACTGGCAGGTCACTCTTCTGGCATTGGCCATTCTATGGACCGGCAGGTCAATCTTCTGGCATTGTCCATTCTATGGACCTGCAGGTCCATGCTCCTGGCATCAGCCATTCTATAGACCTCCAGGTCACTCTCCTGGCATCGGCCATTCTATAAACCTCCTGGTTATTCTCTTGGCATTGGCAGTACACCGGTGTCCATGGAGTTTATGGAACTTCACCTCCTCTGACGGCTTTTATGAAAAGTATAGTAAACATTATCCTGTTCAGTAAAAGTGTTTGTGTAACAAAAGCCTGATAGGATGTTGGCACCTCGCCTTGGAATATTAGGTAACGTTCCTTCCTGTACCATATACTATGTCCTAGCAGACGGCTCGCTCCTTTCTCACACACGTATCGGTGTAGACTGAGCTGTGTACCTCCATCCATTCACTGCCAGGCGGACTTCCCGGAGGTCGGACATGATGAACTTCTATTTCTTGGTCCTTGTTGTGGGTGTGATGGGTAAGTCTCCAACATTATGAGTTAAAGGGAACCTGATAGCACAGAATTCTGGGATATTCCTTCCATTGCTGACTTGTTTCTGAAGCTTCATCATCCATGACTGTCATTCCAGCTCCACTGTGTGAGGAGCTGCTGACCTGAAACAAGTATGATAATCCCAGCTGTGGGGACACCAACCCGTCCTCATTGTGGGCCACTCAGTAGTGAAGAATAAAGACAGCTCTGGGCCGTGTACCCTCAACAACAAGTCAGCAATCTTTACTAAAGTAGATGTAATCATAACTGAGGGTCAGTTTTCTGTGCTCTGTAGATTGTAAACTGTTCTCATATAAAATCATTTTCACTTTTATTATTAATACTTTATTCCATCCCGGTGATGCTGATCTTCTGCAGCCTCTTTGCAGCCACATCTTGTCTCCATGTACTCCAGTGATGGCTGCACAGCATTTCTCAGGGTGGAGAAAATAGAGCCCTGTCCCTGTGGAATGTTCATATCACCCCAATTCCTGCACCTTCACCCTTCATATCACCCCAATTCCTGCACCTTCACCCCTCAGATCACCCCAATTCCTGCACCTTCACCCTCAGATCACCCCAATTCCTGCACCTTCACCCCTCAGATCACCCCAATTCCTGCACCTTCACCCCTCAGATCACCCAATTCCTGCACCTTCACCCCTCAGATCACCCCAATTCCTGCACCTTCACCCCTCAGATCACCCCAATTCCGGCACCTTCACCCCTCAGATCACCCCATATCACCTGTGACAGCAGGCAGGTAAAATTACCTGGTTGTATCCAGGATGGAAAATATGTATCCCCTAGATTCAGGCTTTATACTGACTTATACCACTAGAGGGGAGTGCTGAGGGTCCTATAGGGGAAGAGTTAATGAGCCCAGCTGAAGTAAGTGGGCTCATTAAAACCTCTACAAAAAAAAAAAAACCCAGCATGCTTAGGGAGATGCTGCATCCTGGAACCAGTTTTGTGTAGACTGGGGAGTGTGACACCTGTTCTGTGCGGTGAGTTAACGCCTGTGTGGCAAACCTCTACAACAGAGATGGGGACTGGGGCAGCACAAGGCTGCACTCAGTTGTTAGACAGGGAATCTACGTGTGTAGTAAGTGGTCAAGCTGACCAGGATTTCTTTTCATGTTTTTTTTGTTTGGCTGTTATATTTTTCACTGCATGTAGCATAAATAAACCGCACCTTTGTTTTTTCCACCTACAACGCTGTCTGCTGTGCCTGATTTTGTGTTGTGCACCCATCCAGGGGGTCACACACACCCGCTGCTGAGCTAACCCCTCACACACCCCAATTCCTGCATCTTCACCCCTCAGATCACCCCAATTCCTGCACCTTCACCCCTCATATCACCCCAATTCCTGCACCTTCACCCCTCACATCACCCCAATTCCTGCACCTTCACCCCTCAGATTACCCCAATTCCTGCACCTTCACCCCTCATATCACCCCAATTCCTGCACCTTCACCCCTCGGATCACCCCAATTCCTGCACCTTCACCCCTCAGATCACCCCAATTCCTGCACCTTCACCCCTCAGATCACCCCAATTCCTGCACCTTCACCCCTCAGATCACCCCAATTCCTGCACCTTCACCCCTCAGATCACCCCAATTCCTGCACCTTCACCCCTCAGATCACCCCAATTCCTGCACGTTCACCCCTCAGATCACCCCAATTCCTGCACCTTCACCCCTCAGATCACCCCAATTCCTGCACCTTCACCCCTCAGATCATCCCAATTCCTGCACCTTCACCCCTCAGATCACCCCAATTCCTGCACCTTCACCCCTCAGATCACCCCAATTCCTGCACCTTCACCCCCCAGATCACCCCAATTCCTTCACCCCTCAGATCACCCAAGATCCTGTTCATTCACCCCTCAGATCACCCCAATTCCTGTACCTTCACCCCTTAGATCACCCCACTCTTGAACTCGAGTGACAGAGTTGGCATAAACTGACACAAAACTCAGGTGTAAAAGAAAAAAAAATGTAAAGTAAACTCAGAAAGGTAAATTCTATTGATCCAAGCCTCCTCTCCAAATTCCTTTTTCATTTTTTTTTCTTTTTTTTTGTTTGGTGCTATGATCAATCTCATGTTAGAGGGTGGCTACATTCATTTACCATGGTGCCACCGTATGTAAGAACATACAGTGAGGGGGGAAAAAGTATTTGATTGGCTGCTGATTTTGTACGTTTGCCCACTGACAAAGAAATGATCAGTCTATAATTTTAATGGTCGGTTTATTTTAACAGTGAGAGACAGAATAACAACAAAAAAATCCAGAAAACCGCATTTCAATAAAGTTATAAATTGATTTGCATTTTAATGAGTGAAATAAGTATTTGACCCCTTCACAAAACACGACTTAGTAGTTGGTGGAGAAACCCTTGTTGGCAATCACAGAGGTCAGACGTTTCTTGTAGTTGGCCTCCAGGTTTGCACATCTCAGGAGGGATTTTGTCCTCTTTGCAGATCCTCTCCAAGTCATTAAGGTTTCAAGGCTGACGTTTGGTAACTCGAACCTTCAGCTCCCTCCACATATTTTCTATAGGATTAAGGTCTGGAGACCAGCTAGGCCACTCCAGGACCTTAATGCGCTTCTTCTTGAGCCACTCCTTTGTTGCCTTGGCCGTGTGTTTTGGGTTATTGTCATGCTGTAATGCCCATCCACGACACCTTTTCAATGCCCTGGTTGAGGGAAGGAGATTCTCACCCAAGACTTGACGTTACATGGCCCTGTCAATTGTCCCTTTGATGCAGTGAAGTTGTCCTGTCCCCTTGGTAGAAAAACACCACCAAAGCATAATGTTTCCACCTCCATGTATGATGGGGGGGATGGTGTTCTTGGGGTCATAGGCAGCATTCCTCCTGCTCCAAACACATCGAGTTGAGTTGATGCCAAAGAGCTTGATTTTGGTCTCCTCTGACCACAACACTTTCACCCAGTTCTCCTCTGAATCATTCAGATGTTCATTAGAAAACTTCAGACGGGCCTGTACATGTGCTTTCTTGAGCGGGGGGACCTTGCGGGTGCTGCAGGATTTCAGTCCTTCACGGCGTAGTGGGTTACCAATTGTTTTCTTGGTGACGATTGTCCCAGCTGCCTTCAGATCATTGACAAGATTCTCCCGTGTAGTTCTGGGCTGATTCCTCACCGTTCTCATGATCATTGAAACTCCACGAGGTGAGATCTTGTATGGAGCCTCAGACCAAGGGAGATCGACAGCTATTTTGTGTTTCTTATATTTGTGAATAATTGCACCAACTGTTGTCACCCTCTCACCAAGCTGCTTGGAGATGGTCTTGTAGCTCATTCCAGCCTTGTGTAAGTCTACAATCTTATCCCTGACATCCTTGGACAGCTCTTTGGTCTTGGTCATGGTGGAGAGATTGGAATCTGATTGATTGCTTCTGTGGACAGGTGTCTTTTATACAGGTAACAAGCTGAGATTAGGAGCACTCCCTTTAAGAGAGTGCTTCTAATCTCAGCTCATTACCTGTATAAAAGACACCTGGGAGCCAGAAATCTTGCTGATTGATAGGGGATCAAATACTTATTTTACTCATTAAAATGCAAATCAATTTATAACTTTTTTGAAATGCGTTTTTCTGGATATTTTTGTTGTTATTCCGTCTCTCACTGTTATAATTAACCGAGCATTATAATTATAGACTGATCATTTCTTTGTCAGTGGGCAAACGTACAAAATCAGCAGCCGATCAAATATTTTTTCCCCTCACTGTAAACAAGGAAATGCCGGTTGTCGGCTCTCCTTGCCTCAATCTGACAGCGTGAGGAGAAGAGAGTCGATCAGCAGCATCTCCTCACAGGAGAGACCTGTACAGACAATCAGGGCACTGATCATCAGTGCAGCCTCTAAAGTGCCCATCAGTGATGCCCTTCAGTGCTCATCCGTTCCGCCCATTGTTAAATACCGTTATTTATGGTATTAATATTGATATTCTGTAAATTATATTGATGAGGAAAGTTCCAAGAAAGTCCGTTCAGTAAAAACTCAAAAATGTATTTAATAATAAAATAGCAAAATTTAACAAGAACAATATCAAAATGTAGAATGTAAAAATAACATCAATAGTGTATTATATTCTTAAGATGAAGATTGAATCAGATGTGTCTCTTTGTGTGTGTGTGTGTGAAGCGGAGGCAGCTTCCTTCAATGTCTTGTGGTGTGTCGTGTCTGCCAGCAAATCTCTCCGTTAAACTCCTTTTACTCCTAAATTCAGCCCCCACCTTCTCCTAAAGAGGCTGGTTTCGTCTTATAGTTCCACAAACTCTTCTAATGAGACATAGCTTTCCTCCCATCTATCACGCAAGGATGGGGGTTGTTCAGTCTCTATGCATTGACATTCCTGAGGAGTGGGCAAGAACAATGTGTGAAACCATTTTTTCCTTTAACATCTAAATCAAATACTACATATACTTATATATATATAAATTATATTAATTGAAAACCCAATGTTCTTATTAATATCCTAATCAAGAAGTATTGTAGTATAAAGGACTTATAATCGTAACTAAAATTGAAACTTTTACATCTTAACCACTTTCAGACCGGACCATTTTGCTGGCCAAAGACCAGACCACTTTTTGCGATTCGGCACTGCGTCGCTTTAACTGACAATTGCGCGATCGTGCGACGTGGCCCCCCAACAAAATTGACGTCCTTTTTTTCCCCACAAATAGAGCTTTCTTTTGGTGGTATTTGATCACCCCTGCGGTTTCTATTTTTTACTTTTTGCTATAATAAATATCCCCCAAAAATGTATAAATCAGTTTAGGCCGATACGTATTCTTCAACATATTTTTGGTAAAAAAAATTGCAATAAGCGATTATTGATTGGTTTGCGCTAAAGTTATAGCGTTTACAAAATAGGGGATAGTTTTATGGCAATTTTATTAATAATTTTTTTTTTTACTAGTAATGGCGGCGATCAGTGATTTTTATTGTGACTGCGACATTATGGCGGACACATCGGATATTTTTGACACATTTTTGGGATCATTGTCATTTATACAGCAATCAGTGCTATACAAATGCACTGATTCCTGTGTAAATAACACTGGCAGTGAAGGGGTTAACCACTAGGTGGCAGTGTAGGGGTTAAGTGTGTCCTAGGGGTGTGTTGCTAACTGTGGGGGGCGTGGCTGGGTTTTTCACGTCACTGATCTCTGCTCCAATCACAGGGAGCAGAGATCAGTGACACTGTTGCTAGGCAGAACGTGGAGATGCTTGTTTACTTCAGCATCTCCCCGTTCTTCCTCCCTGTGAAACGATCGCGGGTATCCCCATAGCGATCGAGTCCGCGGGAGCCGCGATCGGACTCGCATAGGTCCCGACCGGCGCGTGCATGCAATGGCACAGCGGCAGATTTAAAGGGCCGTACCTGTACACCCATTTGCCTGTCCGTGCCATTCTGCCAACGTACATTTGTGTATGCTGGTCGGGAAGTGGTTAAGAAATGTGAAACATTCCTTCTCCATCTGTGATGGGGGAGGTAAGTGAAACCAACGCAAGTTAATTACTAACACATGTTGGCTGTCCATAGAAATGTTTATAACAATATGTATATTGTATAAGTATAAGAGTCTATATAATTTCACTTTTTCCATACCTAAAAGATATACATATATATATTCAACTCAGTTATTCTATAAAGATCTAATCCAGTCATTCATTTGTTAATATTTGTTAATTGATGAATATAGATATTGGATTAAAGAAAACTTTCTAACATTTCTCTCTCTATCCATTTCTCATTCTCATACATGCTTTTAATTCTTAAGATAATTGATTTGAATATATTAACAATTTTGATTCTATATAGGAAAAAGTGAACTTATTAAACCTTTTGCTTCATATACCATAAAAAAACTTTTCACGCTTATTATTTTCTTTTTCTTTTAACAAATAATCAATCCCCTTAATAAATGTCACATTTTTGTACAATACTTTGAAATATAAATGTCACTTCAGAAATATGTTTCACACTTTCCCTCCAAAATATGTGTTTAGCATAAATCTATAATCCATTCAAATAACCTTGTCAAAATTTAAACATAAAATATGTTTCTTAATTTCAGTTCATTCATATATGCGAGATGATTTTTAAAAATAAATACATATTACAATATAAATTTAATCCTAACTTGTCTATATGTACCACATGCCGAGCCGGCGCATCACGGATCATGGTAAACGGCCGCTGATAGCGGCCGTTTACCACGTGATCGCTCTGTCAAATGACGAAGCGATCACATGACGCCGGTTCCTCCCTCCCCTCTCTGTACCGGTCGGTACAGTGAGAGGGGGATAGGGTGAGAGATGGCAGCAGCGCTGTGGGCTGGATGTGTAGTGCCCACAGCGCTGCTCAGTGACCGTACTCTGCCAGCACTGTGCAATACTCTGCCACTGTGCAATACTCTGCCAGCACTGTGCAATACTCTGCCAATACTGTGCAACACTGCAATACTCTGCCAATATTTGCCAATATTTGCCAATATTTGCCAATACTCTGCCAATACTCTGCAATAAATTTTAATAGAAACAAAGAATTTTTTTTTTTCCTCCTAAAATTTTTGTATTATTATTGTAAAGAGGTTTAACCCTTTCAACTCTGAAAATACACTATATGTGATTGTAAAAGTTGATGTGTAAAAAATATCTCATCTTGATATGATAAACATATCACGTCACAGAAAAATGTTTATATATAAAAACTGCAATATATCTGATGGATAAATTATTTCACCAGTGATCAAAAGTCAATTGTTTTTAGAAGTTTCTCTCTTATTAGAGGTCTTGAGTTTTTTTTTTTTTTATTATTCTTCTTCTTACTGCACTCTGAAAGTTGCAAAAACTTTATTGAATATAAAAAAGACAACAATAATTATAACAAATGAATCTCTTGTGTCAAATCTTCTCCCAGAACTGATATTCTTAAGCTGCAAGGTTTTTTTTTCATCTTGAAGGTCTAGAAATATTACATTTCTCTTCTTTTGGTGACTTATAAGTCAGATCCTGAAAAAGAATGCAGCATCATTATTTTGAATTTACTAATGCAAAATATACCTTCATTCAGGGCCATCTTAAGAGCATTATAGGCCCCCGGGCAATACAGTGCACTGGGGCCCTGTCTACACGATCACGCACGAAGAATAAAAATGCAAATTATCAATAAGGCTATATTGGTACTTCCAACAAAATCACTGTTTAAACATTAACACAACGTTTGGACAATATAACACAAGTTTGATGGGCACAGTGGCAGCTTTAGATGGGCACAGTGGCAGCTTTAGATGGGCACAGTGGCTGTGTTTGATGAGCACAGTGGCTATGTTTGAGGGGCACAGTGGCTGTGTTTGAGGGGCACAGTGGCTGTGTTTGAGGGGCACAGTGGCTGTGTTTGAGAGGGCACAGTGGCTGCGTTTGAGGGGCACAGTGGCTGCGTTTGAGGGGCACAGTGGCTGCGTTTGATGGGCACAGTGGCAGCTTTTATGGGCACAGTGGCTGCGTTTGATGGGCACAGTGGCAGCTTTGATGGGCACAGTGGCTGTGTTTGATGGGCATAGTGGCAGCTTTGATGGGCACAATTGCAGTGTAGGCTGTCGGCGATTCTAGCAAGTGAGCAACCAGTGCAGTCAGTCAACTTAAGCAGCAGATTGCAGCACTGAGGATGGTCCCTGGATGGTGCCCTCCAGGCAAGTTGGGCCCTCGGGCAACTGCCCAGTGTGCCCAGTGGAAAAAACGGCCCTGCCTTTATTTACTTATTCATTTTACATATCACAATCCTAATATTTTATCATGACATGAAAGGCATATTTTAGTAATAACATTTCTAATTACCTTACTTTGCTCTATTTTTCTTAAACTGGCCAATACTCCTTTTGCTGTTATTCTGTGTATTTTAACTATAACAGGACACAATTTCTCCTTTTTGTCATGATTCGAAACCTCGTTTTCACAAACAAAGAACGGTTTCAAATCAACGCAGAAGCCTGAAGTGAACTGTGTCCATTCACTTCTCCTCTATACGATTTATGCGGCGTACACACGGTCGGAATTTCCAATGGAAACAGTCCGATGGGAGCTTTTCATCAGATTTTCCGACCGTGTGTATGCCCAACGGTCTTTTTCTGTCGGAATTTCCGATGGACTTTGAATTGAGAACCTGTTCTCAATTTTTCCGACGGAAAACCTTTCTAACGGATTTTCCGATCGTGTGTAGGCAATTCCGACACGCAAAATTCCGAAGCATGCTCGGAAACAATTCGACGCATGCTCAGAAGCATTAAACTTCCCTTTTATAGTGCTGTCGAACGTGTTTTATGCCGCTGTGTTATTGACGGTCGGAATTTGGTGTGATCGTGTGTAGGCAACACAGCTTGAGCGGAATTCCGTCGGAATTCCGTCTGAAAAACCGTCAGAGTTTTTTTTTCCGACGAGAATTCCGATCGTGTGTACGCGGCATTAGAGTCAGGCGTGCTGTACTGTAATTTCTGGCATCTTTCAATTCAGCATTTTCTGTAGATATTTTTGATGAATAGCATAACCATTCTTTAGGTAACACATATGCCCCGTACACACGTTCAGACTTTGTCCGCCGGACCTAGTCCGGCGGGACTTCCCCACACACGCCCGGACTTCTCCGGCGGACAATCCGCTGGACAAAGTCCGCGGGACTTTTGAAAATGAACGGACTTGCCCACACACGGAGCAGTCCGTTCATTTAGAACGTAACTGCAGGTAGACGGAGCTAGCGAAGGCAGTGAATGCCGCCGCGCTAGCCCCGTCACCTGGCATGGATTTAAAGGGAATCCCACGCCGAAAAAATGGCGTGGGGGTCCCCCCAAATCCATCTCAGACCCTTATCCGAGCATGCAGCCTGGCCGGCCAGGAAAGGGGTGGGGACGAGCGAGCGCCCCCCCTCCTGAGCCGTACCAGGCCGCGTGCCCTCAACATGGGGGGTGCCCTGGGGAAAGGGGGGCCGTGCGGCCCCCCCACCCCAAAGCACCTTGTCCCCATGTTGATGAGGACAAGGGCCTCTTCCCGACAACCCTGGCCTTTGGTTGTCGGGGTCTGCGGGCGGGGGCTTATCGGAATCTGGGAGCCCCCTTTTCTAAGGGGGCCCTCAGATCCCGGCCCCCCACCCTATGTGAATGAGTATGGGGTACGATGTACCCCTACCCATTCACCTAAGGTGTAAAATGTAAAGTAAAAAAACACACAAAACATTTTATTGCACAGCTCCGGGGGTCTTCTTCCGTCTTGGGGGTCTTTCTCGCCGGACTCCTCCGCCATTTACCTAGCTCTTTTACCGAGCAGAGGAGGCCGGCTACCTTCTTCGTCGTCGCCGTCATCTGGGGGTCTCGATTCGTCTTCTTCTTCTTACCCGTCGCTCTCTCTGGCCGGAATGGCAGAGCCGTGCTGGGACTTATATAGGGACAAGGGGACAGGGTCACATGCTCATGTCACATGGTGACCCCGCCCCCTTGTGATGTCACAGTCCCGGAGGATGCTGGGACTGTGACATCACAGGGGGTCGGGGTCACCATGTGACATGAGCATGTGACCCTGTCCCCTTGTCCCTATATAAGTCCCAGCACAGCGCGGCTCTGCCATTCCGGCCAGAGAGAGCGACGGGTCAACATCGGAAGAAGAAGAAGGTGGCGCGGAAAACGACGACCGCGGCAAGAACAGAAGAGACCCCGGAAGACCCCCGAAGGCGGATCGAGACCCCCAGACGACGGCAGCGATGACGAAGAAGGTAGCCGGCCTCCTCTGCTCGGTAAAAGAGCAAGGTAAATGGCGGAGGAGTCTGGCGAGAAGACCCCAGAGACGGAAGAAGACCCCCGGAGCTGTGCAATAAAATTTTTTTTCAAAAGTGTGTGTTTTTTTACTTTACATTTTACACCTTAGGTGAATGGGTAGGGGTACATCGTACCCCATACTCATTCACATAGGGTGGGGGGCCGGGATCTGAGGGCCCCCTTAGAAAAGGGGGCTCCCAGATTCCGATAAGCCCCCGCCCGCAGACCCCGACAACCAACGGCCAGGGTTGTCGGGAAGAGGCCCTTGTCCTCATCAACATGGGGACAAGGTGCTTTGGGGTGGGGGGGCCGCACGGCCCCCCTTTCCCCAGGGCACCCCCCATGTTGAGGGCACGCGGCCTGGTACGGCTCAGGAGGGGGGGGGCGCTCGCTCGTCCCCACCCCTTTCCTGGCCGGCCAGGCTGCGTGCTCGGATAAGGGTCTGAGATGGATTTGGGGGGCGGCGTGGGGATTCCCTTTAAATCCATGCCAGGTGACGGGGCTAGCGCGGCGGCATTCACTGCCTTCGCTAGCTCCGTCTACCTGAAGTCACGTGCTAAATGAACGGTCTTTCCGATGAGCGGCAAGTCCGTTCATTTCAAAAGTCCGGCGGACTAGCCTACTAACGGCGGGATTGTCCGCCGGAACGGTGGACTATGGCAGTCCGGCAGACTAGGTTTTAAAGCAAAACTTAAAACCTAGTCCGCCGGACTTTTGGCGCCAAAAAGTCCGCCGGCGCCCACACACGAGGGATTGTCCGGTGGACTTGAGTCCAGCGGATAATCCCGCGGGATAGTCCCTTCGTGTGTACGCGGCAATAGGAAGACCTGCTGAATGACTCTTGATAGCACTATAACAAATACTGGCTCAAAGCCTCTCTCGGCACTTGTTAAAAAAAATACCATTTACAGGCTTTCTGAATACATTTGTACAAGCATAATGTTCTGTTACCAAATCTACCTGTATAGATTTAAATTGTAAAGTTTTAAAAAAATGGGCAATATTTGCCATATAAAATTCTCCTGAATGAATTCTCTCTAAAAAGAAGTTTTAGTGATAGATCAGGTGTCTGTGATATGATCTTACTAGATCTCACAATCTTTTCTGTTACTTTGACTGCAAAATAAACACTTAAAGTGGAGGTCCGCCAAATTTTTCAGCAGCTACAAATACTGCAACTTTTAAAATAAGGACACTTACCTGTCCAGGGCGCCCGCGATGTTGGTACCCGGGGCCGAACCGTCCCTCGGTCTTTGGATGCTGACGCCGCCATCTTCGACCTTGCGGCTTCACTTCCTGGCTACCTACTGCGCATGGGCGAGTCGCGGTGCGCAATCCGAATGGTCCCTGCTGTCTCTGGGACCCATGTGTCTCCCAGCAGACAGTGCGGGGGGGGGGGGGGGAAGCAGCGTAGACCCCCAAGGGGGTCTATGCCCGGAAGTGGGTGCAAATACCTGTCTTATACAGGTATCTGTACCCCCCCCCCTGAAAGGTGCCAAATGTGACACCATAGGGGGGAGGGTTACGAAAAGTGGAAGTTCCATTTTTGGGTGTCAAAGGTCTTTTCCATATTTGTCAAACCTCTGGAGAAAAAGCCTATTATTTTCTCATCACCTTTTTTTTAATTGAGACAAAGTCACTGAGATAGAATTCTGAGATACATCAGTATGCAAAACAACAGGAATTGAAGAACCAATTTCAATAGTATTCAATGAAGGAGCATTCTGCAGATCCCTTTTCAACATTTCAAAGGCATCTGTCTGGGTTTGACCCCATTGATCAAACACAACATCTTTTTGTCTGAAAAAAATGGCACGGACAGGCATAAGGGTGTACAGGTACGTCCCTTTAAGAATGCCGCCATCGGTCGGGACCCCCGTGAGTCCGGGTCCCACGATACCCGCGATCGCCTCACGGGAAGGCTGAACGGGGAGATGCCGTTCTGCCTAGCAACAAGTGACACTGATCTCTGCTCCCTGTGATTGGAGCAGAGATAAGTGTTCACTAACACACAGCCACGCCCCCCCACAGTAAGTAACACGCCCCTAGGAACACTTAACCCCTACACTGCCACCCCCTGGTTAACCCCTTCACTGCCAGTGTCATTTACACAGGAATCAGTGCATTTAAATAGCACTGATTGCTGTATAAATGACAATGGTCCCAAAAATGTGTCAAAAATGTCCGATGTGTCCACCATAATGTCGCAGTCACAATAAAAAAATCGCTGATCCCAGCCATTACTAGTAAAAAAAAATATATATTAATAAAAATGCTATAAAACCATCCCCTATTTTGTAGACGCTATAACTTTTGCGCAATCCAATCAATAATCGCTTATTGCGTTTTTTTTTACCAAAAATATGTAGAAGAATATGTACCGGCTAAACTGAGGAAAAACTATGTTTTTTTTTATATATTTTTGGGGGATATTTATTATAGCAAAAAGTAAAAAATAATGTGTTTTTTTTCAAAATTGTCGCTATTTTTTTGTTTATAGCGCAAAAAATAAAAAACGCAGAGGTGATCAAATACCACCAAAAAAAAAGCTCTATTTGTGGGAGAAAAAGGACGTCAATATTGTTTGGGAGCCACGTCGCACGACTGCGCAATTGGCAGTTAAAGCGACGCAGTGCCGAATCGCAAAAAGTGGTCTGGTCTTAAGCCAGCAAAATGGTCCGGTCTGAAAGTGGTTAAACAAACCTATATCAATTTTGGTCTGACTCCAAAGACATTTATGTGATCGAACCAATTGTTCCAATACGAGATTGGTTCCTGTATGTGTCCAATTATAATCTGAAGACATGTCAGCAACAATTAGAGCAACATAATTTATTTTATTTTTTTTTAAATAATTCTTCATTCAAAAGTTTTCAATTGTAACAAAACATATAATCAATAACAAGAAAGAAAACATTCCTATAGTAGAATAAAAAAATAAATCAAGATCCAACAGTGCTGAACAAATATAACTGATAAACCAGCAGCGATACTTATTAAATTCATAAACTAATGATAAGGGTTAATACAAATTATGAATTAATACGCCACCTTAAAGCGGTTCTGCACACATTTCATTTAGTAAATCTCTTTGCCTTCCAAATCAGGCAAAGAGTACTAAATGAAATGTGTTTTTTTTTTTTTTTTCACTTACCTTGTAATCGATGACTTACGGTCCTCTGTCTCTGCGGGGGTGGGCGGGGTCTGTGCGGGGATCCTCGTCACGACGCACTGTCTCCTGGGATCTGGTGTCATTGATCCCAGGAGTCTGTGCGGGCATCTTCCGAAATCTCGCGAGATTTCGGCCACATATTCCGAAATCTCGCGAGATTTCGGACACATCTTCCGAAATCTCGCGAGATGTCGGCAGATGTGCCGACATCTCGCGAGATTTCGGAGAACGTGAGCTGCACTTTGCCGTTACTGCGCACGCGCGAGCTCGGCGCAGTAACGGCGGTGCATGCTGGGCCATCTAAAGTGCCTGTGGGGTTTCACATGCCCACAGGCAAGATGGCCCCCAGCAGAAAAGCAGAATATAAAGAACTTTATGGGAGGAAAACCGGCTGCGATCGCGATTGAAGATGGAACGGGTGAGTCCCCCAATTTTGCTATTAATCCTTAGCATATTCCCCTAAAAAAAAAAAAAACCCAGTGCAGAACCGCTTTAATGAAAATTCATTATCGAATCAAATAGGGTCATATAGCCTTGAATTATACCTGGTATAAAATATTACCTCAACTATTAACCTATGGTACATTACGTTGTATCATTGCTTGAAATCTTCCTTTGTTATACCTTGCCTTATCTACTTTAAGATAAAATAAACCTTTCTCCTGACCCCGACACTTGGGGGTCCGCCGTCCGGAGACATAATCTACAAAACAGACAAACAAATAAAAAAATTTAAAATGAACTAGCTCAGACTCAAAACCTGCACAGCTTCCAACACCCTACCCCCCCCCCCCCCCCCTAAAGTTACTCCATCAAACCCGGCATTGTCATTAGAGATCTTCATTCCTAACCTAACCGGGAAAGCAATCAACATACTGGGGTGTACAAGCAAAGGTCGTCCATGGCCGCCAGGTGTCCCTACATTCCTCCTCTCTACCATAGAAAGACGCTGTCATATATTCCATAGTCCTAATTTCATCTATTCTAGAGAACCACTGTTTCAAAGAAGGTGTATTAGTAGACTTCCACAAATCTGGGATACATGCCCGGGCAGCATTCAGCATATGCGCTACCAGCGACTTTTTATAGTGATGTAGGGGCAACTCATTTAGGTGCAGGAGATATCCCAAAGGGTCCGAACCAAGGTCCACTAATGTCAGTTGTTTAATCATGTTCCCCACTTCCTTCCAAAATGATGTAATTAAAGGGCACAGCCAGAAAATGTGTATTAGTGCCCCTATCTCTTTATTGCAACGCCAGCATAGCTTAGAGGTTTGCGTATAAAATTTATTAAGTAGGACCGGAACCCTATACCACCTGACCAATAGCTTATATCCCTGTTCTTGAAAGCGGCTCGCTATGGAAGATTTGTGAGCCAGTGAAATGATTCTGTTAATTTGCGATCTTGTGGAAAAAAAATCTGAAGGTCCGCCTCCCAGCGACGTATAGATGAAGGGATATGGCCTTTTGGAGGCTCAATAATCTGTTATTATTATACAAAAGTGACAGCATGTGTGGTACATGTTTCCCCTCCTTGCATAGGCGCTCAAAGGATGTCAGTGGCCTAACCTATAATTCTGCATCCGATATAGACCTTAAATAATGTGACAATTGAAAGGCAGACCAAGAGCTCGGGGTGGCCTGTGAAAGTCCTAGTCCTAGTCCTACCAACCCCCCCGGAGCGGTTTATTGTCTAGCCCAGGCGTAAAGTCTGGGTTCTGAATCACTGGAGTTAATGGTGATGGATTGGGAGAGAAAGTATATGGGTGAGAACTGCAATAGTAGCCCCGATTGTAGGATGCCTCTTCAATCCCCGATAATGTTTATGCGCGACCCAAGGGAGCGATGACAAAGCGCATGATGAGGCTTGTTCCACTTGCACCGAACGTTTAGTCATGCACCATGACACCACTCTAGACAGATGTAGAGCTCGATAATAGCTCGATCAAGTCAGGCAGACCGATACCCACCCCGAGATTTAGGCAAGACTAACAATGAGTAATGAAGTCTGGCAACTTTGTTGCTCCAGAGAAAATTAGTTAACAGCATCCGACACGAGAGAAAGAAAGCTTGAGGTCATTTAATGGGTATCGCTTGCATTAACTATACGATCTGGGGGAGCAATGTCATCTTAAATGCATTACACCTCCTAAACCACGTAAGGGTAATGCCGCACACACACGAGCGGTTTTGCTGTCAGAATAAACTCTGAAGGTTTCTCAGATGGAATTCTGACGGAATTCCACTCAAGCGATCTTGCCTACACGCGGTCACACCAAAGTCCGACCGTCTAGAGCACGGTGACGTACAACATTTACGACTGGACTAGAAAAAGGAAGTGCAATAGCCAGTAGCCAATAGCTTCCGTCTCGTACTTGCTTCAGAGCATGCGTCGAACATGCGTCGAACAGCATACAGACGAGCGGTTTTCCTGATAGGAATTGGTTCCGTCAGAAAAATTTAGAACATGTTTTCTTTCTAGGTGCGTCAGAATTTCCGACGTAAAAAGTCCGATGGGGCATACACATGATCGGAATATACGATGAAAAGCTCCCATCTGACTTTTTCTGATGGAAATTCCGCTCATGTGTACAAGGCATAAGGGTCTGCCATAATTGAAAATGTGATTGCATTATTAATAATAATGGGCAAAAGTTTGTCTGATATAGTAAGGCCGTATCCGGGGTCAGTTTAACCCCCAGATATTTAAAAAAAGACTGAACCCATTTGAACCGACACAAGCCTTGTAGCTTAGAAATACACTCTGTAGGGAGAAGAATACTAATCGCTTCACATTTAGCGTTGCTTATAGAAAAATTAGAAAGGTCCTCAAACTGAACTAAACATTGGTGTAGGCATGGTATTAAAACCGCTGGGTCGGTAAGAAAAAATAAGAGGTCATCCGCATATGCGGCAATTTTATGCTCCACGTTTAGGACCTGAAGTCCACTGATCAAGGGGTCTGATCTAACTTTGCAGAGAAAGGGTTCTAAGGTTAGCACAAACATTAATGGAGAAAGGTTGCAGCCCTGTCTTGTCCCATTGGACAGAGAGAAATACTCTGATCGAGCCCCGTTAACCAACACAGCCTCTGTAGGACCAGTGTATAATGCCTGAATCCAAGACTGCATTCGTTCCCCCAGCCCAATATGTCTAAGGGTGGATCGTAAAAATTGCCAATCCACCCGGTCGAAGGCCTTTTCAGCCTCTGTTGATAGAAGCAGAAAAGGTTGACTCTCCGAATGTGCGGTGTGGATCAAATCTATCGCCCTTATAGTATTATCCCTGGCCTCTCTCTGAAGTATAAAGCCTGCCTGTTCTGCATAGACAAGGTGAGAGAAATGTGGCAATAACCTGTTCGCTAAAATTTTAGAAAATTATTTTAAATCAGCATTTAAAAGTGCTATAGGCCAATAGTTCCCACACTAAGTGTGATCTTTATCCTGCTTAGGGAATCACAATAATGTGGGCCCTCAAAGCATCCTCTGTTAGCTTACAATTAGCTGAAATAGAGTAGTAGGTGCATAAATTGTATGGAGAAAGAACGTCCTGAAAAGATTTGTAGTAAGTAAGATTTAGCCCATCTGGGCCAGGGGCCTTCCCTGATTTAGAGAGTTCTATCGCGGAGGCCAGTTCTTTATTTGTTATAGGGGCTTCCATTCCTGCAATTACCTCTAACGGAAGTGATGGCATACCCGATGGTGTCAAAAAGGAAGATATCAGTTCTGCCCAAGTAGAACATTGCTGGGTTTGAGTGTTATGAAGATTGTGAAGCCTCCAATAGAATTTTTGAAATCCCTGAGCTATAGACAATGAGTCTGACTCAGCCGTAATTTGAGTGATATGCGGTCTTGTTTGTGACCCTTTCAGTGCCCTAGCTAGAAAACACCTGGTTTATTTCCATAGTCATAGATAGACTGTTTATATCGGCTCAGTTTCTCCCTCACTTCTGAATTTGCGATTTGATTATACTGCTGACGTAGGGAGAGTAATTCTTTCTGTGTCGTCACAGCAAGTGTTTTTTTATGAATAGCCTCAAGTTTACTAATCCTCAAAAATAGCGTCGCAATTTCCGACCACCTCAATTTTTTAATCCTAGCTCCATGTTTAAGAAAAATTCCTCTTATAAAGCATTTATGCGCCTCCCACAATACAGTTGGAGATGTATTGGGTTGATCGTTCTGACTAAAATATTCTTCTAAACCCTGAAGAACCCCAGTCATGGTGGTAGGGTCTTTTAACAATGTATCATTAAGCCCCAAAGACAGGGTCCTTGTGGCCACTATGTTTAGGTCTATATCCAAATGAGCTGGTCCCTGATCAGCAAAAAAATTGGATCAATCATAGTGGCTCGAACTCTGTCCAAATCTTTTTGTGGAAGGAAAAAGTAGTAGATTCTTGAGTATGATGAATGGGCTGAAGAGAAAAAAGTATAATTTCTGACATTGGGGTGTTGTAGGCGCCATATATATACCAGTTGAAGAAGATTTAATTCTGCCTTTTAGTCACTTTAAATAAGAGAATGATTAATGAGATATACCCATGAAACATCTACATCTGAGTGGATCGTATGCGAAATTGAAATCCTCTCCTAAGATCAATACACCATCACTATGCTCCAAGATCAGGGGAACCAATGACCTTAAAAAAAGCAGCTGATTCATATTTGGAAAGTACACATTAACCAAGGCTACCCGAGTAGCTCCAATTATGCCCTTTACAAGCAAAAACCTACCTTGCTCATTAGTAATATATGTGCCTAGCGACCATTGAACAGACCTTGCTAAAAGAATACTGACTCCCTTAGCTTTAGAGATCGGCGATGGACTGTGATATACCACTGGATAAGCTCTGTTAATCAATTTTGGGATTTTCCTGGCATGGAAGTGTGTTTCCTGGAGGAAAACGATCTGACTCTGCATGTTTGTCAAGTCTCTCTATAATCTGGACCTTTTTTCTGGGACATTAAGGCCCTTCACATTAAGGGAGGTTAACCTTACCGAAGTGCTCGGTTGTACCCCAGGAGGAACAGATGCCATGGTTCCCCCTTAAAAAGAAAATGGGATGGGGATGGGGGAAGGCAGAAGGGAAGCAGCGGGGAAAAAAAAAAAAACACAACTCTCCCAACCTAGCCCAATGGGACTGGGAGAAACCTATATGGGGGTGGGCCCATGGCCTACTGTGCTGCCGATATCACTATGGTTAGCTGACACTGTGTTGCTTCCTCCTTCTCCGATATATAATTACCTACAAGCATGTTACTAGAAACTGGGGGCCTAACAGAATTCAAGAATCCATCAATAAAGTGCCCGAACAAGCGTGACCCACAGAGATATAAAGTATAGTGTAGTACAAGCATTAAAAACATAAAAAAAACACAAACCAAAATATAGAAAAAAAAACCCAGGCATACTCAAGTAGGGTCCAACCAATTAGGAACTTGTATTGGTTCATACCCCAAAAATAAAAAAATTGATCTTGAAGCTGGTCCTGAGTATGGAGTGAAAAAGACTGTTGTGGTTGTCTTTCTTGACCCTTAAATGGAATGGGTGCCCCCAAGAATATGTGGCTCCGGAGGCCTTAATCTGGTCTAAGAGTGGATGCATGCAACCTCTCATATGTCGTGTATTCCTTGATATATCCGAGAAGATCAATATCCGTACTCCTGCGTGTTCAATCTGGCCCAGCTGCCACACTCGGCACATGATCTCATCCTTTATGTTGAAGAAATGTATATGGCAGAGAACATCCCGTGGACCTGACCCCTGGTGGCTCCTGTATGGAGTAACTCAGTGGACTCTGTCTATTAGGAGTTCAGCTAAAGGGGTTTTCCTAAGATGTTAATACAAATTGACTGTATGGTGGGTCTCAGTTTTGCTTCTTCAACATTTTCGGGAAGACTTCTAAAGCGGATATTATTCCTCCGGCTATGATTTTCCAAATCATCTACCTGTAGGAGAATTGAAGTAAACTTTTGCTATGCTATGGAATTCGATAAAACCAATTCATCCATACGCGTGTTCGCATTATCCACTGTGGATTCCAGATTAAAGACCCTAATCTCCACAATATCCAGCTGTTCCCGCACCTCTGATATCTCTTTCCGTAAAGCCCCTTTAAAACATTGTGCCACAGCTTCCAAGTCTCCTCTGTTCAGTAGTAATGCTAGATCTTGTTTTGTGGGGAGTGAAAGCAATTTTGCCCTCAAACTCAGGGTCTTCTGTCCATGAGTAGCAAGATCTTGATTGAGCTAAATTTAAAGAAACCAATGTTCCTCTATCTGATTGTAGGTTAACTGTACTCCTGGCCTCTTCTAGAGATACTGAGCCACGTAGTTGGGAGTCAGTAGCTATATATTCTATATTTGCTCTGTCGCTCCCCTCCATTGGTTCCACAAAAGGGGCACTGTAGCCAATAGAAGGGGTTGATAGCATAGGGAGCTCTCAGAGACCATAATAGGGGAAGTAGTATTACCACTGTCACCGCTGTTAGTTCCTATTTCCAAGACAACCAGCCCTGGGTTACCCTCCCCTCCATGCTCTGGAGGACCCCTCTTGGACTGGCAACTGTTGCCTTCCTATTATCAAGTGCGTTTCCTAGAATGTTCTCATTATCCTGATTATTCTCCATGTCAGCAATACCAACAAAGTGGCCTGCAGATTTTGCGTTCCGGGTATTTCGAGCAATTGATAAATGCTCAAAATACCTTCAAGCGAAATGAGAAATAATTCAAAAATGTTCTATATTCGGACAAAATTAAACTGGCTAAATACCGTTATTTATGGTATTAATATCGATATTCTGTAAGTTATATTGATCAGGAAAGTTCCAATAAAGTCCGTTCAGTTCTTGTGCAAAAACTAAAAAATTGATTTGATAATAAAAAAGCTAAATAATTCAAGAAAAATATCAAAATGTAGAATGTAAAAATAACATCAATAGTGTAATTATATTTTTAAGTTGAAGATTGAGGCAGCTTCCTTCAATGTCTCGTGCTGTGTCGTGTCTGCCAGCAAATCTCTCAGTTCAACTCCTTTTATTCCTAAATTCAGCCCCCACCTTCTCCTAAAAAGGCTGGTTTCATCTTATAGTTCCACAAACTCTGCTAATGAGACATTCCCTCCCATCTCTCACGCAAGGATGGGGGTTGTTCAGTCTCTATGCATTGACATTCCTGAGGAGTGGGCAAGAACAACGTGTGAAACCATTTAATATATACAATATAATTTTCCTTTAACATCTAAATCAAATACTACATATACTTATATATACACATATATAAATTATATTCATTGAAAACCCAATGTTCTTATTAATATCCTAATCAAGAAATATTGTAGTATAAAGGACTTATAATCTTACATGGCTCCCAAACAAAATTGATGTCCCTTTTTTTCCTTTAGCATCTAAATCAAATACTACATGTAGCGCTGGTATTTTTGCCATGTAATGCTATTAATAGGACTATGTTAATAGATTAGTATTTGGCTCCCTCTACTGTTATGATAAGGAAAGAGACTTGTTTTAACTTTCTCATAACAGCTAAGCAGGAAGTGACTTAATTGTTTACTTTGAGAAAGGACTCACCTACCCACAATGCCCACTCACCTACCCATGAACACTGAGTGGCTGAATTGCATGCTGGGTAGGTAATAAAAGGCCCAGTGTGGCCATTTTCTGTCTCTTTCTGATGGGACGCGTGGCCTGCCTACAGGGATCTGTGTGTGGGCGTCTAGAAGAGCCGCGGCCTGCTCGGTGCGGAGCAAAAGTTGAAACTACCGGAGACAGTTTACACCACAGCGTGCTGGAGCAGCGGCATGGTCAGATCGGGAAGGATCCAGAGACACCTGACGGAGCCATTGAGGGTTTCCTGGTCATGTTGTGGAGCGGTGGGGCCGGCAGCAGGACTGAGATTCAAAGGAGCGAAGGCATCCATCTGTCCAGGCCTGGTCTGGTGAGTGGGCTGTTGCCCAGAAGTTATATACCACACCTCACACAATTAGACTAATCTTATGGCATTGCTGGGACCTGTAGTCCCACAGAACAGTTCTTTTCAGTTGAATTACACTCACATAGGCCTCAAAGCCTAATTCCATTACCAAGTGACTGCCACTGGAATTACATTCCCAGGGAAGGAGCTCACAAATATATTGCATGATCAAAGTTACTGCTTTATACTATTCTACACTTCTACACTACATTACTGGTTGGAGATCCTGTGGAATATAAATACTACAGTATAATGGCTAGCATTAGTACCACTTGGAGACACACTTGTGGGAGCAATTCAGTTAACCCTTGTGTGATATTCATTCACAACTATTTGTTTCATTACTGTGTCAGAATTGTATGACATTACTATTTATAAGTTGAGTGCTCAAGCCAGTTCCAGTAAACTTATATCTGGTTTAACACAATCAATTGTGAGGTTTGTTCATTCTCCGGACAGGTGTAGCAGTGTATACCCAGGTGACAACACAGGTAAAGTGCATATAATCTGTGATTATTCAATTGTCCTTTTATTATTGGGTTTCGCACCAACACTGTTACACAGCTGTGTCAAGCGGGTTGAGACAAATCATTGGGGGTGGAAAGAGCAGAGTACAGACCCAATCAATTACCAGCAGCTCCTTCGGGGGTAAGTGCTACATACATACAGTATACTTATATATATATATATATATATATATATATATATATATATATATATATATATATATATATATATACACACAGTATATCCTAATCAAGAAATATTGTAGTATAAAGGACTTATAATCTTAACTAAAATTAAAACTTTTACATCTTAAGAAATGTGAAACCTTCCTTCTCCATCCGCAAGTTAATTACTAACACATATAACAAAAAAACGGCACTGGACCAAAATATAAATTAACATAAGCAGCAAACCACATGTGATAAGCAAAAAAGTAACATAAAAAGAAAAGGTGAATAATGTGTCAAAGTAGAGAATATGAATAAAATTATCAGTGATATCCATACACATCAGTTATATCTCAAATATGTATACAACTGTGGTAATTAGCTCCAAGTTTACACATCAACATTTAAAAATATATAGTGAAAATTTTTTTATACAGGAGTTATGGGTGCCAATAACGTGAAAATTAAGTGTGGTGATAGTTTACCAACTATCGCGAATGTGTCTCAATATTATTGTATATGACACCATAGACTATGGTTGTTTAACCCCTAATCAATATGTGATTACAATTATATAAAGGACCAAATGAACACAAAAATCTATAAATAATATAAATTATAAAGGAAGCTAGAAAGAAGTGATCCTCATAAACGTCCATAAATGTCAGGAAGTCCAATCAAAGTGACATCTGTATAAGTGACTACTTCAGTGTTGCATCTGTGACTTTTACTTTACTGTGATCCCGCCACCAAGTAAATTGAAGGCTTACCAATATTAGGCAAAAGAATCGCCTGCGGCTCAAACCCAGCCAGGGCCTTTTCATCTATCACGCTCTGGTATGGAGGGTCCCAGTGTCTGTGTCCTCAGCAGAAATGTCACAGCTGCTCCAGGATCTCACCGCAATAGAGAGCACTCCAAATGATGTAGAAAAACCAGGGATGGATAAAGAAACAAAAGCAGACCATGGGTGGGGTCCAACAGATTTAATTGATAAAAAACGCCAGTGGCGTATGTACATCCAAAAATAAAAACAAGAGATTCAAATTTCGCGGCCGGCCGGCTGCAATAGTATGTCGCCCGTGCAAGTCTATGGGCGCAGAACGCGGTGACGTCAGCACGTCGCTCCTCCCTGCGCGTTTCGTCAGAGAAATGACATAATCATTGGCAGACAGCAGCAGGAGCCAATGCCAATCAAGGCAGGGAGCCAATGAAAAGAGAGAGGGGGTGGGGGCCGAGCCACAGCTCTGTGTCTGAATGGACACGCAGAGCAGGTGCCCCCACAGAAAGCTTTTTGCTCCTGGGGCACTCGGCAGGAGGGAGGGGCCAGCGGGGGACCCGAGAAGAGGAGGATCTGGGCTGATCTGTGCAAAACCATTACAGAGCAGGTAAGTATAACATGTTTGTTATTTAAAAGAAAAACAAAACTTGCCTATGGTATGTGTGTGCATGTATATAGAGGAGATAGTGACATTAGATTGTCAGCTCCTTGGGGGCGGGTACTAACATGGACCACATGTCTAGCATTGATAAATTGATGGTGCTATATAGACACCTGTGATAAAAAATCCTCTGTTTCATATGATGACATAAAATGAGAAATGTTTTCTCTGTGTGTCATAAAGACTCCCTGGTCTTCTTTTTTGGGGACATTGTGGGGTCATGGGGGGGTCATTTCCTCTGACCTCCTTCATTGTCTCTATCTCTATGTGATGACCGCACTCCAGCAGGGCCAGGAACCGCACTGCGTCATATCTAACTTTGATGGTTACCGTATGTCACCCTCATCTCTCTTTCCAGGACAATCCGATGAAGAATACATGTTTTGTCGAATAGGGAAGAGGGCGTATATGTCATGCCAGGAGGACAATTATTACCCGATCCCTCTGGAAGATTATAAGAACGACATTCATATATTGTTGGGTACTACGGGACCAAGAGCTTCCTGCCCAATAATCCCAAATCTGAATATTGTGGAAAATGGACATGGACGTTACATCCTGACGTGTATGAGAAAGGCAGACCAAGGGTTCCCGGCATGTGAGCTATACTATTGTGCTTTATTAAGGCGCATCTACATATCAGCCCTCCTCTCCGCTCTTCCAGGTAAGATTCTTTATATCTGATGGTAATTCTGCTTATTTTACACCTTCCCTGCCCCCCCCCCCCCCCCACATGATCACATTCATTTATATCATTTTTAGGTCTCTGTGCTTCTCTATACAATGCAGGTAGATCATGGCTAGTGGGGAAGGGGGGCACCCTGTCTCAGCACTCCTCTCAAGAGAGGAGGAGCAAATGACGGGACTGTGTGAGTAATCCTTACAATACCCGGCACTGAACACGGCTTGGCCCGGGCGATGCCAACTGTGTACATGTACAGGATGTGCAGGAAACAGGTGAGGGGAGAGGAGCCGGGGGGGGGGGGTCTCACCCTTCTCTCTCACCCCCACCCCTCTCTCTCACCTACCTCTCTGCCACACCACCCTCCTCTCTTTCACCCCTGTGACACTCATTTTTTTCTGCTTTCAATACATCACCTTCAGGGACAACATGTTCACTTGCTGCCTACTATATCCCACTGATATTCCGATGCCATTGTACAGGATAATCAATGTTATTCACTTTGTGCAGAAGCCCCCCCTCAGCCCCCCTAATACTTACCTGAGCCCCATCTTTATCCAGCGATGTTGCAGGAGAGACTTGGCCATCCAGGACACTCTCTCCTGATTGGCTGAGACACAGCAGCGGTGCCATTGCCTCCCGCTGCTGTTAGCCAATGAGGAGAGAGAGGGGCAGGGCCAAACCGTGGCTCTGAGTCTGAATGGACACGCGGAGCTGCGGCTCGCCTTGGGTGCCCCCCCCCCCCATAGCAAGCTGCTTGCTGTGGGGGGGGCACTCAGTAGGAGGGAGGAGCCAGGAGCGCCGAAGAGGGACTCAAGAAGAGGAGGATCGGTGCAACTCAAAACCAAAGGAGGTAAGTATGACATGTCCGTTGTTTTTAAATGTACAAAAAAAAAACAGACTTCACAATCACTTTAATGCAACCGCATCTTTTATATTTGACAAGAAACAACTGTTATGTTGGGTTTGTGTCACTAAAAGCAAACTGAGTGTTATTTGTTTATACTGAAAATATTGATTGGATTAACAGTTAACTATTTTATTCTCCAGGGTCTCTGCTTCCAGAAAATATCAAATGTTTTGGGGGTTTTATGTCATCTTCAGGCCTAAAATGGGTATTTTAACCACTTCCCATCCGTAGGCCGTCATATGACGGCCTCCACTTTGCAGGGGTATATCTGAATGATGGTTGTAGCTACAGACATCATTCAGATATTGCCGTTCTCAGCCGGCGATTCCCTGCACCATAAGAATGATCATAGCGGCTGTTCCGCCGCTTGATCGTTCTTACGGGCGGCGGGAGGAGAGGTCCCCCCCCTCCCGCTGCCCTCCGGTGCTTCTACCGACTTACCGCTTCCATCGGTGAGTCGGACACAGGATCCGCCGGCCCCCAGGTGATGATGACCATAGAGATTTCTGGCGGACCAGATGGTCGTCGGAGGCCGGGCGCGATGTGATGATGTCACGCCCGGCCTCTGCATTCAAAAAACGGCGCCGCCTCGGCTGGGAAGCGGTGATCGTTTTTTTTTTATTTTTTTATTTTAGGCTTCCCAGCCTAGAGGTGAGATGTGGGGTCTTATTGACCCCCCCAGATCTCACTGTAAATAGGTCCGATAGTGTCATATTCGTATTACAAGGGATGTTTACATTCCTTGTAATAGGAATAAAAGTAATCAATTTTTTTTTTTTTTTTTAAAGTGTCAAACTAAAAAATAAAAGTCAAATTAACAATAATAAAAAAAAAAATGTTTTTAAAGCGCCCCCGTCCCCGCGAGCTTGTACGCAGAAGTAAACGCATACGTAAGCCCCGCCCACATATGAAAACGGGGTTCAAACCACACATGTGAGGTATCGCCGCGAACGTTAGAGCGAGAGCAATAATTCTAGCCCTAGACCTCCTCTGTATTACATTTTAAAGCATTGCCTATGGGGATTTTTAAATACCAAAGTTTGGCGCCATTCCACGAGCGCGTGCAATTTTGAAGCGTGACATGTTGGGTATCTATTTACTCGGCGTATCTTCATCTTTCACATTATGCAAAAAAAAATTGGGCTAACTTTACTGTTTTGTTTTTTTTTAAGCATGAAATTGTTTTTTTTCTGAAAAAAACGTGTTCGAAAAATTGCTGCGCAAATACCGTGCGAGATAAAAAGTTGCAACGACCGACATTGTATTCTCTAGGGTCTTTGCTAAAAAAAAACATATATAATGTTTGGGGGTTCTATGTAATTTTCGAGCAAAAAAAATTTGGAATTTTACATGTAGGAGAGAAATGTCAGAATTGGCCTGGATGCGAAGTGGTTAACATGTGTGCAAAAAAAAAAAAGAAAAGGTTCCTGTAATGCCCTGTACAGCAGATTTCGGGCAGGGGGAGGGGCAGAATGGTGAGCCAATCAGGCATGATTACACTGCGGAGGGCGGTATTCTAACACTGGGTGTAATGAGCTCATCAAAGTGAAAAGTGAGGCCGCTGACCTCTCTGTGTCGTCTGACAGATAAACTCGGATCACAAGACTGGAAGGACAAAGTCACAGATATTTTTGAAGGTAAGTACATTTTTATAATGTGTATTTTAAAGCAGCTAATAGAAGTACCAGAGCCTGTCTCTGTATTTGCTTCCTGTGATCTCCAACAGAACTCACGTTGGGGGAGGGGAGATCCACACTGTGAGCACAGGGCTGCATTCTAATACTGGGAGCTTGCTGGTGGACAGGTAGGTGACCGACATTCCATTTCTACCTAATCGACAAGATGGTAGAGGTGTGTGTGTGTGGGGGGGGGGGGTGACCAGGCCATGTGGCTTTAGTGTGTTGCAATGACCCCCAAAGAAGCTGCTGAAATTTCAGGACCCCCCCCCCAGCTTTTCAACTGGTGATTTGTTTCAGTGGTGTAGTGAGGCAGGGCCACAGGGGCGACTGCCCCGGGTGCCAAATTCCTAGGGGGCGCTGAGAAACTGTCATAGCCGACAGCCAATCATAGGCAGCAGAGGCATTTCCACCCAGAAACACGCCCCTTGCATATGTGCCGTAGCAGGGCAGGGGATTTTTTCACCGCTTCCTATGATTTGCTCTCAGCTTTGACAGCTGTCAGGTGGGTAAGCTTGGTCAGGTTTGGACTTGTGCCTGAACACTCTTGAGCTCATCCCTACCCAAGAGGGCACCTTGGGCACTGGCAACCCATGCCATGCCACTAATTTGTTCGATAGCTGCCCCCCCAACACTCAATGACCCACCGACAGGGACCAATAGACAGGCTGCCTCCATGTCAATCTTTTTTTGTTCTTTTATTGGCTCAGTTGAGTTGGGGGTACAGAATAACCAGAAAGAGCAGCCATCAATCTGCCAACCTGCCACTCAATAGTATCTTTAACCTCTGCCATGGGCTAATATAGATTTGGTCGGTCAGATGGACAGCTACCTTCAAGTATCTTCAGACCTCTGAGCTGAGACCAACAATTAGTAGAAGGAATCCTTTGAGCTGAGACCAGAATTTAGTAGAAGTGGTCCTTTGAGTTAAGATCAGAAATTGTTAGTCGTGGACTTTTTAGCTGAGACCAGAAATTAGCGGGCGTGCACTTTTGAGTTGAGATCAGTAGTAGACATGGGCACCGTCCAAAAATTTGTTTTGTTTCGTTCCGTTCCATTTCGTATACAAAAAATTCATATTTCGTAATTCGTGTACAAAATTCAATTCGGATTCGTATGAAATACGAATTTCCGTTGGATTCGTAAACTTCCTGGGTTTTTAAACGTTTCTGTTAATTTGGATCCGAAATTTTGTAAACTAAATTTCGTATTTCGTACTTGGGGACGTCCGTTTTTTCGGGAGCAGTGATTTTAATAATGCTTAAAGTGAAACAATAAAAGTGTAATATTCCTTTAAATTTCGTACCTGGGGGGTGTGTATAGTATACCTGTAAAGGGGCGCATGTTTCCCTTGCTTAGAACTGTTTCTGCACAAAGTGTAATTTCTGCAGGCATTTATAAGCACTCGCGGCTATAATGAATTGCCGGTTCCCCGTAATACAGAGAAAACAGTCATTGAAAGTAATTGATAAAACAAAAAAAAACATGGGGGTCCCCCCAAATTCAATTACCAGGCCCTTCAGGTCTGTTATGGATATTAAGGGGAACCCTGCGTCAAATTTAAAAAAAAATTACGTGGGGTTCCCCCCAAATGTCCATACCAGACTCTACAGAGAACAGTCATTGAAAGTCATTGATGATAAAAAAGAGCGTGGGGGTCCCCCCAAATTCAAGTACCAGGCCCTTCAGGTCTGGTATGGATTTTAAGGGGAACTCAACTCCAAATTTTTAAAAAAAATGGCGTGGAGTTCCCCCAGAAATCCATACCAGACCCTTTATCTGAGCACCCAACCTGGCAAGCCGCAGGAAAAGAGGGGGGAACGAGAGAGAGCCCCCCCCCCCCCCCGAACCGTACCAGGCCACATGCCCTCAACATTGGGAGGGTGCTTTGGGGTCCCCCCCAAAGCACCTTGTCCCCATGTTTATGAGGACAACGGCCTCATCCCCACAACCCTGGCCGTTGGTTGTGTCACGGGGAAAGCCATAGGGAAGTCTCCGTCAAGTCCCCGTGCGTCAGTCCATTAATAAGAACTGTCAGAAGAAGAGAATCGTCACACAGCGGGAGCCTCCCATTGCGTGGATCAGCCCGAGAACGAAGCGAGGAAGAAGAGACGCCGCGGAGGAAGATGCCGGATGAGAACACCGGAGCAAGAAGCAGAGGATCGGAGGAAGTAGAAGATGGAGCAAGAAGAAGATAGAGGAAGAAACCGAAGGATGAAGGAAAGAAAAAGGAAGAAGATGGAAAGAAGAAGAATTAAATAACGTAATTGTCAAAAACTGGCTCTTGTCATTTTTAACACTTTTGTCACATTTTTTGGTGAAAAAAAAATCCCCCCCTCTTTTCCTGCGGCCTGCCAGGTTGCGTGCTCGCATAAAAGGTCTGGTATGGATTTTTGGGGGAACTCCGCAACATTTTTTTTTTTAAATTTGGCGTGGAGTTCCTCTTAACCACTTAAGCCCCGGACCAATTTGCAGCCAAAGGACCAGGCCCCTTTTTGCGATTCGGCACTGCGTCGCTTTAACTGACAATTGCGCGGTCATGCGACGTGGCTCCCAAACAAAATTGCCGTCCTTTTTTTCCCACAAATAGGGCTTTCTTTTGGTGGTATTTGATCACCTCCGCGTTTTTTTTCTTTTGCGCTATAAACAAAAATAGAGCGACAATTTGGAAAAAAATGCAATATTTTTTACTTTTTGCTATAATAAATATCCCCAAAAAATATATAAAAAAAACATATTTTTTTCCTCAGTTTAGGCCGATACGTATTCTACATATTTTTGGTAAAAAAAAATCACAATTAGCGATTATTGATTGGTTTGCGCAAAAGTTATCAGCGATTTTTATTGTGACTGCTACATTATGGCGGACACATCGGACATTTTTGACACATTTTTGAGACCATTGTCATTATTACAGCAATCAGTGCTATTTAAATGCACTGATTCCTGTGTAAATGACACTGGCAGTGAAGGATTTAACCACTAAGGGGCGGGGAGGGATTAAGTGTGTGTGTTTTTTTTTAACTGTAGGGGGCGTGGCTTGGCGTCTGACGTCATTGATCGTCTTTCCCTATAACAGGGAACAGACAATCAGTGACAGGCTCAGTAGGAAGCACGGGGAGAGGTTTGTTTACACAGACCTCTCCTCGTTCTTCAGCTCTGTGACCCGATCGCGGGACCCCAACGGCTGGGCACTTAAAGGAGGACGTACAGGTACGTGCTTGTGCCCAGCCGTGCCATTCTGCCGACGTATATCGCGTGAGGCGGTCCTTAAGTGGTTAAAATCCATACCAGACCTGAAGGGTCTGGTATGGTTATTTGGGGGGAACCCCCACATCATTTTTTTTTTTAATTTAACGCGGGGTTCCCCTTAATATCCATACCAGACCTGAAGGGCCTGGTAATTAAATTTGGGGGGACCCCCACACGTTTTTTTTTTTTTTTTCATCATCAATGACTTTCAATGACTGTTCTCTGTATTACGGGAGCCGACAATTCATTATAGCCGTGAGTGCTTTTAAATTACTTTTTTTCCTGCAGAAAGGACACTTTGTGCAGGGACAGTTCTAAGCACGGGAAACATGCGCCCCTTTACAGGCATACTATACACACCCCCCAGGTACGAAATTTAAAGGAATATTACACTTTTATTGTTTTACTTTAAGCATTATTAACCACTTTCAGACCGGACCAATTTGCAGCCAAAGGACCAGGCCCCTTTTTGCGATTCGGCACTGCGTCGCTTTAACTGACAATTGCGCGGTCATGCAACGTGGCTCCCAAACAAAATTGACGTTTTTTTTCCCACAAATAGAGCTTTCTTTTGGTGGTATTTGATCGCCCCTGCGGTTTTTATTTTTTGCGCTATAAACAAAAATAGAGCGACAATTTTGAAAAAAAATGCATTATTTTTTACTTTTTGCTATAATAAATATCCCCAAAAAATATATATAAAAAAACATTTTTTTTCTCAGTTTAGGCCGATACGTATTCTTCTAAATATTTTTGGTAAAAAAAATCGCAATAAGCGATTATTGATCGGTTTGCGCAGACGTTATAGCGTTTACAAGATAGGGGATAGTTTTATAGCATTTTTATTAATAATTTTTTTTAGTAGTAATGGCGGCGATCTGCGATTTTTTTTTTTTTTGTGACTGCGACATTATGGCGGACACATCGGACATTTTTGACACATTTTTTGGACCATTGTCATTTATACAGCAATCAATGCTATTTAAATGCATTGATTCCTGTATAAATGACACTGGCAGTGAAGGGGTTAACCACAAGGGGCAGTGTAAGGGTTAAGTATGCCTAGGGGTGTGTTTCTTACTGTGGGGGGGGCGTGGCTGTCAGCTAGTGAATGCTGATCTCTGCTCCAATCACAGGGAGCAGAGATCGGCGTCACTAGTTGCTAGGCAGAACGGGGAGATGCTGTTTATCTCGGCATCTCCCCGTTCAGCCTTCCCGCGAGACGATCGCGGGTGTCCCCGCGGCGATCGAGCCCGCGGGGACCGCGACCGGACTCACGGGGGTCCCGACCGGCGCGCTCCCGATGGCACGGACAGGCTAAAGGAGGGACTTATATATACGCCCTCCTGCCTGTACGTGCCATTCTGCCGACGTATATCGTCGTGCGCCGGTCGGGAAGTGGTTAAAATCACTGCTTCTGAAAAAACGTCCGTTTTTTAAAACTTTTTTTTGCATTGATACATGTCCCCACGTTTCTGTTAATTTGGATCCGAAATTCGTAAACAAAATTTCGTATTTCATACAGAATTCGTATGCATAAAAATTTGTATTTCGGATTTGTAAAAATGTACGAATTTCCGTAAATTAGTTTGAAACTAATCGCACATGTCTAATCAGTAGTTTGTATAAGTAGACCTTTGAGCTGAGGCCAGCAATTAGTAGTAATGGACCTTTAAACTGAGACCAGCAATTGGTAGTAGTGATGATTAAGCAGAATTCTTCTTCAGCCTTAGCTTCCCGCTTACCTCCTGATTGACTCTCCAGGCAACAGGTCCATGAAATAAGGACCCCTGGACTCACCCCCTTCCCAGATAGCAGGTCTGGGAGGCAAATAAACTTCCAACACTACCCCCTCTCTAGGCAAAGCCTGGGAAGAAAAAAATCCAATCTAGAATTTTTCCCCAAATATTTATCCTCTTCCCAGCCCAAATCACTGGCATAAACTACTCCGTGATTGGCCAAGGTGGAATAAATATTCATATAACCCCATAGATGGTATCTTCTCACTCTATTTACTGGAGAACACTCTCCAGAAACAGGCAGAAGCAATCAAAGTCCTTGGTCATAGGAGAAAACTTACAACCAACCCAGATAACATGAACAGAGCTCAGGCTGGCTACACTAACTTTATACTAGACTCCAGCTCATGGCAGGGTCCTTACATGTATAATGGAGAAAAGTGATGTCACTAAGTTGTCTTTGTTGTCTGGCAGGGGTGCCTGGAGTACAAGAGTGGCTGAACAAAAGTGAGGAATTCTGGGAAGGTACGTATTTTTGCTTTAAAGTGTATATTTTATTACAACTAGTAGTAGTATATCAATCTCTCTCTGTATTAGTGTGTTGCGTCCTCTGCTTATTAGAAATAAGGCCGGGGGAGGGGGGACCTGAGCTGTGGGCGTTGATCGGTCTCTTCTGCATTGCATGATGGCAAAATTGGGATATTAGGATTGGCCGCAGTGGCGGACCGTCCATTGAGGGCGCATGGGCGCCGCCTCCCCTATCCATGCCGCCGCCTCCCCTATCCATGCCGCCGCCCCCTATACATGTGTCCGGCCCCTTGCAGGACACCGGGCGCATGAATTCCAATGGTGGGTGTGTGTTTTTTTTTGAAGCACGGATTAGAGCCAGAGGCTCTAATAGGCTTCAAATTAGGGTGGGTTCGGGGCGCAGAGAGTGCGCTAACAGCCCACCCAGGTGTGTTAGAACAGCGAATGAATATTTGCCGTGATGGAGGAGAAGACAGAGCAGGAGCTGAGGAGCAGAGGAGCCGCTGCCACCCGCCACCTAGATGGGGTAAGTGCCTGACCGACCGGCAGACGGATGGACCGACGGCAGGGCTCAAGTCCTGCGGGAACGCAGGGGAGCGGAGTTCCTGTACTTTTTCCACAACAGGAACTCAGTTCCCATTAGCAGCCGTGTCCTGCAAGACTTTGAAGTATGTGAGCTGTGTGGCAGGTGCTACACCAGCAGCTGCCGACACAGCTCTCAATAGTAAGTGCCGCACACCTGACCATTCAGGCATTTCCAGTAGGGGGCCCCATGACAGCTTCCGCTTCGATCTACCTGTCAATCACAGCTAGCTGATGGGTAGATCAGGTCCCTGCTGCTAAGAGATTGTATTTAGTCAGACCTCTCATGATGCGCTTCTCCCCGCCGGCCCCTCCTGATTTTCTGTCTTCTCTTCCCCCCCCCCCCCTGACCGACGGCTGGCCGGCGTGGGGGCAGGGTTACCACCCCCCCCCCCCCCCAAAAAAAAAAAAAAAAACACCAGCCGCCACTGGGATTGGGACGTTTAGGTGACTAACCTGTATCCATTCACAACACTGGAGAAACCTGAGATCTCTGACCTGTATATGTTGTCTGGCAGGGCTTCATAGACCACAAGACTGGAAAAGAGAAACTGGAGACTTCTTGAAAAGTATGTACAAATTTAAAATGTATATTTCATTCTGTTCAGAACCCCCACCCCCCCCCCCAATACACTCCACCCCCCCCCCATACACCCCCCCATAGAGCAGAGCAATTTTTACATTTGAATTTAGCAATAACTTGTCATTGTAGCATTGTATGAGATAACAAAGCAACACATAGATCTTTTTTAGAATAAATAAGGCTTCCTTTTGGTGATATTGTCTTGCAAAAGTTATATCATTTTTTACGCAAACAATAGGCAAAAACAAAAACAAAAATCAAAATACCTTTTTCCTAATTTGGTTTGTTTCAAAAATAATTTGTGTTTCTATTTGTGTAGCTAAAAAGTAACATTTACATAAGGTTTGTCCTGAGTAAAATGACACCAAAATTATGATTCTGATAAAAGGTTTTTAAAATTAAACACTTTTTTTCCTTTCAATCTGCACTTTTTTTTATTGTGACAAATAACAAAATCAACAAATAAAATATATTTTACATATTATTTGTTTAGCCTAGTTCATAATTAGAGCTTAAAGTGGGGTTCCAGTCAAAAAAAAAAAGGGGGCTTAATAATCCTAAAAAAAATCAAAAAAAAATAATTGGAAAAAAAAATTTTTTTTACTCACCTCCAAATGCCTGTTGCTATGGGGTCCCTCGTAGTCTGCCACCTTCAGTGCCCGGGCTAAACGTCACTTTCCCCTCGGCACCGCACAGTCATCTGGGACCTGTCAGATGACTGAGCGTCAAATCACGGCGCACGGTGCCGCTCGCGCATGCGCAGTGGGTGCCCGGCTGTGAAGCCACAGCCGGCTTCCCACATTAGGAATGCCGGCGCCGCGAGCGGCTCGTGGAACGAGGGGGGGGGGGTCTCGTTCCCCCGCATCGCGGGCCCCCTGGACAGGTAAGTGTCCGATTTTTAAAAGTCAGCAGCTGCAGTATTTGTAGCTGCTGACTTTTAAAAAAAATATTTTTTCCCCCAGGACGGAGCTCCACTTTAATAATCAATAAACAATGTTACTTTGTATCCCTCTTCTGTCTGATCAATGTTTATAAACAATGTTACTTTATATCTATCTCCTGTCTGATCAATGTTTATAAACAATGTTACTTTGTATCTCTCTATCTCCTGTCTGATCAATGTTTATAAACAATGTTACTTTGTATCTCTCTATCTCCTGTCTGATCAATTTTTATAAACAATGTTACTTTGTATCTCTCTATCTCCTGTCTGATCAATGTTTATAAACAATGTTACTTTGTATCTCTTTATCTCCCGTCTGATCAATGTTTAGAAACAATGTTACTTTGTATCTCTCTATCTTCTGTCTGATCAATGTTTAGAAACAATGTTACTTTGTATCTCTCTATCTCCTGTCTGATCAATGTTTATAAACAATGTTACTTTGTATCTCTCTATCTCCTGTCTGATCAATGTTTATAAACAATGTTACTTTGTATCTCTTTATCTCCCGTCTGATCAATGTTTAGAAACAATGTTACTTTGTATCTCTCTATCTTCTGTCTGATCAATGTTTAGAAACAATGTTACTTTGTATCTTTCTATCTCCCGTCTGATCGATGTTTATAAACAATGTTATTTTGTATCTCTCTATCTCCTGTCTGATCAATGTTTATAAACAATGTTACTTTGTATCTCTCTATCTCCTGTCTGATCAATGTTTAGAAACAATGTTACTTTGTATCTCTCTATCTTCTGTCTGATCAATGTTTATAAACAATGTTACTTTGTATCTCTCTATCTCCTGTCTGATCAATGTTTAAAAACAATGTTACTTTGTATCTCTCTATCTCCTGTCTGATCAATGTTTATAAACAATGTTACTTTGTATCTCTCTCTCTCCTGTCTGATCAATGTTTAAAAACAATGTTACTTTGTATCTTTCTATCTCCCGTCTGATCGATGTTTATAAACAATGTTATTTTGTATCTCTCTATCTCCTGTCTGATCAATGTTTATAAACAATGTTACTTTGTATCTCTCTATCTCCCGTCTGATCAATGTTTAGAAACAATGTTACTTTGTATCTCTCTATCTCCTGTCTGATCGATGTTTATAAACAATGTTATTTTGTATCTCTCTATCTTCTGTCTGATCAATTTTTATAAACAATGTTATTTTGTATCTCTCTATCTTCTGTCTGATCAATGTTTATAAACAATGTTACTTTGTATCTCTCTATCTCCTGTCTGATCAATGTTTATAAACAATGTTACTTTGTATCTCTCTATCTTCTGTCTGATCAATGTTTAGAAACAATGTTACTTTATATCTCTCTCCTGTCTGATCAATGTTTATAAACAATGTTACTTTGTATCTCTCTCTCTCCTGTCTGATCAATGTTTATAAACAATGTTACTTTGTATCTCTCTCTCTCTCTCTCCTGTCTGATAAATGTTTATAAACAATGTTACTTTGTATCTCTCTATCTCCTGTCTGATCAATGTTTATAAACAATGTTACTTTGTATCTCTCTATCTCCTGTCTGATCAATGTTTATAAACAATGTTACTTTGTATCTCTTTATCTCCTGTCTGATCAATGTTTAGAAACAATGTTACTTTGTATCTCTCTATCTCCTGTCTGATCAATTTTTATAAACAATGTTATTTTGTATCTCTCTATCTCCTGTCTGATCAATGTTTATAAACAATGTTACTTTGTATCTCTCTATCTCCTGTCTGATCAATGTTTATAAACAATGTTACTTTGTATCTCTCTATCTCCTGTCTGATCAATGTTTATAAACAATGTTACTTTGTATCTCTCTATCTCCTGTCTGATTAATGTTTATAACAAATGTTACTTTGTATCCTGTAACAATGTTTATATACATCGTCACCTTCTCCCGTTTCTGTATTTGCACAGCACCTCCTGGCAGGTGAGAGGAGGGATCTATATACACTCTGTATACTTCAATTACATTTGTCTTGGTGTAAGTAGTACACCTGATGTCCTCCTCTGGTTATCCTCCATTCTGTAGAAGGAAGGTGGACTTTACCGCCTGACTGCCGTACATATGTGGTCACAGTGGTGGAAGGTTGGGTGATGGGAGCGCGCTCTCAGCACACTGAGTTGTCGCTGACAGTTGTCACTCAAGGCTTCTAATCATTGGCCATTGGGACAGGCCCACAATCATGTGACTGCTGTGAGAGCCAATCACAGTGGTCACACCACCTCCTGGTGGCAATCTAGTGGGCTTTAATGTGGCTTCTGTATCATGTGGTCACTGTGATTGTCATTAAGGGGTTATAAATCTAGTAGTGGTTCCTGGATCTGACTCTGTATTATATGATTGGAATCCTCTGCACAGCAAAGCTCAGATTAGACGAGGGAAGGCCGGCACTGGGAGTCATTCTGACAGTTTGCTGGCAGGAGGAGCGAGCAGAGAGAAGAGCTCATTAAGGGGCGGGTCTCTGACCAAACTGTATTACTTATGTGAATGGAGAGAAGTCAGGTCACTAAGCAATGTATTCTTCTTGGCAGATGTGTCTGAATCACAGGACTTGCTGGGAAACTTCAAGAAATATTTTACAGGTAAAGCCAACCACACATGTGCAGTTCATCTGTGCTGCATTTACAGGGACCCCCAAGGACAGAAATATAAGACCCCCCAGAAAACAGAAATATAAGACCCCCGAGGACAGAAATATAAGACCCCCCCCCGAGGACAGAAATGTGAGACCCCCCGAGGACAGAAATATAAGACCCCCCGAGGACAGAAATATAAGACCCCCCCGAGGACAGAAATATAAGACCCCCGAGGACAGAAATATAAGACCCCCGAGGACAGAAATGTGAGACCCCCGAGGACAGAAATGTGAGACCCCCGAGGACAGAAACATAAGACCCCCGAGGACAGAAACATAAGACCCCAGAGGACAGAAATATAAGACCCCCGAGGACAGAAATATAAGACCCCCGAAGACAGAAATATAAGACCCCCGAGGACAGAAATATAAGACCCCCCAGAAAACAGAAATATAAGACCCCCAAGGACAGAAATGTAAGACCTCAGAGGACAGAAATGTAAGACCCCCGAGGACAGAAATATAAGACCCCCCCCGAGGACAGAAATATAAGACCCCCCCCGAGGACAGAAATATAAGACCCCCCCGAGGACAGAAATATAAGACCCCCCCGAGGACAGAAATGTAAGACCCCCGAGGACAGAAATGTAAGACCCCCGAGGACAGAAATGTAAGACCCCCGAGGACAGAAATGTAAGACCCCCCCGAGGACAGAAATATAAGACCCCCCCGAGGACAGAAATATAAGACCCCCCCCGAGGACAGAAATATAAGACCCCCCCCGAGGACAGACAGAAATATAAGACCCCCCCCGAGGACAGAAATGTAAGACCCCCGAGGACAGAAATGTAAGACCCCCGAGGACAGAAATGTAAGATCCCCGAGGACAGAAATGTAAGACCCCCGAGGACAGAAATGTAAGACCCCGAGGACAGAAATGTAAGACCCCGAGGACAGAAATGTAAGACCCCCGAGGACAGAAATGTAAGACCCCCCCCAGGACAGAAATATAAGACCCCCCCCCGAGGACAGAAATATAAGACCCCCCCCGAGGACAGAAATATAAGACCCCCCCCGAGGACAGAAATGTAAGACCCCCCCCCGAGGACAGAAATGTAAGACCCCCCCCCGAGGACAGAAATGTAAGACCCCCGAGGACAGAAATGTAAGACCCCCGAGGACAGAAATGTGATACCAGACAGATTTAATGTAAGATTTATTTACAGTGAAACCAAAAAGATACAATTGAACCCAAATCAAATGATAAAATGCCTGACTAGCAACTGGAGGTCCTTTTAAAAAATTGGGCAGTCACCAAATACCATTTCCAAATGACGGCTTTGGTCCTCACCGGTAATTTAAACGAAGGGGCGGGGTATATCCAGTGATGTCATTGACAAAGTATGATCATGTGGGTATATTTGGTCAATGATGTCTTCTCTATCGATGCCACTTTGTTTACATGCCCAGAAATTTCTGTCCAACAAATGAATAGAGCCGGTGATGTCACTGGTTGCTAAGTTTGCGGCAGATTTCGGCACCCGCTGCTTCCTTAACAACCATTGTCAGTGGGAGAAAGAAGCCATCATGTATTGTGGGGGAAGAAAAAAAAACACTGCTCTATATGAGGTTCGTTTCCCGTGGAACGAGCTAAAAGTCCAGCAAAAGTCCTCCGAAACCAGCAAAGAGCTATCAGAGATAGATGGTCTGTCCTATTCTATGATTTGTGGTTTTAGGAGAAAGGAAAGACGGCTTATAAAACGTTAGTAAATCTTGTAGTTTTTGTAAAATTACTTTCAGAAGAACTAAGGAGTAGTGTGTGGTGGAGCTGTGTGAACTCTGCTTTGTTCTAACTTTTTAAGGTAACGCAACCGATCCTTTCTGTAAAGAGGAGGAAGAAGATAACAATGACAAGAGAAACGAGGATGAAGCTAGGTGAGAAGTGGTGGATATCTCATTCACATTTTTGTTTACATTAATTTATTATTGGTGGGAAAAATCTAAAAAAGATAATAAGGTCTGCAAACTGTAATTGGAGGGCCCAGATAGGTGTACCCTGTATACTTAGTCTGACCTCTACTTCCAGTGCTCTACCTGTACCGATCCTCTCCTCTAATTCCATTATCTCCTCTATACTGAGCCTCTCCTCTACCTCCAGTATCTCCTCTATACTGAGCCTCTCCTCTACCTCCAGTATCTCCTCTATACTGAGCCTCTCCTCTACCTCCAGTATCTCCTCTATACTGAGCCTCTCCTCTACCTCCAGTATCTCCTCTATACTGAGCCTCTCCTCTACCTCCAGTATCTCCTCTATACTGAGCCTCTCCTCTACCTCCAGTATCTCCTCTAAACTGAGCCTCTCCTCTAATTCCATTATCTCCTCTATACTGAGCCTCTCCTCTACCTCCAGTATCTCCTTTATACTGAGCCTCTCCTCTACCTCCAGTATCTCCTCTATACTGAGCCTCTCCTCTACCTCCAGGATCTCCTCTATACTGAGCCTCTCCTCTACCTCCAGTATCTCCTCTATACTGAGCCTCTCCTCTACCTCCAGTATCTCCTCTATACTGAGCCTCTCCTCTACCTCCAGTATCTCCTCTATACTGAGCCTCTCCTCTACCTCCAGTATCTCCTCTATACTGAGCCTCTCCTCTACCTCCAGTATCTCCTCTATACTGAGCCCCTCCTCTACCTCCAGTATCTCCTCTATACTGAGTCTCTCCTCTACCTCCAGTATCTCCTCTATACTGTGCCTCTCCTCTACCTCCAGTATCTCCTCTATACTGAAGCCTCTCCTCTACCTCCAGTATCTCCTCTATACTGAGCCTCTCCTCTACCTCCAGTATCTCCTCTATACTGAGCCTCTCCTCTACCTCCAGTATCTCCTCTATACTGAGCCTTTCCTCTACCTCCAGTATCTCCTCCTATACTGAGCCTCTCCTCTACTTCCAGTATCTCCTCTATACTGAGCCTCTCCTCTACCTCCAGTATCTCCTCTATACTGAAGCCTCTCCTCTACCTCCAGGATCTCCTCTATACTGAGCCTCTCCTCTACCTCCAGTATCTCCTCTATACTGAGCCTCTCCTCTACCTCCAGTATCTCCTCTATACTGAGCCTCTCCTCTACCTTCAGTATCTCCTCTGAACTGAAGCCTGTCCTCTAATTCCATTATTTCCTCTACACTGAGCTTCTCCTCTACCTCCAGTATCCCCTCTATACTGAGACTCACCTCTATATCCAGTATCTCCTCTATACTGAGACTCACATCTATATCCAGTATCTCCTCTATACTGAGCCTCTCCTCTATATCCAGTATCTCCTCTATACTGAGCCTCCCCTCTACCTCCAGTATCTCCTCTATACTGAGCCTCTCCTCTACCTCCAGTATCTCCTCTATACTGAGCCTCTCCTCTACCTCCAGTATCTCCTCTATACTGAGCCTCTCCTCTACCTCCAGTATCTCCTCCTATACTGAGCCTCTCCTCTACCTCCAGTATCTCCTCTATACTGAGCCTCTCCTCTACCTCCAGTATCTCCTCCTATACTGAGCCTCTCCTCTACCTCCAGTATCTCCTCTATAATGAGCCTCTCCGCTACCTCCAGTATCTCCTCTATACTGAGCCTCTCCGCTACCTCCAGTATCTCCTCTATACTGAGCCTCGCCTCTACTTCCAGTATCTCCTCTATACTGAGCCTCTCCTCTACCTCCAGTATCTGCTCTACACTGAGCTTCTCCTCTACCTCCAGTATCCCCTCTATACTGAGACTCACCTCTATATCCAGTATCTCCTCTATACTGAGACTCACATCTATATCCAGTATCTCCTCTATACTGAGCCTCTCCTCTATATCCAGTATCTCCTCTATACTGAGCCTCCCCTCTACCTCCAGTATCTCCTCTATACTGAGCCTCTCCTCTACCTCCAGTATCTCCTCTATACTGAGCCTGTCCTCTACCTCCAGTATCTTCTCTATACTGAGCCCCTCCTCTACCTCCAGTATCTCCTCTATACTGAGCCTCTCCTCTACCTCCAGTATCTCCTCTATACTGAGCCTCTCCTCTACCTCCAGTATCTCCTCCTATACCGAGCCCCTCCAGTATCTCCTCTATACTGAGCCTCTCCTCTGCCTCCAGTATCTCCTCTATACTGAGCCTCTCCTCTACCTCCAGTATCTCCTCTATACTGAGCCTCTCCTCTACCTCCAGTATCTCCTCTATACTGAGACTCACCTCTATATCCAGTATCTCCTCTATACTGAGACTCACCTCTATATCCAGTATCTCCTCTATACTGAGCCTCTCCTCTACCTCCAGTATCTCCTCTATACTGAGCGTCTCCTCTACCTCCAGGATCTCCTCTATACTGAGCCTCTCCTCTACCTCCAGTATCTCCTCTATACTGAGCCTCTCCTCTACTTCCAGTATCTCCTCTATACTGAGACTCACCTCTATATCCAGTATCTCCTCTATACTGAGACTCACCTCTATATCCAGTATCTCCTCTATACTGAGCCTCCCCTCTACCTCCAGTATCTCCTCTATACTGAGCCTCTCCTCTACCTCCAGTATCTCCTCTATACTGAGCCTCTCCTCTACCTCCAGTATCTCCTCTATACTGAGCCTCTCCTCTACCTCCAGTATCTCCTCTATACCGAGCCTCTCCTCTACCTCCAGTATCTCCTCTATAATGAGCCTCTCCGCTTCCTCCAGTATCTCCTCTATACTGAGCCTCTCCGCTACCTCCAGTATCTCCTCTATACTGAGCCTCTCCTCTACTTCCAGTATCTCCTCTATACTGAGCCTCTCCTCTACCTCCAGTATCTGCTCTATACTGAGCCTCTCCTCTACCTCCAGTATCTTCTCTATACTGAGCCTCTCCTCTACCTCCAGTATCTCCTCTATACTGAGCCTCTCCTCTACCTCCAGTATCTTCTCTATACTGAGCCTCTCCGCTACCTCCAGGATCTCCTCTATACTGAGCCTCTCCTCTACCTCCAGTATCTGCTCTATACTGAGCCTCTCCTCTACCTCCAGTATCTTCTCTATACTGAGCCTCTCCTCTACCTCCAGTATCTCCTCTATACTGAGCCTCTACTCTACCTTCAGGATCTCCTCTATACTGAGCCTCTCCTCTACTTCCAGTATCTCCTCTATACTGAGACCCTCCTCTACCTCCAGTATCTCCTCTATACTGAGCCTCTCCTCTACCTCCAGTATCTCCTCTATACTGAGCCTCTCCTCTACCTCCAGTATCTCCTCTATACTGAGCCTCTCCTCTACCTCCAGTATCTCCTCTATACTGTGCCTCTCCTCTACTTCCAGTATCTCCTCCTATACTGTGCCTCTCCGCTACCTCCAGTATCTCCTCTATACTGAGCCTCTCCTCTACCTCCAGTATCTTCTCTATACTGAGCCTCTCCGCTACCTCCAGGATCTCCTCTATACTGAGCCTCTCCTCTACCTCCAGTATCTCCTCTATACTGAGCCTCTCCTCTACCTCCAGTATCTCCTCTATACTGAGCCTCTCCTCTACCTCCAGTATCTCCTCCTATACTGAGCCTCTCCTCTACCTCCAGTATCTCCTCTATACTGAGCCTCTCCTCTACCTCCAGTATCTCCTCTATACTGAGCCTCTCCTCTACCTCCAGTATCTCCTCTATACAGAGCCTCTCCTGTACCTCCAGTATCTCCTCTATACTGAGCCTCTCCTCTACCTCCAGTATCTCCTGTATACTGAGCCTCTCCTCTACCTCCAGTATCTTCTCTATACTGAGCCTCTCCTCTACCTCCAGTATCTCCTCTATACTGTGCCTCTCCTCTACCTCCAGTATCTCCTCTATACTGAGCCTCTCCTCTACCTCCAGTATCTCCTCTATACTGTGCCTCTCCTCTACCTCCAGTATCTCCTCTATACTGTGCCTCTCCTCTACCTCCAGTATCTCCTCTATACTGAGCCTCTCCTCTACCTCCAGTATCTCCTGTATACTGAGCCTGAAAGTTATTACTTGGAAGGACAACTCCAGATTGAAGGTGAGTATTGCAGTATAAGCTGCTTTTTTATTTGCTTGTAATAGGCTATTCATTTTATTGACTGATTTGATTTATTTATTTATTTTTTTTTATATATATTTATTTTCTTTTTAATTAGAAATTCTGCTTACCGTCCGGAAATTCTGAAGATTTTCCTTCCTTGTCTGGCTGTGGTGTACATTCTGGCGGTCTGCTCTTTTTTTTCTGTGGAGGTGGACTAAAAAAAAGTCAACGTAAGGAGAAAATTATTCTAATCTCTGGTCGGTCATTTTTTTCCAAAGTTAAATTTTCCTATAGGAAGTGAGAGATCCCCTCGTCTGTGCTCTGGGTAAGACAATGACAATTTCATTTCAGCTAAGAGATGATTTCTGATTGGTTAATCAGGTCATTGTACATCATTCATGTACCCTTACATCGGGGCCCTGCTAAATATTTCCTTTGAATCTCATCTGCTTTACTATGTTTCTGTAATCAGTATTTATTATATATGTAGATGGGTGCAGCCATATTTGTTTATTACATAGACATGTTGGACTTCCTACTTAGTAGAGTAGAACTTTGTCAATAAACATCCAATGAAACTGATGAACTCTGTATGCAGCTAGTTTAAGCAGAAGTTGTTTAACATGGATACTGACTGCACTGTCTGGCAGATCCAATAGGATAAGCAATTGGCTTATTATAAAGGTGGAGCTCTGCTTTAAGATCCAGGAGATCTCACACTTTGCAGAATGGCAGAGAGGTGCAGAGTGATGGAACCAGTGGAGGCTAGTGCTCACTACTTGTGGGGGGGCAGCACAACCAACACTCCCTCCTGGGAGACGCCAGCAATGGTGAACACACCTCCCCTCCCGCAGGAGAGACACAGGCAGCGCTCAATCACCCTCCCGCGGGAGACAAACAACGGTGGTCACCCCAGAGGCTGCCTTACCTTGTGAGGCATGGCGGCACGGAGGAAGGGAGAAGAAATAGCCGGGGCCGCTCCAGCAAGCACACAGACATTCACCTTCCAGCCGAATAGAAACCAGAAGTGTGTCCTGAGACACGATTGGCCAGAGTCCTAAGACTCCCTGACCAATAGGGGCTATCTGATTGGCCAGGGGGAGAATGAGGCAGATTAGCGAATGTGTCACACAACTGGGTGGGATCATAGCACAGTGTTGTATCCCCCGAGCCCCTCCTGCTGTGAAGCCCATTAGAGCCTCTGGCTCTAATCACTTGCTTCAAAAAAATACACCCCTGCCATTGGAATCCATGCGTCCGGCGCCCCCTTTATGTAGATCAGGGGGCCAGACGCATGGATGGGCGGCGGCACCCCTGCGCCCCTATTGGATCGGCCAGCACTGGATGGAACACCAAATATAGGACTTATTTTATCCCACTGGCACCAACAATTCAACTTTATTATTTTCCACTGACACCAATGATGGGGCTAATTTTATCCCACTGACACCAACCATGGGAATTCTTAAATCCCACGGACACCAACTATAGGACTTATTTTATCCCACTAACACCAATGACAAGACTTTTATTATTCCATTGACATCATGTCAGAAACCATGAATCAGACTGAGACAGAAGTACAGTTAAATCTCACTTGTTTAATATGAATAAAAATAGGTAAACATAGTCAAAACATAGTCGAAACATAGCCAGAGTTCAGGAACTGTAACGGATAGTCAGACAAGCCAAAATGTCAGGGAGTCAGGGATCAGCGTAGTGGAACAGCAAGCAGGATCTGGAGACAGAAGGAATGTCAGCCAAGCAAGTCTTTAACAGGAACACAGGAGAGCGTCTCTAGAGATGTTGACCAAGACGAAGGCAGAGATCATCTGGACTGGATGGCTTAAGTAGGCAGGACTGACGAGCAGAATATCATCAACAGGTAAGTCACTGTGGAGAGAAAGGACCTGGCAATTAGCCGACAGCTGAGCGGCCAGCTCAGAGAAGGAAGGGCTGAGCCCTGACACACCAACCATGGAACTTATTTTATAAGCCTTGAGGTTTATTTTATTTCTCTGACACCAACAATGGGGCTTTTTTTTTATTCTACTTACACCAATGATGTGCTTATTTCATTCCACTTATATCAACAATGGGACTTATTTTATTCCACTGACACCAACAATGGGGGTTATTTTATTGTATTGACACCAATGATCAGGCTTATTTTATTCCACTAACTCCAACAATGGGACATTTTATCCCACTGACACCAATGATGGGAATTGTTTTATACCAATGACACCAACCATGGGGCTTATTTTATTATATCCCACTGACACCAACAGTGGGAATTATTTTAGCCCACTGACACTATTGCCACGTACACGCGATCAGACTTTCCAGCGGACTTCTTGCAGCTGAGGTCCGCCGGACTTTCAAATGAACGGACTTGGCCACACACGATCACTCCAAAAGTCCGCCGGATTCGAACGTGATGGCGTAGAATAAGGAAGTTCATAGCCAGTAGCCAATAGCTGCCCTAGCGTCGGCTTTAGTCCGTCAGACTAGCACACATACGACCGGATTGACTGCCAAGTCCGGCGGATAATTTTGAGTCAAAACTTCTAAGTCCTAGAGTTTTGGGAAGAAAAAGTCCGCTGGAGCCCACACACGATCGAATTGTCCGCCGGACCCTGGTCCGTCAGACTGAGTACGCCGGATAATCCGATCGTGTGTACGCGGCATGACAATGGTGATTATTATATCTCACTGACACCAATGATTTTACTTATTTTATTCCGAATGACACCAAAAACAGGATTTACCTGATATACTCGAGTATAAGCCGACCCGAATATAAGCCGAGGCACCTAATTTTACCACAAAAAACTGCGAAAACATATTGACTCGAGTATAAGCCCAGGGTGAGAAATGCGCAGCTACTGTAAGTGGAAAAGAGGGTCAATAATGCCCATTTGCAGCCTCACTGTGCCCATTTGCAGCCTCACTGTGCCCATTTGCAGCCATAGGTCCCCTAAACTTCAAACTTGGTAGTTAAGGGTTCCTAGATGCCCCCTAGCTGCAGCCAAAATTTGGGGTCTCTGGACCCAAAGGGTCCTGAAATGACATTGCTGCAGATGGACACAGTTGACCGAATTTGGGGCCCTGTATCTCGGGGGCCACTTAGTGCTAGGAATCCCAAATTTGGATATGTTGTAGTGTTAGCTCTACTGGGTTTGCATATTTGGGGTTCCTATCACTAAGTGGCCCCGAGATACAGGGCCGCAAATTCGGGTCAGAAAATGTCAAGCACTTTTCTGCAGCAGAGAACGACATTTTCCGAACCAACTTTGGGGCCCCCGTATCTCGGGGCCACTTGGTGCTAGGAACTCCAAGTGGCCCCGAGATACGGGGCCGCAAAGTCGGGTTGGAAAAAAATATTTTTTCTGCAGAAAAGTGCTTGACTCAAGTATAAGCAGAGGGGGGCACTTTCAGCACAAAAAAAATGTGCTGAAAAACTCGGCTTATAGTATATACTCGAGTATATACGGTAGTTTATTCCACTAACACCAATGCTTGGGCTTATTCTATTCCACTGACACTAACAAGGGGCTTATTTTATTTCAATGACAGAGAAATATATCAGGTGACACTTTCTGTCAATCTTTCCTTTTAGGATACAGCTGGGGTCATCCAGAATCCTCTGTAAGCTTCTTCTGGACACCCTCCTCAGGAGTAGCAGTCGGGGTCCCAGGATGAGCGTCCAGCAGAAGGACAATAGAGCTTCCTCCAACCTCCAACCCAACTCCAACTCAACTCCAACCCACAACCCAACTCCAACTCAACTCCAACCCACAACCCAACTCCAACTCAACTCCAACCCACAACCCAACTCCAACTCAACTCCAACCCACAACCCAACTCCAACCTCCAACCCACAACCCAACTCCAACTCAACTCCAACCCACAACCCAACTCCAACTCAACTCCAACCCACAACTCAACTCAACTCCAACCCACAACCCAACTCAACTCCAACCCAACTCCAACCTCCAACCCACAACCCAACTCCAACCTCCAACCCACAACCCAACTCCAACCCAACTCCAACCCAACTCCAACTCAACTCCAACCCACAACCCAACTCCAACTCAACTACAACCCAACTCCAACTCCAACTCAACTCCAACTCAACTCCAACCCACAACCCAACTCCAACTCAACTCCAACCCACAACCCAACTCCAACTCAACTCCAACCCACAACCCAACTCCAACCCACAACCCAACTGCAACTCAACTCCAACCCACAACCCAACTCCAACTCCAACCTCCAACCCACAACCCAACTCCAACTCAACTCCAACCCACAACCCAACTCCAACCTCCAACCCAGCAGTGATCGCACAATGTGGAGAGGCCCAGAAGATATAATCGTTTTCGGGATACATTTTCATGTTGTATAATTATCAGTTTTAGCGCTAAAGCTTCCCCCCAATGTACCAGAATATTATCTTCCAGATCTGTCGCTCATGTCTTTGCCTGCGCTTTTCCTTTTTTTTGTATCATATGGTTATTAAAGAGTTTGTAAACTTCATAAGTTCTGTTAAAAAATGTATAATTGCCGTGTAACAATGACTCTGAGAGATGGCCGGCAATGGATTCCATTTTATTGGTACATTCGATGGCTGTGGTTCTATTACTCCCGGCCAGACCCTCCAATCAGTGTAGATGGGACCCCCGAGACTGACCCACATCTAAAGAGCTCCAGAAATGACACCACATGGGGCAAATTTTAGTAAGATCGGAGTTTGGATATAAAAATTTCCCATGAGAATGACTGGATGAAATGATGGTCATTGGGCTAGGATCTCTGATAGGAGTCATATCTTCCAGAGGTCAGTAAATAAAAATCAAATTGAAATTAGGAAAATATATATATATAAAACATACAGTACTGTGCAAAGGTTTCAGGCAGGTGTGGAGAAATGCTGTAAAGTAAGAATGCTTTCAAAAATATACACATTTTTTCTTTATTTTTATCAATTTACAAAATGCAAAGTGAGCCAACGGAATAAAAATCTAAATAAAATCACTATTATTATTATATACGGTTTATATAGCCCCAACAAGGTCAGGTCTGAGCATGTAGGCCCTTTACAATCTAGAGTGGGTGACTGGGGACAAAGAGAAGACTTTATTAAATACTTTCTTCAGCTCTGTGTATACAAAGGAGCATGGGGGAGCTCATGTCCATAATGGGGGTGGTAGTGACAAAGCCCCGAATGATCCACAATGGCTCAAAAGTGATATGGTCCAGAAATATTTAGACAGAATAAAGGTGGATAAAGCACCTGGACCTCATGGCCTCCACCCACGGATCCTAAAAGAATTGAGCTCTGCAATTTCAAAGCCATTGTATCTAATTTTTAGGGATTCATTAATGACAGGAATGGTACCACTGGATTGGCGCAGGGCGAACGTGGTGCCTATATTTTAAAAGGGAACAAAGTCTTTACCAAGTAACTATAGACCTGTTAGTTTAACTTCTATAGTTGGGAAGATACTGGAGAGATTAACCCCTTCAATACCCGCGTATAGTCATATGACGCCCACAAGGTGGATCTACCATCCTGGATGGGCGTCATATGACGTCCTCGGATTCCCGGCCGCCTGGGGGGCGCGCGCCCGCGGCATCGCTCGGGACCCGGTGCGAGTGCCCGGCGGCCGCGATGTCCGCCGGGCACCGCGATTGCCCGTTAAAACAACGGGACCGTGGAGCTGTGTGTGTACACACACAGCTCCACGTCCTGTCAGCGGGGAGGAGACCGATCATGTGATCCCAGTACAGAGGATCACATGATCGGTCTCCTCCCCTTAAGTCCCCCCCCCTACAGTTAGAATCACTCCTATTAGGGACACACATTAACCCCTCCAGCGCCCTCTAGTGTTAACCCCTTCCCTGACAGTCACATTTACACAGTAATCATTGCAATTTTATAGCAACGATCGCTGTGTAAATGTGAATGGTTCCAAAAATGTGTCAAAAGTGTCCGAAGTGTCCGCCGCAATGTCGCAGTCACGAAAAAAAAATCGCAAATCGCCGCCATTACTAGTAAAAAAAAAAAAAATAATTCAATCAATATACGCTTATTGCGATTTTTTTTACCAAAAATATTTTGTAGGAAAAAAATTGTTTTTTTTTTTAAAAAATGGGATATTTATTATAGCAAAAAGTAAAAAATATTGTGTTTTTTTTCAAAATTGTCAAAAAGTGCTCTGGTAAGGAAGGGTGTTTAAAAGCCCTGTATTGAAGCGGTTAATAAAAGACCACATAGACGAGTTATTGCTGTAAAAAAATATTTTAAGCAACAGACAGCATGGGTTCATGAAAGACAGAAGTTGTCAGACAAACCTGATTTCTTTTTATGAAGAGGTAAGTAAAACCTTGGACAGAGGGGGGGCTGTGGACGTGGTATACTTGGACAGAGGGGTGGCTGTGGTATACTTGGACAGAGGGGTGGCGGTGGACGTTCTATACTTGGACAGAGGGGTGGCGGTGGACGTGGTATACTTGGACAGAGGGGTGGCGGTGGACGTGGTGGACGTGGTATACTTGGACAGAGGGGTGGCGGTGGACGTGGTATACTTGGACAGAGGGGTGGCGGTGGTATACTTGGACAGAGGGGTGGCGGTGGACGTGGTATACTTGGACAGAGGGGTGGCGGTGGACGTGGTATACTTGGACAGAGGGGTGGCGGTGGACGTGGTATACTTGGACAGAGGGGTGGCTGTGGACGTGGTATACTTGGATTTTGAAAAAGCGTTCGATACAGTTCCCCACACACGGCTCATGTGTAAGGTAAAGTCTACAGGTTTGGAAATATCAGTTTGTAAATGGATAGAAAACTGGCTAAAAGACAGAATTCAGAGAGTCGTGGTTAATGATTCTTACTCTGAATGGTCTAAGGTCATCAGTGGTGTACCCCAAGGTTCAGTGCTGGGACCCTTACTGTTTAATATCTTTATAAATGATATTGGGTCTGGGACCAAAAGTAACATTTCCGTCTTGCAGATGACACCAAGCTATGCAGTGGAATAACGTCCTTACAGGAGGTCTCCAATTTACAAGCCGACCTTTAATGTTCTGTCTAATTGGGCGACTATGTGGCAGATGAGGTTTAATGTTGATGAATGTAAAGTTCTGCACTTGGGGGCTAAGAATATGCATCATACATGCTAGGGGGAGTACAACTGGGGGAATCCGTAGTGGAGAAGGATCTGGGGGATCCATAGTGGAAAAGGATCTGGGGGGATCCGTAGTGGAGAAGGATCTGGGGGGATCCGTAGTGGAGAAGGATCTGGGGGAGTCCATAGTGGAGTAGGATCTCGGGGGATCCGTAGTGGAGAAGGATCTGGGGGGATCCGTAGTGGAGAAGGATCTGGGGGGATCCGTAGTGGAGAAGGATCTGGGGGGATCCGTAGTGGAGAAGGATCTGGGGGGAGTCCATAGTGGAGAAGGATCTGGGGGGAGTCCATAGTGGAGAAGGATCTGGGGGGATTCCATAGTGGAGAAGGATCTGGGGGGAGTCCATAGTGGAGAAGGATCTGGGGGGATCCGTAGTGGAGAAGGATCTGGGGGGATCCGTAGTGGAGAAGGATCTGGGGGGATCCATAGTGGAGAAGGATCTGGGGGATCCATAGTGGAGAAGGATCTGGGGGGAGTCCGTAGTGGAGAAGGATCTGGGGGGATCCGTAGTGGAGAAGGATCTGGGGGGATCCGTAGTGGAGAAGGATCTGGGGGGATCCATAGTGGAGAAGGATCTGGGGGGATCCATAGTGGAGAAGGATCTGGGGGTTTTGGTAGATCATAATCTCAATAATAACATGCAATGCCAAGCTGCGCTTCCCAAAGCCAGCAAAGTCCTTTCTTGTATAAGAGAGGTATGGACTCCAGAGAGAGATATCATTTTGCCCCCCTGTACAAATCATTAGTAAGACCTCATCTGCAATATGCTGTTCAGTTTTGGGCTCCAGTTCTCAAAAAGGATATCGGGGAACTGGAAAAAGTGCAGAGAAGGGCAACTAAACTGATAAGAGGCATGGAGGAGCTCAGCTATGAGGAAAGATTAGAGGAACTGAATTTATTCACTCTTGAGAGGAGGAGAATAAGGAGGGATATGATCAACGTGTACAAATATATAAGGGGTCCATATAGTGAACTTGGTGTTGAGTTATTCACTTTACGGTCATCACAGAGGACAAGGGGGCACTCTTTACGTCTAGAAGAAAAGAGATTTCATCTCCAAATACGGAAAGGTTTCTTCACAGTAAGAGCTGTGAAAATGTGGAATAGACTCCCTCCAGAGGTGGTTCTGGCCTGCTCAGTAGATTGCTTTAAGAAAGGTCTGGATACTTTCCTAAATGTACCTAATATAACTGGGTACTAACATTTATAGGTAAATTTGATCCGGGGAAAATCCGATTGCCTCTTGGGGGATCAGGAAGGAATTTTTTCCCCTGCTGTAGCAAATTGGATCATGCTCTGCTGGGTTTTTTTTTTACTTCTTCTGGATCAACTGTGGGTATAGAATTGGGTATATTGGATTGTACGATATTTTTTATTTTTTTTATGGTTGAACTGGATGGACTTATGTATTTTTTCAACCTGAATAACTATGTAACTATGGTGTGACTACCCTTCAAACCAGCTTCAGTTCTTACACTTACACACTTTGGCTTCTAGCTGTGCTTAGTGTTGATTCCTGCATTAACATTGTGAGTAGCTTTTTACTTAAAGAAGGAGTCCAGCCTGAGTTTGGCTGGGCTTCTCCTATGGGTCACAGGAGTGCAATTCGTTTTGCACTCCTGTGACCCATTTTCAGCAGAGAGCATCCCGAAATCCGCTCTCTGCTGACGTCACTAGAATCAGTCCAGGCACCGCGTCATCACAACAATAAAGTCTGGATCCACCAGGTCCCTGGACTGATGCCTGTCTCAGCCTCTCAGTGAGCCGATGAGAGACTGAGACAGCTGCTCCCCGTCCCTCCACAGATCAGTGCTCTAGTGAGCGTGGAGGAGCAGAGAGAGAGCTGCTGATTGACAGTCAGCAGCGCTCCGCTCTGGGATCTGTGAGAACCAAGCCATCGGCGGTGTTCGTTGGCTCGGTTCTCAGTGAAGAGGCGGGGGGGTGGGGGGGGGGGCAGATGCAGCATTCACCTAGGTAAGTATAGAGGGGCAAAAAAAAAACTTACTTCTCTTTAAATTAGGGATGCACCGATGCCACTTTTTTGACACTGAGTACGAGTACCGATACTTGACATCATGTACTCACCGATACCAATTACCGATACCTATCACCTACGAAGAGGGGTGGTTTGGGAGGTGGCGGGGGGTTGTTGTTTGGGAGCCGGGTGATGGTAGGGCGGGAGGGGAGGGGTAAGTGAGGGCAAGGTAGTTGAGGGTGGGGTGACATAGGGATTGTGGGGTGGGAGAGTTTAGATTGAAAAGGCTGTGATCGTTGGGGGGGGATGGGGATAGGAGGGTTATTGGAAGACATGGGGGCAGAGGTGACAGCTGGTAGAGGGAAGGAGGAGACAACAGGCAGAAGTGACTGCAGGCATGGTGCAGGAGACAGTCAGAGACTGCAGGCATGGTACAGGAGACAGTCAGAGACTGCAGGCATGGTACAGGAGACAGTCAGGGACTAAAGGCATGGTACAGGAGACAGCCAGAGACTGCAGGCATGGTACAGGAGAAAGTCAGGGACTAAAGGCATGGTACAGGAGACAGTCAGAGACTGCAGGCATGGTACAGGGAGAGAGCCCCGCTGCTCAGTACAACAGGATACCGCCCGTACAGTGTCTTCATACAGAGCCCCCCTGTTCTCTGCCTCAGCATCCAGCCAAGGAGAGCCCGGATCCAGTTCTCTGTGTGGTGGGAAGTCAGAGCTGGAGGAGGGAGGTGTGCAGCAAGGAAACAACGCTTGTGGGCTGTTAGGATGGGCGGGCTTGCACCTAGCAATGCCAATGGGAGGAGGAGGCGGGGAAGGCACTGTCCGGAGAGGAGGAGGAGGCGGGGAAGACACTGTCCGGAGGGGAGGAGGAGGCGGTCCGCTCCCAAGCAACGTCACTTCCGGTATCGGTTTCTGGTATCGGAGCATTTTTCGCGAGTACCGATACTCGCGAAAATGGCTAGTATCGGTGCCGATACCAGTATCAGTATCGGTGCATCCCTACTTGAAATATATTTGTAACCATTTTAATAATACACTTAGAGCCTTTCCCTGCTTATTCCTCTATTCTTTTTTTTTTTATTTTTTTTTTATTTTTTTTTGAATTTCAAAAATTTTATTGAAAATAGAAACGATACAAAGTTATAAAAGTGAACAGAGTAACCAAAACGCCCCCTAGGGGGTCAAAACAGATGGCAGTTTATAGGCAAAAACAAACGGTAATACACTGGTAGTGGTATGTTCTACTCACGGGTCACCGAAAGAGTGACAAGGGGGTGGTACACAATCTAGAGAACTAGGCTTTATTACCACTAGGCGGAGAAGCAGAGCACCTAGTTAAGTTCCTCTATTCTTTTGATGATTGCTGGATGCCAGGGAGCCAGAGAGGTAGTGTGCATACTGGCTTGAGGTCCTTTCATCCTGATATCGGTCAGGAAATGCTTCTACCACTGAGTTAACCCCACAAATATCACAATAGAAAAAAAAGTTGGAAAACAATACTGACAATAGAAAGCCTTGTTAGCTCAAGATAAAAATGATCTCTGTGTTACATCGGTATTACAATTATTGCCAAAGTTATTGTGGAATGTGATGAAAAAAAAACAACCTCTGATCAAGGTGAAGGCTTTGAACGTTTATTTGGAGGAGAAGAGTTACAAGGTAAAAGTAAAGATTAGAAAGTAGAAACATTTGCAGAAGCTGCACCGCATTAATTACAAGAGACATTCATTTCTGTTATCTCTGAACATCTTATCAGCTTGTCGCACCTCCAGACACCAAATACCTCATTGTAGAAGAAGGCCAACTCTCTCTATGTTCCACAACAAGACATTCCAAGGATCCGGAGAGCAACAATTTGTTCTAATAACATCTTTCTGCAAAGTCCTTCTATGAAGCGAACCTGTTTTTTATATAAGTAACCTAACATTAACGTATAAGCACTTTTTCCTTATTAAATGAATATGACCATAGAGGAAATGTAAACATTGCTCTGCCCCATAAGAATTATAGAGGTGTCAGCCCTCAGGGGATTAATGGAAACTATAGTAATACCGTCCCATCTTTATATTTATATCCAATCATTGATCAATAGTGCCATATACAGATTTCCCCTTCCTGAGACTGTATACCCCCCTGTCACCTGTCCACCACACACGCAGCACAGTCAAAGCTGATCGCATCTGTTTATCAATCCCTGGCCCCCTACACATCCTAACCAATAGCAACAAGACTAGAACTTGCTGTTTTTATAGTGACAATAATTACAGCCAATCACAGTGAGGGGGAGGAGCAATCACAGAAAAACAGACTTGTCATGTAAAGGAACCTGTGAGGACAAAACTGTAGGAATTATCAATGTGGATATAACCACTTGCCTACTGTGCACTTAAGCACCCTTCCTGCCCAGACCAATTTTCAGCTTTCAGCGCTCTTGCACTTTCAGTGACAATTGCGCGGTCATGCAATGCTGTAACCAAATTAATTTTTTATCATTTTGTTCGCACAAATAGAGCTTTAGTTTGGTGGTATTTATTCGCGACTCCGTTTTTTATTTTTTGCGATATAAGCGAAAACATAGCGGAAATTTTGAAAAAAAACTATATTTTCTCCTTTCTTCTTTAAAAGAAATCCAATAAAATCAAATTTTGTCATAAATTTAAGCCAAAATGTATTCTGCTACATGTTTTTTGTAAAACAAATTCCGTTAAGTGTATAATAATTGGTTCGCGTGATCACGGACATATGTACGCAAATGATCATGTAAAAGGGGTGTGCAGGTGATCACGGACATATGTGTGTAGATAATCATTGGCACATGTTATTTTACTGGGACATATGTGAGGGACATGTGTTTTTATTATTTGGGGACATGTGTGTTTTGGGGACATGTGTGTTTTACTGTGGGGACATGTGTGTTTTACTGTGGGGACACTAGACAGGTGATCAGTGAGTAAAAGCTGTAAAAAAAAACAGCTAATACTCACTGATCACCAGCCGGCTGCAGCGATCCGCTCTCCTCTCCTCACCGACGACTTCCGTGTGAGGAGAGGAGAGCCGATTGCCTAGCAACCGGCTGTTTGTGTATATCACATGACGGCTGTGATTCGACACAGCTGTCATGTGATCAGGAGGGCCAATCACCGAGCCCTCCTGCCGATCCGAGATGCGCAGTGTCCGGGTGACACGGCCGCATCGGGATTGCGCCGCTGCGCGGGCACGCGCGCGATCCCTCTACTTCTGAAGGACGTTCCGGAACGTCCATTCAGAAGTAGACAGCTCCCACCCGGCCGTATATGTACATTGGCCGGGTGGGAAGTGGTTAAAGTGTGTGTCTAGGCAAAACATGTTTTGGATGGAGTGTGTGTGTGTGTGTGTGTGTGTGTGTGTGTGGGGGGGGGGGGGGATTAGAGACCCTGTTATGTTTTTACTGCTATCTCAGACTTCATTAGAGAAATCTCCCATACCTCCTGTTCTGGTGACAATGTTTTACTAGATAGGTAAAGAAGGAAAATCAACAACAGGGACTGATAGGGACATTGCATATTTCATATACCTTATTATTAGTTGTCTAGTTGCCTCACAAATATCTAATAAAGCTTCAAATATTTTGGTTATTCTGATAACTTTTAACTGACTCATGTGATTGTAAGCTGCCTGTAGACAAGCCAGCCCCCTCTCCTTCAGGAATATGCCATACTGCTCTGAGAGTGGGCTTGACCATTTCCTACATACAAGACCTATAGATCTTAGCTAGAATTTGGAAATGTAGTCTCATCTAGAACTGCATCATGCAACATGCAAGCGTTTGGTTTGGTCTGATTACCTGGCCACGCCATTATAGGGGGACTCCGTGGCAAAACAGCATCTTTAGTTTAGTATTATTATTATATTTTCTATCATTATCTGTCATTATATTTCATAAATGTTATACTTTTAAGTATTTACGTGATCTCTCTTTTTGCACATGTCGAACACAACCCCAAAAATGTGACAAAATAGAAGTGGGGTGTTTGATTTGTGTAAACAAGAGATACAAATATGATGCAGAATTGTGGTAGCCTGTTTGTACTGGGTTTAACCACTTCGCGCCCACGCTATAGACGAAAGACGTCTACAGCGCGGACGCCAATTGCCGGGAGAGCATCCACGGACGTCCTCCTGTTTACTTCCCCAATGCGTGCCGCCGCGGGCGCGCATCAGGGAAATTTTGTGTTGGCCGTGTCCCTTGGACACAGCCAATCACAGATCGTGCTAAATGGTCAATCACAGTGGCCATTTAGCACGCGATCGGAGCTTCCAATGAGAGATGATCTCGTATGTAAACATATGAGATCATCTTTCATCGCCGGCTCTCCCTCCTCACACAGAGACAGCGTGTGAGGAGGGAGAGTGAACGGGTGCAGCGGTGAGTAACATCTGTTCCCAGTGCCACCTGTCCCCAGTACCACCCATCAGTGCCATCTGTCCCCTGTGCCACCTGTCAGTGCCATCTGTCCGTGCCATCTGTCCCCAGTGCCACCTATCAGTGCCATCTGTCCCCAGTGCCATGTGCCATCTTTTATTAGTGTCATGTGTCATCAGTGCCATCTGTCATCAGTGCCACATATCAGTGCCATCTGTCATTAGTGCCACGTATTAGTGCCATCTGTCATCAGTGCCGTGTATTAGTGCCATCTGTCATCAGTGCCACGTGTCGTCAGTGCCATGTATTAGTGCCATCTGTCAGCAGTGCCACTTCAGTGTCACGTATCAGTGCCATCTGTCATCAGTGTCACATCAGTGCTATGTGTCATTGTCCTGGTGCTCCAGGGCCTTCAAAAGTGTACTAGGTAGTCAACAATTTAGATGTGTCATTTATGCTCCTAGAACACGTGATGGCGCTCCCTGCATGTTGGGCCTCTCTAAGTGGTAAGGCTGTGAAAAAGTCCCACATGTGTGGTATCGCCATACTTAGGAGGAGTAGCAGAATGTATTTTGGGGCGTCATTTGTGGTATACACATGCCATGTGAGAGAAATAACCTATTGCAATGACAATTTTGTGGGAAAAAATAAAAAAAATAAAAAAATAAATCTTAATTTTGCAAATTGTGGGAAAAAATGACAACAGCAAAAAGCTCACCATGCCTCTTACTAAATACCTTGGAATGTCTACTTTCAAAAAAGGGGTCATTTGGGGGGTATTTGTACTTTCCTGGCTTGTTCGGGTCTCAAGAAATGAGATAGGTCACCAGTACATCAGGTGTGATCATTTTTTTATGATTTGCACCACAGCTTGTAGACTCTCTAACTTTCACAAAGACCAAATAATATCCACTAATTTGGGTTATTTTTTTACCAAAGATATGTAGTAGTATAAATAACTTGGTGTTGAGTTATTCACTTTACGGTCATCACAGAGGACAAGGGGGCACTCTTTACGTCTAGAGAAAAACAGATTTCATCTCCAAATACGGAAAAGGTTTCTTCACAGTAATAGCTGTGAAAATGTGGAATAGACTCCCTGCCTCAAAGTTTTCAGTCTTTTTTTTTCATTTATAGCGCAAAAAATAAAAAACCCAGAGGTGATCAAATACCACCAAAAGAAAGCTCTATTTGTATGAAAAAAAGGACAAAAAATGTCATATGGGTACAGTGTTACATGACTGAGTAATTGTCAGTCAAAGTTTTAGAGCACCGAAAGCTGAAAATTGGTCTGGGCAGGAGGGGGGTTTAAGTGCCCAGTAGGCAAGTGGTTAATGTTGTGTGCTTGTATTGTAAGCCATAGCACATTCAGAAAGCGTAGAAAATGTATCAGATACTTAGCTGGTTTAATTGCGAGGCCTGTAGGTGATTGGCTCCAAGCCATTTGTTTGGGATTTTGTTTTTAGTTTGATAAATTGGGCGAGAGACTGATATACGAGTGTGTATCTTCAGAAACATTCAATTTATGATAGTAAAAGTGTTGGACTCTGGACCGTAGGCATGTTTCAGAGAAATTAGCTTTTTAGAATTTCAAAAATGATGAGCTGATGTTCAGAATAGTACCGTATTTATCGGCGTATAACACGCACCTTTTCCCCCTTAAAATCAGGGGGAAAATCGTGGGTGCGTGTTATACGCCGATCCCCGCTGATTTTTTTTTTTTTTTGAGGGGAGAGAGCAGAGCCGATATACCAAAAGCCGCATGTATTTTCGGCTAGTGTCGGCTCCTCTCGCAGTCCCGCCCACCTCCACTGATTTTACGATAGGAGCCGAGCGCCGACAACATAAAGAATTCCGAGTTCGGCTATTTTCTGGCTCCTCTCGTAGTCCCGCCCCTTACTGCGAGCAGAGCCGAGACTAGCCGAACTCGGATTTCTCTATGTTGTCGGCGCTCGTCTCCTCTCGGGCTCGTCTCCTCTCGCAATCAGTGGAGGTGGGCGGGACTGCGAGAGGAGCCAGCCCGAGACTAGCCGAAAATACACGCGGCTTTCGGTATGATGTCACACGGCGCTCGTCCTCTCCACTCGGCGCCAATTTTAAATCAAGGCTGCACTGGGCAAGGCTGCAAAGGCACTGGGCAAGGCTGCACTGGGCAAGGCTGCAAAGGCACTGGGCAAGGCTGCACTGGGCAAGGCTGCAAAGGCACTTGTCAAGGCTGCAAAGGCACTGGGAAAGGCTGCACTGGGCAAGGCTGCAAAGGCACTGGGCAAGGCTGCACTGGGCTAGGCTGCAAAGGCACTGGGCAAGGCTGCACTGGGCAAGGCTGCAATGATGGACAAGGCTGCAATGATGGACAAGGCTGCAGATGGACAAGGCTGCAATGATGGGCATTTAAATGTAAGTTTTTTTCCTTAAACTTCCCTCCTAAAAGTTTTTTTCCTTAATATTCCCTCCTAAACTTGGGGTGCGTGTTATACGCCAGCGCGTGTTATACGCCAATAAATACGGTAATTACTGCAGTGACGTAACAAGCTCTTTGTATTGTGTTAGCCAACTAATGATGAGGAAATGTTGCTTGTATGAAGGTATGTTGAATGCATGTTGTTTTTTCTGCGTTAAAGAGGAAGTAAAGCCTCCTCCAAAAAAAAAAAAAAAACGGAACCTGCAAGGCAAAGGCATAATGAGCTAGTATGCACAGCATACTAGCTCATTATGAATAACTTACCTGAGAATGAAGCCCCCGAAGCGGTCCTCATCCATGACCTTCTCCGCCGCCATCAAGCCCGGAGTGACTTCCGGGTCTCGCCGCTCCAGCGCTGTCATTCGCTGGATCGGCGATGACGTCACTCCCGCGCATGCGCAGTGCGCCTGCGCGCCGCTGTCTACGGTGCATGCGCCGTAGACAGCGATGCTGAACCATGTAGGTTTAGGAGATATTTATTGGACCTACAGGTAAGCCTTAATCTAGGCTTATCTGTAGGCCAAAGTGGTTTGTAAGGGTTTACAACCACTTTAAATGTGACAACGTTACCTGAATTAAGATAGAAAGGTAATGCTAAATACGGCTGATTTGTAAAATAAGTTTTGCTACTAATGTTTGAGCGTCCTCCTGTGTGAGAAAGTATTTGGGAGATGAGCAGCCTGCTTGTGTGAAGGACTTGACCCCCTCTCTTTACATGTCTGGAGAAAAATGGAGAGAAAGCCTTCAATGGACAATGTTCCTGCTGGCCTGCATTTTAGACTGCCAGTGTCTAACTTTGTGTATTTGTGTGAGAGGGAGACAAGTGAGACAGACGGACAGTTTGCAGACATAAGGAAGCCTGTCTTTGAAGCATGACATTTTTGAACATCTAATGCCGCGTACACACGGCCGGACTTTCCGGCAGAAGAGGCCCGGCGGTCTTCCCAACAGACTTCCGAAGGAATGGACTTGCCCACACACAAACGGACCAAAGTCCCTTCGAAAGTCTGTTCATTTTGAACGTGTCGACGTACAACGGGACTAGAAAAGGAGGTTCGGCCATGACATTCGAGCTAGTCGATGCCTGGCGCCACTGTCATCCTGCTGACAGGGAGTATACTTGTCACTCTGCAACGTTTCGGACCCTCTCCCGCATTGACTTGGTGTTTTTAGCCAGGTCGTTGCTGCAGCGGATATCGAAAGTGCAAATACTCCCCAGGGGTATTTCTGATCATTCTCCCCCTCATGGTTTTTTTTTTTTTTTTTTAATTTAAACGTTTTTGTTAATTTGGATCGGAAATTCGTAAACGAAATTTCGTATTTCGTAAACGGAATTTCATATTTCATACAGAATTTGTTATGCTTGCGTCTATCTAGCAAGGTTACTCTGTGGTATAACAAGGAAGCTGAGACTTCTGCAGTGTATAGATGTGCTTTTTACTATACAAAGCTGCTGTACATACAAAACTATTACAATCTTAGGAATACAATACAAAACTGACAGATATCTATAACAAGAAAAATGCCTAGAAAATAGAACAGCCTATGGTCTAACAGTACAAATACATTTAAAAAGGGTTTCTTAACTTCTGTTACTGTATGTTCATGATCTCCATTGGCAATATTTCTTCTTGGAGACCAGGTTCTGTCCTTCTATCATCATGAGTGGCTTCTTCTGATCTTCAAAGAATGATGATGTGTTCTGATGTTGTTACAGCATGATGTGTGTGTCTCTACTCCTCCATTTTATTTGTCCCAGTTTGTTGACCAAAGTTAATGTTTATAGACTTGTTTCCATAACAACCGACTAACAGTCATTCTTTTCAGGTTGAGAGACCCTCTCAACCTGTTTACTGTAGCTGAAAAGACAATGGACTTTTGCTAGCTACCCATTGTCTCCTCAAACCAATCCTGTCATCAATATAACAGTCATTCTTTTCAGTCTGAGAGACACTCTCAACCTGTTTATTGTAGCTGACGAGACAATAGCCTCTTCAAACTGTCAATTTGAATACAAGAATGTTATCTAACACCATTGTATGAAAACAGCATTTGTTTGAGAATTCTACTCAAACCAGAGACTTGTTTGTAATCTAATCAACTAAACTTGTAATATTCTCCCATGTAATGTTATGTCTGATGTTAAAAAAATCATATTTTAACAAACGCAACACAGAATTCTTATGCATATTAACACCAGTCACGTTTCTGATACTTTCTGTTAATTTGGAACGGAAATACGTTTACGAAATTTCGTATTTTGTACAGAATTCTTATGCATTATTAACACCAGTCACGTTTCTGATACTTTCTGTTAATTTGGAACACCAAGTCAATGCGGGAGAGGGTCCGAAACGTTGCAGAGTGACAAGTATACTCCCTGTCAGCAGGATGACAGTGGCGCCAGGCATCGACTAGCTCGAATGTCATGGCCGAACCTCCTTTTCTAGTCCCGTTGTACGTCGACACGTTCAAAATGAACAGACTTTCGAAGGGACTTTGGTCCGTTTGTGTGTGGGCAAGTCCATTCCTTCGGAAGTCTGTTGGGAAGACCGCCGGGCCTCTTCTGCCGGAAAGTCCGGCCGTGTGTACGCGGCATTAGATGTTCAAAAATGTCATGCTTCAAAGACAGGCTTCCTTATGTCTGCAAACTGTCCGTCTGTCTCACTTGTCTCCCTCTCACACAAATACACAAAGTTAGACACTGGCAGTCTAAAATGCAGGCCAGCAGGAACATTGTCCATTGAAGGCTTTCTCTCCATTTTTCTCCAGACATGTAAAGAGAGGGGGTCAAGTCCTTCACACAAGCAGGCTGCTCATCTCCCAAATACTTTCTCACACAGGAGGACGCTCAAACATTAGTAGCAAAACTTATTTTACAAATCAGCCGTATTTAGCATTACCTTTCTATCTTAATTCAGGTAACGTTGTCACATTTAAAGTGGTTGTAAACCCTTACAAACCATCAATTTAACGGTTTCATATAACCGTTACATTCCCGGCATGCCAGGAATGTAACTGCCACATTGGTTGTTCAAACCATCCAATGGCTGAAGTCATAACTGATCACATGTGCAGCATCATGGCAGTTGAAGATCAAACAGAGGCCAAGATGGCAGCTTCCTTGACTGAAAACAATAGGAGGGTTTACTTCCACTTTAAGTAAAATATAGTGACATATTTGTTTCGTTTTTTTTCGTTTTTCGTTTTTTTTCGTTATATTCGTTCATTCGTTATCGTACGAATGAACAAACGATTCGCTAAAAATTTTAACGACTAACGAATCGTTCCAATCGAACGAATCCGAAAACAACGAAAATCCGAAAAAAACTAATTAGAAACAACGAATCTACGAAAGAAGAAAATCCGAAAAACGAAAACAGGAACAATGAAAATCAAAATGAACGAAAAAATTCGTACATTCGTAACTTTTTTTTTTTGTTGAATTGGTAATTTTCCGTGTCTTTTACAATGGCGCTGCTTAACGTGCCTTGAATGGATTGAACGAAAAAATTCGTACATTCGTAACTTTTTTTTTTTCGATTCGTAATTTTCCGTGTCTCTTACAATGGCGCTGCTTAACGTGCTTCACATGGATTGAACGAAAAAATTCGTACATTCGTAACTTTTTTTTTTCGATTCGTAATTTTCCGCGTCTCTTACAATGGCGCTGCTTAACGTGCCTCGAATGGATTGAACGAAAAAATTCGTACATTCGTAACTTTTTTTTTTTGTTGAATTGGTAATTTTAATTGTCTCTTACAATGGCGCTGCTTAACGTGCCTTGAATGGATTGAACGAAAAAATTCGTACATTCGTAACTTTTTTTTTTTTCGATTCGTAATTTTCCGTGTCTCTTACAATGGCGTTGCTTAACGTGCCTTGAATGGATTGAACGAAAAAATTCGTACATTCGTAACTTTTTTTTTTTCGATTCGTAATTTTCCGTGTCTCTTACAATGGCGCTGCTTAACGTGCTTCACATGGATTGAACGAAAAAAATTCGTACATTCGTAACTTTTTTTTTTTTTTTCGATTCGTAATTTTCCGCGTCTCTTACAATGGCGCTGCTTAACGTGCTTCGAATGGATTGAACGAAAAATTCGTACATTCATAACTTTTTTTTTCGATTCGTAATTATCCGTGTCTCTTACAATGTAATAATAGCATACATATTACATAAAATTATGAATTATGCTCCGATTACGAATCTACGAATGTTACGAATGTACGAATAAATACGAATGCGTCCGAATTTCGAATAAACGAATAAATGAAAATTGAACGGAAAAACAAATCAACGAAAAAATAACTCTTACGAAAATAGGAATCGTTACGAATACGAACACCGACGACTTACGAATTTACGAATCGTTACGAATCAACGGAAATGAAAAAAACGAAACGAAAATAAACACATTTTTTTTGTTGTGCACATGTGTAGTGACATCAAAGTGCAAAGTGCTAAAGGTAGCAGTATGATACTCGTAAAGTGCAAAGTGCAAATATTAGTATAGTGCCTACATATAGGTGAATCAAGACGGTAGGGGTGCAACAATATAACAAGTTGCTAAAATCGTAAAATAAAACAGGAATCAGATGAATACTGACATTAAAATACAATATAGTGACATCAAAATGGTGACATCAAAGTGCACAGTGTAGAATGAGTTTACAAAAAAAATCTACTAAAATGTGCAAAAATAATTGATTGTTGGTGCAAGTAGCACAAAAGAAACGCAAAATAAGTGAAAAATTTGCAACACAATGTGTGTGCTAAAAAGGGAACGGCGATTGCAACTGTGAACATAAAAGATTTCTGTGCTGGGTGCAGCTTGCCCGTGCAAAAATGCAAGTAATAATGTAACTCCAAAAAATATTATAATGGCACAGTAAAAAGTGCTATTAGGAAAGTCTGTGCAAGTCCGCAATGTGCAAAAACTGCAAACAATGAGATGGTGACAACAGTCTATTAAATAAGATTCTTCTTTCAAAGGTGCAGGTGCAAAGGGTGTCTCCTCTTCGTGTAAACACACACTACTAAGTAATGGCCCCTTACCTTGCGGTAAAGAGGTAACCGCATATGAATCAAATGGCAGTGGCAGCTTCTCTCCTGTGTCCCTGGACCTAAATGGATTTCCTATCCCTGGACCGCAATGGAGCTCCTATCCCTGGACCGCAATGGAATCACCTATTGTCTTTGTCTCTTGGCAGGTACGGGGGTGATAGTAAGAGAGGAAGTGCCGTATAGTGTAGTATGTTTGTAGCAATAAAAGTTTATTTAACCTCATGCCGACCGGGCCATAGCCGGAAGACGGCTACAGCGCTGTCGGCTTATTCTGGGTGGACGTCCTCCCAGAAACTTAGATAAAAGGAGGATAGTGGCGCGCAAATAAATTAAACTAAACTAAATGATGAAAAGACAAGAAAGAGTCAGGTAATAAAGGTAAGGAGATCCTAGTTATAATATCCTGGTTAACACAGTATAAAACACATCATAATGGATAAAAAAATAAAAAAATAATAAATAATATATCCAATAGATAATTGCAGTGCTTCTGATTGTGCGTAAAATGACGTGACAATATAAAACCAGTAATAAAATTAATCCTGGCTAAAAATGTGTAGTAGACAACGCAATTAGTGACTGGATGAAAAGTGATAGTGCATCCAAGTGTGCATAAAGCAATGATCCAAATAAATAGTAAAATAAGCGTGATAAAAAATGCATCAAAGTATGAATCCAAAAAAAGGAAGGTAAAACGGTGATTCAAAAGGGTATTAGTCAAAAAACATGATTAGTTGATGTATCAAGATATGTGATATAAAAGAGTAAACAGCAAAAACAATTGCTAAAGTGATCAAGTGCGAGAGAGAAATTTCTCCGGATACCGCGGAGGAAATAATATATAGTGGTGGTCTCAGATGTGTGCCATATATGCTGTAATAGAAATGGCTATAGTGAAAAATGAGATAAATAAGGATAAGTAAAGATGATAAACGATAAATAAATAGAATATGTAACTAGTGAGTGGCGATCAAATAAAATCGCAAAGGAAGTAAATGTCCAATCAGGGATCCATATGTAACAGTGGTGCAGTATGGAGGCAGTATCTTCAGCCCAAAGGAAAGAGTGTCAGTGCTGAGATATAGGCTGGTGACCGGGAACAATCTAGGAATTCCTGTGCAGTGATCCGTGAGTTTCCGTGTAATCCTATTGGGGATATGGGTGGCCCCTTACCTTACGGCTGTAAGGTTACAGCGGTGTGGTATAGGTCTTTATGGTCGTTGGGTGACCTTCCTCACGGGTGGGGGGTAGGGGTTCCGGCTGCGTGTCCCAGGTATTTCCTATCAGCTTTCTCTTTATCCAGGCAGGGAGGGGGGGGGGGGGGTGATTTCACCTTAGTATGTATAGGAAATGAAATGCCTCATAGTGTAGTATATCAAGTAATAGGTATTTATTTCCAATATAACATTAAAAATGGGTACTCACATCTAACAGATAAAAACAAATGCAGGGTATAAACGAGCTCCGAGCTCGATGGCGTCACTTCCGGTAGGTCGTCCCGACGCGTGTTCGTCACTGATCACGTGACTTCATCAGGGGTCCCCCTGTTGACAGTTGACAGGGTAGTTGACAGGGTACAGTTGACAGGGTACAGAGGAGGTCTGGTGCTAGAATTATTGCTCTCACTCTAACGATCGTGGCGATACCTCACATGATGAGAATGGGAAAAATAATACCTCACATGTGTGGTTTTAACACGGTTAACATATGTGGGCGTGACTTACGTATGCGCTCAGTTCTGCGCACAAGCTCAGAGGGACGGGGCGCTTTAAATACATTTTTTTATTAATTATTTTACTTTTTATTTTTACACTGTCCCTTTAAAAAATTTGATCACTTTTATTACTATTACAAGGAATGTAAACATCCCTTGTAATAGAAATAAGCAGGACAGGTCCTCTTTATTGTCAGATCTGGGGTCAAACAGACCTCAGATCTCACATTTAAAAAAAAAAAAAAGAAATATGTAATTTTACATTTACTAATTTAAAAAAATAATAAAAATAAAGGCACTGTAATGCCGCATACACACGGTTGGAATTTTCGTCAACAAATGTTCGAGCTTGTTGTCGGATATTCCGACCATGTGTAGGTTCCATCGGACATTTTGCTGTCGGAATTTCTGACAACAAAAATTTGAGAGCTGGGTCTCACATTTTCCGACAACAAAATCCGTTGTCGGAAATTCCGATCGTGCGTACACAATTCCGACACACAAAGTTCCACGCATGCTCGGAATCAAGCAGAAGAGCCGCACTGGTTATCGAACTTCATTTTTCTCGGCTCGTCATACGTGTTGTATGTCACCGCGTTGTTGACGTGTGTATGCAAGACAAGTTTGAGCCAAAATTCGTCGGAAATAAATCCAGGATTTTGTTGTCGGAATGTCCGATCGTCTGTATGCGGTGTAAGGCCGTTAGGCGGAAGTGATGTCAGACGTCGCTCCAGTCCTCCAAGGGGAAAGAGTTGAGTGGAGGCCACCTTGCTCTCACTCGACTTCCTGCCCAATGTTGTCGGAAATTCCGACCATGTGTAGGTTCCATCAGACATTTTGCTGTCGGAATTTCTGACAGCAAAAATTTGAGAGCTGGATCTCAAATTTTCCGACAACAAAAATTAAATAAAGAAATAAATCCAGGATTTTGTTGTCGAATGTCCGATCGTGTGTATGCGGTATAAGGCCGTTAGGTGTAAGTGATGTCAGCATTGCGCCGGTCCTCCAAGGGCATAGAGTTGAGTGGGGGCCATCTTGCTCTCACTCGACTTCCTGGCCAATCGCTCCACGGGATCGGATCTTTTCTGCAGCTACCGACGGCTCTGGTAAGCGAGGGAAATTACCTGAAAGTGGCAGGAGGGGGGAACACCTCTCCCGCTGCCCATAAAAGTGGTCCCGTGGTGAATCCACCACTTTTTTGTGAAAGAGAATCGCCCACTGTTTAAAAAGATATTATGTGGTGGTTATGGAAGATAGCTGCTGCCATAACCACGGCATATAATGTCAAAGTAATGATGTATATATACAGTGGGTGATCCAGAAGTGGTTAAAAGTAGGTGATGTGAAAAACTTTGTAAGGTAAAGGAAATGTTTAAATACTTATGCAGAAATAAAATCCTAGTTGAAATTGTTAATTTTTGCTATGTAACTCTAATGCCGCGTACACACGGTCGGAACTTCCGATGGAAACAGTCCGATGGGAGCTTTTCATCGGATTTTCCGACCGTGTGTATGCCCATCGGTCTTTTTCTGTCGGAATTTCCGACTGACTTTGGATTGAGAACCTGTTCTTAATTTTTCCGACGGAAAACCTTTCTATCGCATTTTCCAATCGTGTGTATGTGTAGCGGGGTCGTTCCCCTTTTAGGGGAGAAGACTACAGTCCCCATAATTCCCCAGGCTCCCGGGAGGATGGTTGTTTCTGCCCGAGAGGCTGATGGGGGAGGTGATAAAAGGGAAGAGGAGGGACCGCCTCGGCCTCTTCTGACTGGGCTGGTGACGCAGAGATCACTGAGAGAGGAGACACCTGTGCGGACCGGGACTGCTGAAGGCCTGAAGCCTGGGCCTTGCAGCAGACAGAGAGAGACTCTCACCCCTCAGAGTCAGCAGCAGCAGAGCGGAGACTTTTTCCTGAGGACGGTCGGTCGGAGAGAGGACCGGAGCGCAGTGGCTGTGACGGAGGAGGCCGGACGCCGCCAGTGGAGGTTCCGGAGCTGAGGACGGTATCCGGAGTGGTGAGCGAGCTGAAAGGCTCATCTTGCATTGTCATTTCCCTTATGCCTATTGAACTGCCAAGGCAAATTTACCTCAGAGCAGAAGATTGTTCTTCTTGTGGATTACAAACACACCATTTAAAGTTACATGTGCACCACCTCTACAGTTCTTGTGCCGGTGAAGAATACTGGGGTTCCCCAAGGACTGAGCTCTATTGTCAGGGATCAGGCCTGATCCATTAGATAGTCGCAGTTAGATCTGTTGCACCTCAGAGGTGCATAGCAGACGGTCGCTACACGTGGCGCTCCGTTCCCCATTGCTATCCTGATACATATATGTGTACATGTTAAAGTGCATATTGCAGGGACCTGCTAATGTGTTGTAAGTCAAATGTTTAAATGCATGTTACTATTTCTTTTCCTTACTGCCAAAGTAAAGACAGTTATTTCAGTCAGCAGTTGCCTGTGAGTTTGAGTCCATTACAGTTAAAGTATAAGTGATATTCATATGTGCATAGATACATACCCCTTGATTAACTGTGCCAGAGCGGGTAGAGCAAATTGCCGGGGGGTTGGTGGAGCTGTACTCAGGGACCCAAAACAAACTTGCGGCCCTCTTAATTGTGGGGGTATTGCTACACGTGGGGGGCTCGTCCGGGATCCTGAGACAGCGGGAAAAGCCGCCAGAAGGTACCGGCATGGACCCGACAGAAGTGGGACGGTGGTCCACAATATGGGGCACTGATCCAGCCGCAGCAGCAGTCATTGAACTGCCAGGGATATGGCAGGAAGAGGCAGTCAAGTAGCTCATAATGTCATTATCCCCAGGCCACAAGTCACGGATAATGGATATGAGAAATGATGCCGGGTATACATACGCCCTAGTAGAAAGGAGAAGTGAGACCCCAGAGCAGTTCAGGAGCCAATGCATACAAGCATTGGATGGTCAGACCTATCAATTGCTGCATGCGCTGCCGCGCAAGGGAGACTGTTTTTCAATGAAAACTATGCTATCCCCAAAGAAGAAAGAAGCAAAGGATTGTTGAGAACCTAAAAGGGCCTGCCTTAGAGGCCATACGCAACCTGAAGACAAGCAAGAAGGATTGCACTGCCCAGGACTACCTAGACATCCTGGAAAGTGTGTTTGGTGGGACAGAGAAAATCACGGAGCTTACCTATCAACTGGAACACTGTTACCAGAAGACAGGGGAGAAGCTGTCGGAATATATGGGACGTATAGACAAGATCCTGCATAGGATTATCCTGAAGAAGGGGATAGATCCAGGGAAGGTAGATGAAGCCCGTGCCCAGCAGGTGTTGAGGGGAGCCCAACCCCTAGACCCTGTTGCACTAGTACTACGCACCCGACAGGATGGGAAGAGCCTGGACTACCCCGATCTCATTCGAATGGTCAGAGAGGAAGAGGCCATGTTGGAAGAGAAACGGGAAAAGCAAGTGATGGGGTCTACAAAACTTCCAGTGGCCACTGTCAGGTCGGCCTTAACCCCTGAAAGAGAGACAGAAGTAGATGCCCTGAAGTTGCAGATGTCCCAGATGATGGAGATACTGATGTCTCTGGTGGCGAAAGAGACGCCCAGTCCCAAGAAAGAAGCAAGCAGGAGGGAATTGTTTCCAACTGTTTCAGCACCAGCATCCCCACCTGACTACGGAGAGATGATCTGTTTTAATTGTGGGGGAATTGGCCATATTGCAGCTGTATGTTCCAGTCCCAAGAGGAAGAAAACAGATAGCCGCCAGCCGGCGGGAAACGCCAAAGGGCCCCGGTGAAGGAGTCAACCGGGTGCCCATCGCCTTCAGTGAGCTCCAAGAAGTATAACGGGGAAAGAAGAGGAGATCAAACCCCTCAAAAGGGGCCCAGGGTTCCTCAACCAAGGTACACCCCAGAGAAAGGGGGCAAGACCTCTCCGAAGAGACACAGCACTCCCAAGCGAGAACCCTTAAAAGTGAGAGATAACAATGTCCCTCAACGGGTTCACACTCCCATAAAGAGGGAGAAAATTAATGCATACCAGGCTCAGGAAAGAATCAAGCGCAAATCCAGTACTTGTAAAGAAAAGAGTCCAAAGAAGAGGACAGCGTCAACCCGGCCCTACCCAGAAGAGCTGGTTGGTCCGTCCCCTACTGTACCTATCCAAGTGGAAGGAGTGTACACACAGGCCCTCCTGGACACTGGAGCACAAGTGACACTATTGTACAGGGATTTCTACGACAGATACCTGAGTCATCTGCCCATTCAGAAGATAGAGGAGCTGGAGATATGGGGATTGGGAACTCAGAGTTTCCCCTACGACGGCTACCTACCCATACGATTAACCTTTGACCCATCCGTGGCTGGAAAGGCTGAAGTGTTCGACACCCTGGCAGTGGTGTGCCCTAGCCCGCCTGGAACCAGCAAGACCTCCCTGATCATAGGGACAAACACGGATCTAGTCAGAAGGCTCCTGACCCCCCTTGTACAGAAGCAGAATCTTTCAGCTCCCAAGATCTATCCCATGCTGAAGGCGGCCTACCAGCGGTTGGTCCTAGAGCAGAAGGCCCCAAGTGAGGGGATAGGCAGGGTATGGAGGCTTGGAAAAGAAGGAGCAGTGTTACAGCCTGGAGAGGTGACCTGCCTGAGGGCCACGGTGAAACTTAATTGGGAACAGCCTGGCCCATTTGTAATGCTGGAATCTGACCCAATGGAGGGTCACTCAGGCCTGGAAGTGATCCCAGAAGTGATCTCAATCAAGGCCCTGAAGAAGGCTAGAGGAAGAGTCCCTGTCAGTGTAAGGAACCCCACGGAGCAGCCCGTGGAGATCCCTGCCAGGATGCTTCTGGGACAGGTGAGTCCTGCTGTCCCAGTTGGCTGGTCAGAAGTGAAGGGGACGGGTGAAGGAGAAGATGTTTGGAAGAAACTCTCCATGGAAAACCCAAACCTACCTGGAGCTTGGAAAGAGAGAGCCAAGGCCCAGCTGACCAGATGGGAGAAGATTTTCTCTAAAGATGAGTTTGATGTGGGGTGTGCGAGGAGTGCCACCCATCGAATCCGCATGCAAGAGTACAAGCCATTCAGAGAGAGAGTCAGGCGAGTCCCGCTAGCAGATCTGGAGGATCTGAGGGAGCAGCTTGCGGAACTGAAGAAGACGGGAGTGATTCGGGAGTCCAGAAGCCCCTATGCCTCCCCAATTGTGGTAGTCAGGAAGAAGAATGGGTCGTTGAGGCTCTGCATTGACTACAGAACTCTCAACAGGAGGACCATTCCTGACCAGTACACAACGCCAAGGATAGAGGATGCCTTACAGAGTTCATCTGGAGCTAAGTGGTTCAGTGTGATGGACCTCAAGAGTGGGTACTATCAAATCCCAATGCATCCAGAAGATAGAGAAAAGACTGCCTTCATAACCCCAGTGGGGTTCTTTGAGTTCAACAGGATGCCTCAGGGCCTGTCTGGAGCTCCTGCTACCTTTCAACGCCTCATGGAAAGGACAGTTGGAGACATGAACCTCATAGAAGTCCTTGTGTACCTGGATGATGTCATTGTTTTTGGAAAAACTTTGGAAGAACACGAAGCCAGATTGGAGAAAGTATTGAAGAGGCTCAGTGAAGAGGGGCTCAAACTTTCCCCCGAGAAGTGTCGGTTCTATCAGTCTTCTGTGAACTATCTGGGACACATAGTGTCTGAAAAAGGAGTGGCTACAGACCCTGAGAAGTTGGAGGCAGTTACTTCGTGGCCAAGACCCACAACAGTTACAGAACTTCGGTCTTTCTTGGGGTTCTGCTCCTACTACCGCAGGTTTGTGGATGGGTTTGCCCGCATTGCAAAACCCCTAAACGAACTGCTCAAGACAGAAGGAGAGGAAGATGGCTTGGGGCCTAGGAGGCCCGGTGAGTCGGTTCAAGACCAATGGAACTCAAGGTGTGAAGAGGCTTTCAGAACCTTGAAGAGGAGTCTCACCACAGCCCCAGTTTTGGCCTATGCTGACCCCACTAGACCAAATGAGCTACATGTTGATGCCAGCCATGAGGGCCTAGGTGGAGTACTCTACCAGGAGTATGAAGACCAGCTACGACCAGTGGCCTATGTGAGCCAGAGCCTGACCCCCTCCGAGAAGAACTACCCCACCCACAAGTTGGAGTTCTTAGCCCTCAAATGGGCAGTAGTTGACAAGTTGAAAGACTATCTTTATGGGGCCGAATTTACTGTAAAGACAGATAACAACCCCTTGACCTATCTATTCACCACCGCCAAGCTGGATGCAACTGGACACAGATGGTTGGCGGCGTTGTCTGGATTCAATTCAGCCTCAAGTACAGGCCAGGGGCTGGAAATAGATATGCAGATGCCCTGTCCCGAAGATCCCATGTCATAGCTGATGATTGGGAAGACTGGACCCAAGTGGCACCAGAAGGAGTGCGAGCCCTTTGTCAGGGGGCTGAACTCCAAGCCAGGGGAGGATCCAGAGCTGAAGAGATAGGAGTTACCACAGTGGGAGTCCCAAAGTGTTACTGTGGGGTAACTCAACTAGAAGAAGAGTGCCTACCGAAGCTGTCAAAGAAAGAGTTAAGGTGTGACCAATTGGAAGACCCCATGGGGAAATTGGTCCTGGAAGCGTTGGAAAACAAGAGTCTAGAGGGACTTCGACTTCACCCTTCCAAAGAGGAGAGAGTTGGACAAATTACAGGTGCATCAGGGAGTGGTCTACCGAAGGGGCCCCTCTGATAGCTCAGAAGATAAGTGGCAGTTGTTTCTCCCCGAAAAGCATCGAGAGACTGTGCTGATTGCCTTACATGACCAGCATGGTCACTTGGGAGCAGAGAGAACCTTCCAACTTGTCAGAGACCGGTTTTATTGGCCCTGCATGAGGGCCGAAGTGGAGGAGTATTGCCATTCCTGTGCAAGATGCATTCAGAGAAAGACTTTACCCCATCAAGCTGCCCCAATGGGCCATCTACAGAGTCAAGGCCCAATGGATCTGGTATGCATTGATTTTCTCTGCCTCGAACCCGATTTGAGTGGATTGGGAAATGTTCTGGTGGTAACCGACCATTTCACCCGTTATGCTCAGGCTTTCCCAACCAAGGACCAGAAGGCCTCTACAGTGGCTAAGGTACTTCTGGAAAAATACTTTGTTCATTATGGACTACCACAAAGAATCCATTCAGACCAAGGAAGGGACTTTGAGAGTCGCCTGATCAGGAAACTACTAGAGTCTCTGGGGGTAGAGAAGACTAGAACTACACCATATCACCCTCAAGGTGATGCCCAGCCTGAAAGGTTCAACAGGACCCTATTGAACATGTTGGGAACTTTAGAAACAGAGAAGAAGCAACATTGGAGTCAACACATTTCAGCTCTGGTGCATGCTTACAACTGTACCACCAGTGATGTGACGGGTTTCTCCCCTTACCGGCTTATGTTTGGGAGAGAAGCAAGATTGCCCGTGGATCTGGCCTTTGGCATTTCCTTGGACCATGCCTCGGAGGCCTCTCACAAAGGATATGTGGACAGACTGAGGCACAGTTTGAAGATAGCTTATGAAAAAGCTCAGACGGCCTCTGACCAGAGGGGGGCCCGAAACAAGCGGAACTTTGACTTGAAGGTTCGAGTACAAGACCTACAGTCTGGGGACCGTGTACTGTTACGAAACCTAGGGATCCCTGGAAAACACAAGCTTGCTGATAGATGGAGATCAGAGCCATATATCATCTGTAGAAAGCTTCCAGGATTGCCTGTCTACAAGTTGAAGCCAGAAGGAAGAGTGGGGCCTTTGAAGACCTGGCATAGGAATCACTTGCTTCCACTCACTGAAGCAGTCAGAATACCTCCAGCGAGAGACTTACCTGAATCCGTTTCCATTCTGGATACCCCCAGGCCTAATACTCGGTCTCAGACATCCCAAATTAGGGGTGGACAGGACCCCCAATCAGCAGAAGAAGAAAGAGGAGAACTTGAATGGCTATGGCCTTCCTCAACTCCAGGAAATTCCGCCATAGATCTTCCACTTACTGAGGATGTGGAAGATAAAACATTGACCTCAGAAGCTACAGAGTTTGTTCCATTCAGTGTTGTGCCTGAGTGCTGGGAAGATATCCCTGGTCTCTACTCAGAAGAAGAAGAAGTAGATGTTCCAGAACCAGAGATGTTGCCAGAATGTGTTCCTGAAGAAGTCCCAAGAGAACAGAGAGCTCGCAGAGTTGTGAGGCCTCCCAAGAAGTTAACTTACCCCAAGATGGGAAAAAGTTCAGAGGACTCTGTTACCACAGCAAGGAGAAGTGCTGAACGCCCTGACCCATCCACTGTCCATTTGGTGGAGGGCAACCCCAGCTCACTCTCTGGCACAGTTAGACAGGTCGCCCACACTGAAGTGACCTGTAGACAGGACAGCTCCCCATCCTATGCTAATTGGTGGGAAGCTCCTCTGTCTGAATTATGTGAACGTGTTGTTTCAAAGAAAGTTTGTAGATTGAACAATGACCAAAGATTCAAAGTGGGGGGAGTGTGTAGCGGGGTCGTTCCCCTTTTAGGGGAGAAGACTACAGTTACCATAATTCCCCAGGCTCCCGGGAGGATGGTTGTTTCCGCCCGAGAGGCTGCTGGGGGAGGTGATAAAAGGGAAGAGGAGAGACCGCCTCTTCCTCTTCTGACTGGGCTGGTGACGCAGAGACTACTGAGTGAGGAGACACCTGTGCGGACCGGGACTGCTGAAGGCCTGAAGCCTGGGCCTTGCAGCAGACGGAGAGAGACTCTCACCCCTCATTGTCAGCAGCAGCAGAGCGGAGACTTTTGCTTACAAACGGTCGGTCGGAGAGAGGACCGGAGCGCAGGGGCTGTGACGGAGGAGGCCGGACACCGCCAGTGGAGGTCCCGGAGCTGAGGACGGTACCCCAGGAGTGGTGAGCGAGCTGAAAGGCTCATCCTACACTGTCACTTTCACTCTATGCCTATTGAACTGCCAAGGCACAATTACCTCAGAGCAGCAGATTGTTTCTTTCTTGTGGATTACAAACACACCATTTAAAGCTACATGTGCACCACCTCTACAGTTCTCTTGCCGGTGAAGAATACTGTATTTTCTCAAGGACTGAGCTCTATTGCTAGGGATCAGGCCTGGTCCGTTAGGTAGGCGCAGTTGTTGCACCTCAGGGGTGCATAGCAGACGGTCGCTACACTTGGCGCTCCGTTCCCCATTACTGTCCAGCCCCACATATGTGTAAATGTTTATAGCACATACTGCAGGGACTTGTTCATGTGTATTGTAAGTCAAATGTTAAATGCATGTTACCATTGCTTTTCATATTACTAAAGTAAAGACAGTTATTTCAGCTAGCAGTCTGCCTGTGAGTTTGAGTCCATTACATTTAGAGTATAAGTGGTATTTATATGTGCCTAGATACATACCCCTTGATTAACTGTGCCAGAGCGGGTAGAGCAGTATTGCCGGGGGGGGTTGGTGGAGCTGTACTCAGGGACCCAAAACAAACTTGCGGCCCTCTTAACTGGGGGTATCGCTACATGTGTTTGAATATAAAGGGGCTAGGATCTCTGATAGGAGTCATATCTTCCAGAGGTCAGTAAATAAAAATCAAATCGAATTTAGGAAAATATATATATATAAAACATACAGCACTGTGCAAAGGTTTCAGGCAGGTGTGGAGAAATGCTGTAAAGTAAGAATGCTTTCAAAAATATATAAATTTTTTCTTTATTTTTATCAATTTACAAAATGCAAAGTGAGCCAACGGAATAAAAATCTAAATCAAATCACTTTTATTATTATATACGGTTTATATAGCCCCAACAAGGTCAGGTCTGAGCATGTAGGCCCTTTACAAAATAATCTAGAGTGGGTGACTGGGGACAAAGAGAAGACTTTATTAAATACTTTCTTCAGCTCTGTGTATACAAAGGAGCATGGGGGAGCTCATGTCCACAATGGGGGTGGTAGTGACACAGCCCCGAATGATCCACAATGGCTCAAAAGTGATATGTTCCAGAAATATTTAGACAGAATAAAGGTGGATAAAGCCCCTGGACCTGATGGCATCCACCCACGGATCCTAAAAGAATTGAGCTCTGCAATTTCAAAGCCATTGTATCTAATTTTTAGAGATTCATTAATGACAGGAATGGTACCACTGGATTGGCGCAGGGCGAACGTGGTGCCTATATTTAAAAGGGAACAAAGTCTTTACCAAGTAACTATAGACCTGTTAGTTTAACTTTTATAGTTGGGAAGATACTGGAGAGATTAATAAAAGACCACATAGACGAGTTATTGCTGTAAAAAAATATTTTAAGCAACAGACAGCATGGGTTCATGAAAGACAGAAGTTGTCAGACAAACCAGATTTCTTTTTATAAAGAGGTAAGTAAAACCTTGGACAGAGGGGGGCTGTGGACGTGGTATACTTGGACAGAGGGGGGGCTGTGGACGTGGTATACTTGGACAGAGGGGGGGCTGTGGACGTGGTATACTTGGACAGAGGGGTGGCTATGGACGTGGTATACTTGGACAGAGGGGTGGCGGTGGACGTGGTATACTTGGACAGAGGGGTGGCGGTGGACGTGGTATACTTGGACAGAGGGGTGGCGGTGGACGTGGTATACTTGGACAGAGGGGTGGCTGTGGACGTGGTATACTTGGACAGAGGGGTGGCGGTGGACGTGGTATACTTGGACAGAGGGGTGGCGGTGGACGTGGTATACTTGGACAGAGGGGTGGCTGTGGACGTGGTATACTTGGACAGAGGGGTGGCGGTGGACGTGGTATACTTGGACAGAGGGGTGGCTGTGGACGTGGTATACTTGGATTTTGCAAAAGCGTTCGATACAGTTCCCCACACACGGCTCATGTGTAAGGTAAAGTCTACAGGTTTGGAAATATCAGTTTGTAAATGGATAGAAAACTGGCTAAAAGACAGAATTCAGAGAGTCGTGGTTAATGATTCTTACTCTGAATGGTCTAAGGTTATCAGTGGTGTACCCCAAGGTTCAGTGCTGGGACCCTTACTTTTTAATATCTTTATAAATGATATTGGGTCTGGGACCAAAAGTAACATTTCCGTCTTGCAGATGACACCAAGCTATGCAGTGGAATAACGTCCTTAAAGGAGGTCTCCAATTTACAGGCCGACCTCAATGCTCTGTCTAATTGGGCGACTATGTGGCAGATGAGGTTTAATGTTGATAAATGTAAAGTTCTGCACTTGGGGGCTAAGAATATGCATCATACATACTAGGGGGAGTACAACTGGGGGAATCCGTAGTGGAGAAGGATCTGGGGGATCCATAGTGGAGAAGGATCTGGGGGGATCCGTAGTGGAGAAGGATCTGGGGGGATCCGTAGTGGAGAAGGATCTGGGGGGATCCGTAGTGGAGAAGGATCTGAGGGGATCCGTAGTGGAGAAGGATCTGGGGGGATCGGTAGTGGAGAAGGATCTGAGGGGATCCATAGTGGAGAAGGATCTGAGGGGATCCGTAGTGGAGAAGGATCTGGGGGGATCCATAGTGGAGAAGGATCTGGGGGGGATCGGTAGTGGAGAAGGATCTGGGGGGATCCATAGTGGAGAAGGATCTGGGGGGGATCGGTAGTGGAGAAGGATCTGGGGGGGATCCATAGTGTAGAAGGATCTGAGGGGATCCATAGTGGAGAAGGATCTGGGGGGATCCATAGTGGAGAAGGATCTGGGGGGATCGGTAGTGGAGAAGGATCTGGGGGATCCATAGTGGAGAAGGATCTGGGGGGATCCATAGTGGAGAAGGATCTGGGGGATCCATAGTGGAGAAGGATCTGGGGGGGATCGGTAGTGGAGAAGGATCTGAGGGGATCCATAGTGGAGAAGGATCTGGGGGGATCCGTAGTGGAGAAGGATCTGGGGGATCCGTAGTGGAGAAGGATCTGAGGGGATCCGTAGTGGAGAAGGATCTGGGGGGATCCATAGTGGAGAAGGATCTGGGGGGATCTGTAGTGGAGAAGGATCTGGGGGGATCCATAGTGGAGAAGGATCTGGGGTTTTGGTAGATCATAAGCTCAATAATAACATGCAATGCCAAGCTGCGGTTTCCAAAGCGAGCAAAGTCCTTTCTTGTATAAGAGAGGTATGGACTCCAGAGAGAGAGATATCATTTTGCCCCCTGTACAAATCATTAGTAAGACCTCATCTGGAATATGCAGTTCAGTTTTGGGCTCCAGTTCTCAAAAAGGATATCGGGGAACTGGAAAAAGTGCAGAGAAGGGCAACCAAACTGATAAGAGGCATGGAGGAGCTCAGCTATGAGGAAAGATTAGAGGAACTGAATTTATTCACTCTTGAGAGGAGGAGAATAAGGAGGGATATGATCAACATGTACAAATATATAAGGGGTCCATATAGTGAACTTGGTGTTGAGTTATTCACTTTTCGGTCATCACAGAGGACAAGGGGGCACTCTTTACGTCTAGAGGAAAAGAGATTTCATCTCCAAATACGGAAAGGTTTCTTCACAGTAAGAGCTGTGAAAATGTGGAATAGACTCCCTCCAGAGGTGGTTCTGGCTAACTCAGTAGATTGCTTTAAGAAAGGCCTGGATACTTTCCTAAATGTACCTAATATAACTGGGTACCGACATTTATAGGTAAATTTGATCCAGGGAAAATCTGATTGCCTCTTGGGGGATCAGGAAGGAATTTTTTCCCCTGCTGTAGCAAATTGGATCATGCTCTGCTGGTTTTTTTTTTTTTTACTTCTTCTGGATCAACTGTGGGTATAGAATTGGGTATATTGGATTGTACGATATTTTTATTTTATTTTTTTTATGGTTGAACTGGATGGACTTATGTATTTTTTCAACCTGAATAACTATGTAACTATGGTGTGACTACCCTTCAAACCAGCTTCACTTTGGCTTCTAGCTGTGCTTATTGTCGATTCCTGCATTAACATTGTGAGTAGCTTTTTACTTAAAGGAGAAGTCCAGGCTGAGCTCGTTTGGCTGGGCTTCTCCTATAGGTCACAGGAGTGCAATTCGTTTTGCACTCCTGTGACCCATTTTCAGCAGAGAGCAGCCCGAAGTCCGCTCTCTGCTGACGTCACTAGAATCAGTCCAGGCACCGCGTCATCACAACAATAAAGTCTGGATCCACCAGGTCCCTGGACTGATGCCTGTCTCAGCCTCTCAGTGAGCCGATGAGAGACTGAGACAGCTGCTCCCCGTCCCTCCACAGATCAGTGCTCTAGTGAGCGTGGAGGAGCAGAGAGGAGAGCTGCTGATTGACAGTCAGCAGCGCTCCGCTCGGGGATCTGTGAGAACCAAGCCATCGGCGGTGTTCGTTGGCTCGGTTCTCAGTGAAGAGGCGGGGGGTGGGGGGGGGGGGCAGATGCAGCATTCACCTAGGTAAGTATAAAGGGGCAAAAAACCTTACTTCTCTTTAAATTAGGGATGCACCGATGCCACTTTTTTGACACAGAGTACGAGTACCGATACTTGACATCATGTACTCACCGATACCAATTACCGATACCTATCACCTACGAAGAGGGGTGGTTTGGGAGGTGGCGGGGGGTTGTTGTTTGGGAGCCGGGTGATGGTAGGGCGGGAGGGGAGGGGTAAGTGAGGGCAAGGTAGTTGAGGGTGGGGTGACATAGGGATTGTGGGGTGGGAGAGTTTAGATGGAAAAGGCTGTGATCGTTGGGGGGGGGGGGATAGGAGGGTTATTGGGAGACATGGGGGCAGAGGTGACAGCTGGTAGAGGGAAGGAGGAGACAACAGGCAGAAGTGACTGCAGGCATGGTGCAGGAGACAGTCAGAGACTGCAGGCATGGTGCAGGAGACAGTCAGAGACTGCAGGCATGGTACAGGAGACAGTCAGAGACTGCAGGCATGGTACAGGAGACAGTCAGGGACTGCAGGCATGGTACAGGAGACAGACAGGGACTAAAGGCATGGTATAGGAGACAGACAGGGACTACAGGCATGGTACAGGAGACAGTCAGAGACTGCAGGCATGGTACAGGAGACAGGCAGCGACTAAAGGCATGGTACAGGAGACAGTCAGAGACTGCAGGCATGGTACAGGGAGAGAGCCCCACTACCCAGTACAACAGGATACCGCCCGTACAGTGTCTTCATACAGAGCCCCCCTGTTCTCTGCCTCAGCATCCAGCCAAGGAGAGCCCGGATCCAGTGCTCTGTGTGGTGGGAAGTCAGAGCTGGAGGAGGGAGGTGTGCAGCAAGGAAACAACGCTTGTGGGCTGTTAGGATGGGCGGGCTTGCACCTAGCAATGCCAATGGGAGGAGGAGGCGGGGAAGGCACTGTCCGGAGAGGAGGAGGAGGCGGGGAAGACACTGTCCGGAGGGGAGGAGGAGGCGGTCCGCTCCCAAGCAACGTCACTTCCGGTATCGGTTTCTGGTATCGGAGCATTTTTCGCGAGTACCGATACTCGCGAAAATGGCTAGTATCGGTGCCGATACCGATACCAGTATCAGTATTGGTGCATCCCTACTTGAAATATATTTGTAACCATTTTAATAATACACTTAGAGCCTTTCCATGCTTATTCCTCTATTCTTTTGATGATTGCTGGATGCCAGGGAGCCAGAGAGGTAGTGTGCATACTGGCTTGAGGTCCTTTCATCCTGATATCGGTCAGGAAATGCTTCTACCACTGAGTTAACCCCACAAATATCACAATAGAAAAAAAAGTTGGAAAACAATACTGACAATAGAAAGCCTTGTTAGCTCAACATAAAAATTATCTCTGTGTTACATCGGTATTACAATTATTGCCAAAGTTACTGTGGAATGTGATGGAAAAAAAACAACCTCTGATCACGGTGAAGGCTTTGAACGTTTATTTGGAGGAGAAGAGTTACAAGGTAAAAATAAAGATTAGAAAGTAGAAACATTTGCAAAAGCTGCACCGCATTAATTACAAGAGACATTCATTTCTGTTATCTCTGAACATCTTATCAGCTTGTCGCACCTCCAGACTCCAAATACCTCATTGTAGAAGAAGACCAACTCTCTCTATGTTCCACAACAAGACATTCCAAGAAACCGGAGAGCAACAATTTGTTCTAATAACATCTTTCTGCAAAGTCCTTCTATGAAGCGAACCTGTTTTTATATAAGTAACCTAACATTAACGTATAAGCACTTTTTCCTTATTAAATGAATATGACCATAGAGGAAATGTAAACATTGCTCTGCCCCATAAGAATCATAGAGGTGTCAGCCCTCAGGGGATTAATGGAGACTATAGTAATACCGTCCCATCTTTATATTTATATCCAATCATTGATCAATAGTGCCATATACAGATTTCCACTTCCTGAGACTGTATACCCCCCTGTCACCTGTCCACCACACACGTAGCACAGTCAAAGCTGATCGCATCTGTTTATCAATCCCTGGCCCCCTACACATCCTAACCAATAGCAACAAGACTAGAACTTGCTGTTTTTATAGTGACAATAATTACAGCTAATCACAGTGAGGGGGGAGGAGCAATCACAGAAAAACAGACTTGTCATGTAAAGGAACCTGTGAGGACAGAACTTTAGGAATTATCAATGAGGATATTAAAGTGTGTGTCTAGGCAAAACATGTTTTGGATGGAGTGTGTGTGTGTGTGGGGGGGGGGGGATTAGAGACCCTGTTATGTTTTTACTGCTATCTCAGACTTCATTAGAGAAATCTCCCATACCTCCTGTTCTGGTGACAATGTTTTACTAGATAGGTAAAGAAGGAAAATCAACAACAGGGACTGATAGGGACATTGCAATATTCATATACCTTATTATTAGTTCTCTAGTTGCCTCACAAATATCTAATAAAGCTTCAAAAATCTTGGTTATTCTGGTAACTTTTAACTGACTCATGTGATTGTAAGCTGCCTGTAGACAAGCTAGCCCCCTCTCCTTCAGGAATATGCCATACTGCTCTGACAGTGGGCTTGACCATTTCCTACATACAAGACCTATAGATCTTAGCTAGGAAATTTAGTCTCATCTAGAACTGCATCATGCAACATGCAAGCGTTTGGTCTGATTACCTGGCCACGCCATTATAGGGGGACTCCGTGGCAAAACAGCATCTTTAGTTTAGTATTATTATTATATTTTCTATCATTATCTGTTATTATATTTCATAAATGTTATACTTTTAAGTATTTGCGTGATCTCTCTTTTTGCACATGTCGAACACAACCCCAAAAATGTGACAAAATAGAAGTGGGGTGTCTGATTTGTGTAAACAAGAGATACAAATATGATGCAGAATTGTGGTAGCCTGTTTGTACTGGGTTTAACCACTTTGCGCCCACGCTATAGACGAAAGACGTCTACAGCGCGGACGCCAATTGCCGGGAGGGCGTCCACGGACGTCCTCCTGTTTAGCTCCCCAATGCGTGCCGCCGTGGGCGCGCATCAGGGAAATTCTGTGTTGGCCGTGTCCCTTGGACACAGCCAAACACAGATCGTGCTAAATGGTCATCACAGCGGCCATTTAGCACGCGATCGGAGCTTCCAATGAGAGATGATCTCGTATGTAAACATATGAGATCATCTCTCATCGCCGGCTCTCCCTCCTCACACATAGACAGCGTGTGAGGAGGGAGAGCGAACGGCTGCAGCGGTGAGTGAAAAATCTCACAACAAAGTACCTACAGTGCCATCTGTCCCCAGTAACATCTGTTCCCAGTGCCACCTGTCCCCAGTGCCACCCATCAGTGCCATCTGTCCCCTGTGCCATCTGTCCCCTGTGCCACCTGTCAGTGCCATCTGTCCCCAGTGCCACCTGTCAGTGCCATCTGTCCCCAGTGCCATGTGCCATCTTTTATTAGTGTCATGTGTCATCAGTGCCATCTGTCATCAGTGCATATCAGTGCCATCTGTCATTAGTGCCACGTATCAGTGCCATCTGTCATCAGTGCCGTGTATTAGTGCCATCTGTCAGTGTAACTTGTCGTCAGTGCCATGTATTAGTGCCATCTGTCAGCAGTGCCATCTGTCATCAGTGTCACATCAGTGCTATGTGTCATTGTCCTGGTGCTTCAGGGCCTTCAAAAGTGTAATAGGTAGTCAACCATTTAGATGTGTCATTTATGCTCCTAGAACACGTGATGCTCCCTGCATGTTGGGCCAATCTAAGTGGTAAGGCTGTGAAAAAGTCCCACATGTGTGGTATCGCCATACTTAGGAGGAGTAGCAGAATGTATTTTGGGGCATCATTTTTGGTATACACATGCCATGTGAGAGAAATAACCTATTGCAATGACAATTTTGTGGGAAAAAATAAAAAAATAAATCTTAATTTTGCAAAGAATTATGGGAAAAAATGACAACATCAAAAAGCTCGCCATGCCTCTTACTAAATACCTTGGAATGTCTACTTTCAAAAAAGGGGTCATTTGGGGTATTTGTACTTTCCTGGCTTGTTCGGGTCTCAAGAAATTAGATAGGTCACCAGTACATCAGGTGTGATCATTTTTTTATGATTTGCACCACAGCTTGTAGACTCTCTAACTTTCACAAAGACCAAATAATATCACTAATTTGGGTTATTTTTTACCAAAGATATGTAGCAGTATAAATAACTTGGTGTTGAGTTATTCACTTTACGGTCATCACAGAGGACAAGGAGGCACTCTTTACGTCTAGAGAAAAACAGATTTCATCTCCAAATACGGAAAGGTTTCTTCACAGTAATAGCTGTGAAAATGTTTTTTTTTTTCAAAGTTTTCAGTCTTTTTTTATTTATAGCGCAAAAAAAATAAAAAACCCAGAGGTGATCAAATACCACCAAAAGAAAGCTCTATTTGTATGAAAAAAAGGACACAAAATTAATATGGGTACAGTATTGCATGACTGAGTAATTGTCATTCAAAGTTTGAGAGCACCGAAAGCTGAAAATTGGTCTGGGCAGGAGGGGGGTTTAAGTGCCCAGTAGGCAATTGGTTAATGTTGTGTGCTTGTATTGTAAGCCATAGCACATTCAGAAAGCGTAGAAAATGTATCAGATACTTAGCTGGTTTAATTGCGAGGCCTGTAGGTGATTGGCTCCAAGCCATTTGGTTCGGGATTTTGTTTTTAGTTTGATAAATTGGGCGAGAGACTGATATACGAGTGTGTATCTTCAGAAAGCCTCAATTTATTAAAGTAAAAGTGTTGGACTCTGGACCGTAGGCAAGTTTCAGAGAAATTAGCTTTTTAGAATTTCAAAAATGATGAGCTGATGTTCAGAATAGTACCGTATTTATCGGCGTATAACACGCACTTTTTTCCCCTTAAAATCAGGGGAAAATCGTGGGTGCGTGTTATACGCCGATCCCCGCCGATCTCCCGCTGATTTTTTTTTTGAGGGGAGCGAGCGGAGCCGATATACCGAGAGCCGTGTGTATTTTCGGCTAGTCTCGGCTCCTCTCGCAGTCCCGCCCACCTCCACTGATTACGAGAGGAGCCGAGCGCCGACAACATAAAGAATTCTGAGTTCGGCTATTTTCGGCTCCTCTCGTAGTCCCGCCCCTGACTGCGAGCAGAGCCGAGACAAGCCGAACTCAGATTTCTTTATGTTGTCGGCGCTCGGCTCCGCAATCAGTGGAGGTGGGCGGGACTGCAAGAGGAGCCGGCCCCAGACTAGCCGAAAATACACACGGCTTTCGGTATGATGTCACGCGGCGCTCGTCCTCTCCACTCGGCGCCAATTTTAAATCAAGGCTGCACTGGGCAAGGCTGCAAAGGCACCAGGCAAGGCTGCACTGGGCAAGGCTGCAAAGGCACTGGGCAAGGCTGCAAAGGCACTGGGCAAGGCTGCACTGGGCAAGGCTGCAAAGGCACTGGGCAAGGCTACACTGGGCAAGGCTGCAAAGGCACTGGGCAAGGCTGCAAAGGCACTGGGCAAGGCTGCACTGGGCAAGGCTGCAAAGGCACTGGGCAAGGCTGCACTGGGCTAGGCTGCAAAGGCACTGGGCAAGGCTGCACTGGGCAAGGCTGCAATGATGGACAAGGCTGCAATGATGGGCATTTAAATGTAAGTTTTTTTCCTTAACCACTTCCCTACCCGCGTATTGTCATATGACGCCCACAAGGTGGATCTCCCATCCTGGGTGGGCGTCATATGACGTCCTCCCATTCCCGGCCGCCTGGGGGGGCGCGTGCGCGCGCCCGCGGCGTCACTCGGACCCGGTGTGAGTGCCCGGCGGCCGCGATGTCCGCCAGGCACCCGCGATTGCCCATTAAAACAACGGGACCGTGCGGGACCGTGGAGCTGTGTGTGTAAACACACAGCTCCACGTCCTGTCAGCGGAGAGGAGACCGATCATGTGATCCCAGTATGGAGGAACACTGATTGGTCTCCTCCCCTTGTGAGAGTCCCCTCCCCCCACAGTTAGAATCACTACCTTAGGGAACACATTAACCCCTGCAGCGCCCCCTAGTGTTAACCCCCTTCCCTGACAGTCACATTTACACAGTAATCAATGCAATTTTATAGCAACGATCGCTGTGTAAATGTGAATTGTTCCAAAAATGTGTCAAAAGTGTCCGAAGTGTCCGCCACAATGTCGCAGTCACGAAAAAAAAATCGCAGATCACTGCCATTACTAGTAAAAAAAAAAAAAATGCAATAAATCTATCCCCTATTTTGTAGACGCTATAACTTTTGCGCAAACCGATCAATATACGCTTATTGCAATTTTTTTTACCAAAAATATGTAGAAAAATACGTTTCGATTCGTACGAAACTAATCGCACATGTCTATTGGCTGGCGGACCCCAAGGTTCAGGAGGATATGCCTGAGGCAATATGTAATTATTGAAGTATGAAGAGCGGGTGGTGCTGCGCTGTTCCCAGGGAAAGACTACTACTCAAGACGGTAGTAAAAATTAATATTGTGTAATTCCGAGTATAGAAAAGGGTAGTGATGCAAGTATAAATTCAGTTTTCAACTTTCAAACCATCCATTGGCTGAAGTCATAACTGATCACATGTGCAGCATCATGGCAGTTGAAGATCAAACAGAGGCCAAGATAACAGCTTCCTTGACTGAAAACGATAGGAGGGTTTACTTCCACTTTAAGTAAAATATAGTGACATCTAGACATTTGCAATTCGTTTCGTTTTTTTTCGTTTTTCGTTTTTTTTCGTTATATTCGTTCATTCGTTATCGTACGAATGAACGAACGATTCGCTAAAAATTTTAAACGAATAACGAATCGTTTGAATCGAACGAACCCGAAAACAACGAAAATCCGAAAAAAAATAATTAGAAACAACGAATCTACGAAAGAAGAAAATCCGAAAAACGAAAACAGGAACAACGAAAATCAAAATGAACGAAAAAAATTCGTACATTCGTAACTTTTTTTTTTTTTTGTTGAATTGGTAATTTTCCGTGTCTCTTACAATGGTGATGTTTAACGTGCTTCGAATGGATTGAACGAAAAAAATTCGTACACTCGTAACTATTTTTTTTTTTTTTAGATTCGTAATTTTCCGTGTCTCTTACAATGGTGCTGCTTAACGTGCTTCGAATGGATTGAATGAAAAAATTCGTACATTCGTAACTTTTTTTTTTCGATTCGTAATTGTCTGTGTCTCTTAAAATGTAATAATAGCATACACATTACATAAAATTATGAATTATGCTCCGATTACGAATCTACGAATGTTACGAATGTTACGAAAGTACGAATAAATACGAATGTGTCCGAATTACGAATAAACGAATAAACGAAAATTAAACTAATGGAAAAACGAGTCAACGAAAAAATAACTCTTACGAAAATACGAATCGTTACGAATACGAACACCGACGACTTACGAATTTACGAATCGTTACGAATCAACGGAAATGAAAAAAACGAAACGAAAATAAACAAATTTTTTTGTTGTGCACATGTGTAGTGACATCAAAGTGCAAAGTGCTAAAGGTAGCAGTATGATACTCGTAAAGTGCAAAGTGCAAATATTTTGCTAGTGCCTACATATAGGTGAATCAAGACGGTAGAGGTGCAACAATATAACAAGTTGCTAAAATCGTAAAATAAAACAGGAATCAGATGAATACTGACATTAAAATACAATATAGTGATATCAAAATGGTGACATCAAAGTGCACAGTGTAGAATGAGTTTACAAAATAAATCTACTAAAATGTGCAAAAATAATTGATTGTTGGTGCAAGTAGCGCAATAGTGTCAAAGAAACGCAAAATAAGTGCAAAATTTGCAACACAATGTGAATGAATGAATGAATGAATAACTTGTATAGCGCTACAATGCGAACTGAATCACCCCAAGGCGCTGTATCGGCGATTGGTTATCCAGCTTCTAGAAGAGGTAGGTCTTGAGTTTCTTCCTGAAGGCCTGATGGTTTTCTTCCATGCGAATGTCGGTCGGTAGAGCGTTCCATAGCCGTGGTCCCTGGACAGCGAATCTCCGTTCCCCCTTTGATTTGTAGCGGGATTTAGGAATGAGGAGAAGATTTTGATTAGCCGATCGAAGACTGCGATTCGGTGTGTAGTGTTTTATTTTCTCGCGAAGGTATTGCGGAGCGTTTCCATGTGTGCATTTGTGGGTGAGGCAGAGGGTCTTGAATGCGACCCGATTCCTTACGTTTAGCCAATGTAGGTTCCTCAGGGAAGGGGAGATGGATTCCCAGGTTTTTTCCCAGTTATCAGTCTTGCCGCCGTGTTTTGGATAAGTTGTAAGCGCGCAAATTGATATTGGGGTAATCCTATGTAAAGGGAGTTAGCGTAGTCCAGTCGAGAATTGATGACTGTTCCAACTACCACTGCTTTGTCCTCCTTTGGAATGAAGGGGATGAGTCTGCGTAGCAGGCGGAGGAGATGGTGAGAACCACTGACCACTGCTCCTATTTGGGCATCCATTGACATTTCTGAGTCAAAAATGACTCCGAGACTCTTGGCCTTGGTCCTAGTGGTGATGGTCCGTCCAAAGATGGTAGGAGGTGTCCAAGGGATCTTGGTTCGGGGGTTATGCTTTGCATGTAGAATAAGAAGTTCTGTTTTTGATTCGTTAAGTTTGAGGGAGCTAGTGGTCATCCAGTCGTCTATCATAGTGAGGGATTTTTCTAATTGCTGATGATGGTCTTTTTGTCCGGTGATACGAAAATATAATTGAGTGTCGTCGGCGTACGAGTGGAAGCAGAGGTCTGATCTTCTGATGATGTTGAGTGGGCGAATGTAGATGTTGAAGAGCACCGGCAACAAGGGTGATCCTTGAGGGACTCCACAGGAGATTGCCCGGGTTTCAGAGGTGAAAGCTCCTAGTTTCACCGTCTGAGAGCGATTTCCTAGGAAGGATGCGAACCATTGCAGATCTGAGCCGGTGACTCCTGCTACTTCTGTAAGGCGGATGAGTAGAGTATTGTGGTCCACAGTATCAAACGCTGCACTGAGGTCCAACAGTACCAGGAGACACGATTCTCCGTCATCCGCTGCTTCGAGGGCATCATCCCAAATCTTCAGGAGTGCGGTTTCTGTCCCATGGCCTGGGCGGAATCCTGATTGTAACGGGTCCAGGAGTGTGTGTGTGTCCAGGTGGCGTTGTATCTGTTGTACTACCGCTTTCTCCATAATCTTGGAAATGTTGTTCAAGCTTGTTATCGGTCTGCGGTGGTTGGGGTCCCGGGGGTCGAGGTTGGGTTTCTTTAGCAGGGGTTTGATGATGCCTTGTTTGAGGGCGCCTGGAACAATCCCTTCTTTGAACGATTGATTTATGAGGTGCGTTATGGTGGGAGCCAGGATGTCGGAGCATTCTTTCAGGAGTTTTGTGGGGATGATGTCAATGGAGGATGTGCTGTCTCTGAGATTTTTGATGATGTTTTTAGTGGTATCCGTGGTGATTGGGATCAGAGAAAACCTTGGTGGTTGTGGGAAGTTTGTGTCGATATCGACTTTTTGCTCTGGTTGCCTGCCGTCGGATGTCTTTTTCTGATCAATTGTTTTCCTAATGTTGACGATTTTATTGATGAAAAAATCTGATAATTCATTGCAGAAATCTTGGGTTTCATTAGCGGGGGGCTCTAAGCATGCCGGGTTCATCGACTGAGCGACTATTTTAAAAAGTTCCCGGGGCCGATTTAGGGCCGCTGAGATGGTATTTGAGAAATAATATTTTTTTGCTTTGAAGATTGCCTTCTGATAATTCTGTGTCAGCCCTTTGTATTTTGTGTGATTTCCCTTGGTGGGATTTATTCTCCATGCTCTTTCGGCTCTTCTGCGTTCTTGCTTGAGTAGCGTGAGCGAGCTGTTGAACCATCCTGCGTTTTTCCTCTTGATGAGTGTTCTGCGTTTTGGAGCCACTGAGTCTGCTGATTGTAGTAATACATTGGTAGCAGTATGATACTCGTAAAGTGCAAAGTGCAAATATTTTGCTAGTGCCTACATATAGGTGAATCAAGACGGTAGAGGTGCAACAATATAACAAGTTGCTAAAATCGTAAAATAAAACAGGAATCAGATGAATACTGACATTAAAATACAATATAGTGATATCAAAATGGTGACATCAAAGTGCACAGTGTAGAATGAGTTTACAAAATAAATCTACTAAAATGTGCAAAAATAATTGATTGTTGGTGCAAGTAGCACAATAGTGTCAAAGAAACGCAAAATAAGTGCAAAATTTGCAACACAATGTGAATGAATGAATGAATGAATAACTTGTATAGCGCTACAATGCGAACTGAATCACCCCAAGGCGCTGTATCGGCGATTGGTTATCCAGCTTCTAGAAGAGGTAGGTCTTGAGTTTCTTCCTGAAGGCCTGATGGTTTTCTTCCATGCGAATGTCGGTCGGTAGAGCGTTCCATAGCCGTGGTCCCTGGACAGCGAATCTCCGTTCCCCCTTTGATTTGTAGCGGGATTTAGGAATGAGGAGAAGATTTTGATTAGCCGATCGAAGACTGCGATTCGGTGTGTAGTGTTTTATTTTCTCGCGAAGGTATTGCGGAGCGTTTCCATGTGTGCATTTGTGGGTGAGGCAGAGGGTCTTGAATGCGACCCGATTCCTTACGTTTAGCCAATGTAGGTTCCTCAGGGAAGGGGAGATGGATTCCCAGGTTTTTTCCCAGTTATCAGTCTTGCCGCCGTGTTTTGGATAAGTTGTAAGCGCGCAAATTGATATTGGGGTAATCCTATGTAAAGGGAGTTAGCGTAGTCCAGTCGAGAATTGATGACTGTTCCAACTACCACTGCTTTGTCCTCCTTTGGAATGAAGGGGATGAGTCTGCGTAGCAGGCGGAGGAGATGGTGAGAACCACTGACCACTGCTCCTATTTGGGCATCCATTGACATTTCTGAGTCAAAAATGACTCCGAGACTCTTGGCCTTGGTCCTAGTGGTGATGGTCCGTCCAAAGATGGTAGGAGGTGTCCAAGGGATCTTGGTTCGGGGGTTATGCTTTGCATGTAGAATAAGAAGTTCTGTTTTTGATTCGTTAAGTTTGAGGGAGCTAGTGGTCATCCAGTCGTCTATCATAGTGAGGGATTTTTCTAATTGCTGATGATGGTCTTTTTGTCCGGTGATACGAAAATATAATTGAGTGTCGTCGGCGTACGAGTGGAAGCAGAGGTCTGATCTTCTGATGATGTTGAGTGGGCGAATGTAGATGTTGAAGAGCACCGGCAACAAGGGTGATCCTTGAGGGACTCCACAGGAGATTGCCCGGGTTTCAGAGGTGAAAGCTCCTAGTTTCACCGTCTGAGAGCGATTTCCTAGGAAGGATGCGAACCATTGCAGATCTGAGCCGGTGACTCCTGCTACTTCTGTAAGGCGGATGAGTAGAGTATTGTGGTCCACAGTATCAAACGCTGCACTGAGGTCCAACAGTACCAGGAGACACGATTCTCCGTCATCCGCTGCTTCGAGGGCATCATCCCAAATCTTCAGGAGTGCGGTTTCTGTCCCATGGCCTGGGCGGAATCCTGATTGTAACGGGTCCAGGAGTGTGTGTGTGTCCAGGTGGCGTTGTATCTGTTGTACTACCGCTTTCTCCATAATCTTGGAAATGTTGTTCAAGCTTGTTATCGGTCTGCGGTGGTTGGGGTCCCGGGGTCGAGGTTGGGTTTCTTTAGCAGGGGTTTGATGATGCCTTGTTTGAGGGCGCCTGGAACAATCCCTTCTTTGAACGATTGATTTATGAGGTGCGTTATGGTGGGAGCCAGGATGTCGGAGCATTCTTTCAGGAGTTTTGTGGGGATGATGTCAATGGAGGATGTGCTGTCTCTGAGATTTTTGATGATGTTTTTAGTGGTATCCGTGGTGATTGGGATCAGAGAAAACCTTGGTGGTTGTGGGAAGTTTGTGTCGATATCGACTTTTTGCTCTGGTTGCCTGCCGTCGGATGTCTTTTTCTGATCAATTGTTTTCCTAATGTTGACGATTTTATTGATGAAAAAATCTGATAATTCATTGCAGAAATCTTGGGTTTCATTAGCGGGGGGCTCTAAGCATGCCGGGTTCATCGACTGAGCGACTATTTTAAAAAGTTCCCGGGGCCGATTTAGGGCCGCTGAGATGGTATTTGAGAAATAATATTTTTTTGCTTTGAAGATTGCCTTCTGATAATTCTGTGTCAGCCCTTTGTATTTTGTGTGATTTCCCTTGGTGGGATTTATTCTCCATGCTCTTTCGGCTCTTCTGCGTTCTTGCTTGAGTAGCGTGAGCGAGCTGTTGAACCATCCTGCGTTTTTCCTCTTGATGAGTGTTCTGCGTTTTGGAGCCACTGAGTCTGCTGATTGTAGTAATACATTGTTTAGGGAGCTGAGAGTTTGCTCCGATGAGTGGGTTAAATTCAGAGTTGCTATTTTGTTTGATAAGGTGGTTTTGAAGGTATCGGAGTGCAGTTTTTTCTGCGATCTGGTCCAATGAGTTGTTGTTGCAGGTTTCTGTTTTTGGTGGGTGATGTTGGTGGAGATTTTGAATTTGATGGCGTGGTGATCCGTCCATGGTAGTTGTCTACTGTGTTGATGTCCAGATTTTGTTTGAAGATGAGGTCCAGAGTGTGTCCTGATCCGTGTGTGGAATGTAAACATCCCTTGTAATAGAAATAAGCAGGACAGGTCCTCTTTATTGTGAGATCTGGGGTCAAAAAGACCTCAGATCTCACATTAAAAAAAAAAAAAAAGAAATATGTAATTTTACATTTACTAATTTAAAAAAATAATAAAAATAAAAGCACTGTAATGCCACGTACACCCTGTCAGAATTTTCGACAACAAATGTTCGAGCTCGTTGTCGGATATTCCGACCGTGTGTAGGTTCCATCGGACATTTTGCTGTCGGAATTTCCGACAAAAAAATTTGAGAGCTGGATCTTTAATTTTTCACGGCTTGTCATACGTGTTCTACGCCACCGGGTTCTTGACGTTCGGAATTTCCGACAACATTTGTGTGGCTGTGTGTATGCAAGACAAGTTTGAGCCAAAATCCGTCAGAAATAAATCCAGGATTTTGTTGTCGGAATGTCCGATCGTCTGTATGCGGTATAAGGCCGTTAGGCGGAAGTGATGTCAGACGTCGCTCCGGTCCTCCAAGGGCATAGAGTTGAGTGGGGGCCATCTTGCTCTCACTCGACTTCCTGCCCAATGTTTTTGGAAATTCCGACCATGTGTAGGTTCTATCGGACATTTTGCTGTCGGAATTTCTGAGAACAAAAATTTGAAAGCTGGATCTCAAATTTTCCGACAACAAAATCCGTTGTCGGAAATTCCGATTGTGTGTATGCAGTATAAGGCCGTTAGGCGTAAGTGATGTCAGACGTCGCGCCTGTCCTCCAAGGGCATAGAGTTGAGTGGGGGGCCATCTTGCTCTCGCTCAACTTCCTGCCCAATCGATCCATGGGATCGGATCTTTTCTGCAGCTACCGACGGCTCTGGTAAGAGAGGGAAATTACCAGAAAGCGGCAGGAGGGGGAGAGCACCTCTCCCGCTGCCCATAAAAGTGGTCCCGTGGTGAATCGCCCACTGTTTAAAAAGATATTATGTGGTGGTTATGGAAGATAGCTGCTGCCATAACCATGGTCTATAATGTCAAAGTAATGACGTATATATACAGTGGGCGATCCAGAAGTGGTTAAAAGTAGGTGACGTGAAAAACTTTGTAAGGTAAAGGAAATGTTTAAATACTTATGCAGAAATAAAATCCTAGTTGAAATTGTTAGTTTTTGCTATGTAACTCTAATGCGGCGTACACACGGTCGGAATCTCCGATGGAAACAGTCCGATGGGAGCTTTTCATGGGAATTTCCGACCGTGTGTATGCCCATCGGTCTTTTTCTGTCGGAATTTCCGACGGACTTTGGATTGAGAGCCTGTTTTAAATTTTTCCGACGGAAAACCTTTCTATCGGATTTTCCGATCGTGTGTATGCAATTCCGACACGCAAAATTCCGACGCATGCTCGGAAACAATTCGACGCATGCTCGGAATCATTAAACTTCCCTTTTATAGTGCCGTCGAACGCGTTGTATGCCGCGGTGTTATTGACCGTCGGAATTTGGTGTGACCGTGTGTAGGCAAGGCAGTTTGAGCGAGATTCCGTCTGAATTCCGACGGGAAAACCATCAGAGCTTTTTCCGACGAGAATTCCGACCGTGTGTACGCGTTAGATTCATTTGAAACAAAGGAAAGAAAATGGCTGATTGAGGCCAACACCCTTTAAATTCTTAAATGCAGCCATGATTATTATAATTATTTAAATGTTTAGTTCTGGAGTCCAGCGTACTGGGTGTGGAAAGGGAGAAGGCTCCACCCACCGATAAAAACCTGGTCGTACCCTTTCATGAATGTCATTTGAATAAGAGATAGTAGACTAATAAAGATTAGGCTTAGAATATTTTAACTTAAAAGCATAAAATGGAGATAAATATGTATATCTACTTTGCATTGTCCTTATTGGTGATTGTAATGAAGTGTGATACTTTAGAATACAACACTAATGTAGCGCCCACACTTTATTAAGTGTGCGCTATCAATGTAAATTTTGTTTTTCTCAGAACTGTAATGGGGTTCTGGGGGTTAATTGTACAGGATATGCTTTGGCATCAGTCTGGCTGGGCTGTACTAAGGTTCCGCCTGGTCATAGGTTCAGTGAGGCGCCTATGACAGGCTGAGAACCAAGCCTGGTTGGACGTGTTAGGTACCAATCTTTCCCGGAGCCAATCAGTGGGCACGTCTGGCCTAGCTGTGTAGTCTGGGAAGGGGTATTTAAGGTGCTGAAGTCATGTGTTCGGGGTTCGGCTGCTGCTTTGATTCCTGGTTCCGGTCCGGACCAGCCCCACGAGGGGTCCCGGACCCAGGAGTGTCTGCTGCCCCCGTAAGCATGGTCACCCTGACCAGCCCCAGAGGCCCTCATGGTCGGGGTGGGGATCCGTCCGTTCCCGAGCCTCGGAACTGGCTAGTTCGAGGCCCAGTAACTGAAGGAGGATTCGGAGGTGTCCCGGTGTGCTCTCGGTTTTGGAGGGACACGGCAACTCATACAAGTCACCGGGGGAGGACTCCTCGGAGGAGGGACAACAAGCTGTCTGCTCGGTAAGATCCTGGGAGCTGAGTTGTATGGACACTAAAGAATCCACACTTCTCACAGTATCACCAAGAAGGCTGAGAGATCCGGGGACTGTGAGAAAGGTTCCTACTTCTCTTCACTTACAATCTAGTCTGTGCCAGAGACTTTACAAAGTTTCCAGATCACATGTTGGCTGCTACATCTATTGCTAGAGGTTTATCCGGCAGTGAAGCGCCCAGCTGCGAGTGGCTACTCTCTGGGTTAATTAGAGACATTCAGTGGATGTCAGCAGTTCAAAGTGCCTGGGTTTTATCACCCGTGCCCTCTATTCCCACCTGAGACTGTGTTATGTTGGATGTTACCCCTGCAAAATACAAACCTTGAAAAGGACTTTTATGTGTCGGCATCTGAAGTCACTGGGTACTAACCCTGGGAACCCCTAGACAACAACCGACAAGCCACGAGGAGGTAATTGGTAAGCCCAGAAAGTAAAGGCCGCCCCTCGGGGTTATGGCCGCTACACTAATGATTGTTTTATACGTCTTTTTCATTAACACAGAAGGAACCAGATCTGTTCCTAGAAGTTTCCAAGATCTGTATGGGATTAAACAAGAGGTCGAAATAAGAAAAATCAATATGGATTTGGTGACGTATAATCTTTGTGCACAATGTAATGAACACACCATAAAAGTTGCCCTCCGTTGAAGTCGGGATATGACGAAACGCGTAAGTGCGTGACCCACACAAAGCAGCCGGAAGTGACGCGTGCGCTCCACCGCTAGCCAGCTTCGAACCAGGAAGTGAGTACGGTGATTCCGGTCGCTGTGAGGACACACAGGCTCGCTGAGCTGACGGCTTAATGGTGAAGTGCTCATCGCTGATTCGTTTCCAATGCTTCATTGACTGCTGATTTTTGTACGTAGATATGTATATGGCGGGGGGTTTCTTTGTAAAGGGCTGGTTTGTTGTGATAAATGGGATTACGATATGTGCGCTCTCTTTTGTTTTTTGACTTTAATCGGAACCTAAACCATCAACCAATCTCCTGAGACGGTGGTGATTTAAGTCTGATATTCAAAAGAACGCTCCTCTTAAATGCTGGTTATTTTTAACGCTCTGGTGGGTTTAACCCCCTGGGGGGTAGCGTGCTTCACGTGGTGGAAATTGAAAGTTCGGTGGAAGGTGCACACTGTGACAATCGTTTAGGATCACCCACGGTTGCTTTGAATAATTTTGATCACCATCACGGTTTATAAAGACTCAGTTGTGAAGTTGGCCACACGTTACTGATTGCTCAACAATAGCGCTGTTTTAGTATCTGACTGATACAGTATTTGGACTGTTTGTGGTTTTGTATACTATTTTATACACCATAATAGTTATCGTAAAGTGTAACCATGGTGAGTTATTGACAACGTTTGATGGACGTCCTGTAATGAAAATCCACGTGGTGATAATTAACCACTTCCCGCCCGGCCTATAGCAGAATGACGGTCGGGCGGTGGTTCTGTTATCCTGACTGGGCGTCATATGACGTCCTTCAGGATAACATGCCGCCACGCGCCGGTGGGGGGGTGCACATCGCGGCGATCGGTGGAATGGTGTGTTAGACTGATCTGACTCGGTAAAGAGCCTCCGGTGGGGGCTCTTTACCACGTGATCAGCCGTGTCCAATCACGGCTGATCACGATGACAACAGGAAAAGCCGTTGATCAGCTTTTCCCTATCAGTGTCATCAGTGCCACCCATCAGTGTCCAGCAGTGCCACCTATCAAAGCCCATCTGTGCCCAGTGCCCACCTATCAGTGCCCATTAATGCCACCTATCTGTGCCACCCAGAAGTACCCATCAGTGCTGCCTATGAGTGCCCATCAGTGCCGCCTATGAGTGCCCATCAGTGCCACCTATGAGTGTCCATAAGTGCTGCATACCAGTGCCACCTATCAGTGCCCATCATCAGTGGCCGTCAGTGCCACCTAATCAGTACCACCTCATTGGTGCCACCTCATCGGTGCCCATCAGTGACCGTCAGTGCAGCCATATCAGTGCCCGTCATTGAAGAAGAAAACATACTTATTTACAAAAAATTGTAACAAAAACAAAGAAAAACTTGTTTTTTTTTCTAAATTTTCGGTCTTTTTTTATTTGTTGCGCAAAAAATTAAAATCGCAGAGGTGATCAAATACCACCAAAAGAAAGAGCTCTATTTGTGGGAACAAAATGATAACAATTCTGTTTGGGTGCAGTGTAGCATGACCGCGCAATTGTCATTCAAAGCGCGACAGCGCCGAAAGCTGAAAATTGGCTTGGTCAGGAAGGTGTCTAAGTGCCCCCCCCCCGGTATTGAAGTGGTTAATGAATTAATAGGAGCTCATTTAATATGGGTAGAAAAGAGCGCACTCCATATGTTTTGTATATGTGTGTTTGTTGCTAACCATTTGTTTATTTCTAGGAGGAAAATGTAATGATAGGCCAGCACGACTCATCTCTGGACTCCATGCTTTTGACCCACATGTGGTTCTACATACTTTGCAAGACTGTTGTATTTCAAAGGCAAGGGAGGAACTTACCCCGGGATCCGGGACCTGGGGACCTGATCACAAGTTGAGGATTACGTCTTCACTTTGCTGTTCTATTTGGGGTGTGAGAGCGAGTCTTCATAGGGACTCTGATTGGTACAGTGAGAGGGAGGTCAAGGAGGACCATGTTCTTATGGTTCTAGTGAGCCATACACAGGGGCAGACTGACCATTCTGCCCACTCGGGCACTGCCCGAGGGCCCTGGGCCACTAGGGGGCCCCATCAGGGTTGCCAGCCTCAGTAAAACCAGGCACAGTAGAGATGATGAGATGCACTCACAGGCGGAGCTAAAGTTTTAGGGAGTGGAAAATAAGTGGGAAGGTCAATTTGATATCTTTAAGGAGATGGTATAGTTCAAATATCTTCTCAGTTTAGTGAAAAATGTATATAAACAATATAAATGTTGGAATAACAAATTTTATATTCCGAGATAATGATGCTGCATTTATTTTTTCAGGAATGAATTATAAAAATCTAACTTGGAGAAATTGTATATTCCAAGAAGAAGAGATGTCAGCTCAACAAAAGAAAAATGTTAAAGAGAGAAGATTGATCATCATCACAGGATTCATCTTTTCTCTAGTGACAATTTTATATGTAGTAAAATATATCACAAACTTTTCCAGTTATGCAGAGGTTAACAGGATTGAAGAATTGCACAACAAAGTCATTGCATTATTCAGAAATAAAAGAGATAAAGACATTGATATCAATACAGATGAACAAAAGGATAACAATGCTGATATCATTAACAAAGGACACAAATGAGAGAGTTATTGATATTAATGTATATGATAAAAATCATGATTTTAGATATGTTGATATTAATACAGCAGAAGATTTGTATGGATTTGTATGTGTAGAACAGGGATATGATTGCTGTTTGCAATTGTATTTCATTCATAGTAATAGTATTGAAATCAAAATTAATATAGAATCCAAAACAAATTTTGTTAAAATGCAGGGATTTTATAGACTAAACATCGAAACCGGAACTTTTGAATGTAATATATTGTTGAGGAGTTTCTGGTCTATATATTTAAAAGGTAATGATTCAACAATGTGGGCTGGAGATGTTACTAATACCATGCCAAGATCAGGGAAAATATTTTATCCCTCAGATCAATTCTATTATCTTTTTCAAAGTTTTGTAAAAATATTGAATCCAAAATATTTAAACATCATAGGAGATGAAAAATGAGATATTGTAAGAACATGGGATTTTAAAACAACAAGAAAATTAACTCAATTAAGAGTCAAAATTAATATTTCTATAGTCGACATGATTGTTCCAGAAATTAATATTTTCCCACAATCTTTGAAAATTATGGAAGATAAAGATAATTTGCATTTGATATGTAATACAAAAATATCTTTACCTCAAAATTCATTGTTAACTTGGAAAAGGAATGGTGAATTTTTAGGTAGTTTTTTTCATAGTTCTACTATCATAATTCATAAAGGAATTTTTGGTAGTGTGAATTGGATTAATAATACATTTGTTTATCAACAAATGAGTGTATCTTTAAATGATACTGGTATATATGAATGTTGCATATCAATAGAAAATTATTCTGTGAAGTGTGCTAAGGCAAATGTTATTGTAGTGTCTCCAAGGACGGTCTGATCTAGAAACCTCTGGTTTAGTGGGGAGTAATGGTATTAAAATACAAAAAACATTTAAATCAGATTTTAGAAAATATGGTCATTAAAACAGCTAATGTCATGGGTCCATCTATTTTAAATCTTCAAAATATTACTCTTGATTTGATGACAAGTGAACAACATTCTCATTTTTCCCTTGAAAAAGTCACGTGTCCTGTGATGCAACATGTCGGGAGGAGGAGCCTAAAGTGACACTGTGTAAGACACAGATCTCAGCTAGGAGGAGAAGGGCGGACAGCCCCAGCTAAGAAGCCTGACCATTAAATACAGTTAACCGCGATCTGATTTCTTGGGTACACGTGAGTGCAACAACATATACAGGCACTTCATGTTTTATTCAGTTCAGGGAGGCTGCGCAATGGTTTTTTTGTATTTTCTTTTTTTCAGCACTTGAAAAATAATCCTTTTTTCAGAAGAACATACCCACAACAAAAATCAGGAAAAGTTAAAGGGAAGTTTTACCTGTTTCCTTTTATTTTATTTAGCTGTATAGCAGCAATTCAACATTCCCCACTGCTTGCATTAACTGCATAGATGATACATAGTAACATTAATGTGATACATACAATTGTTTTTTGTTACTAAGTATATGTTTAGCTGATTGTCTGCAGACTACACATCAGCTGTTTTTACTCACTCATTGATTTAAGGAAGTAACAGTGCCTTTTGTTACTAATCACCAGCTGCTCTTCATTCACAGAGCACACACACACTTCCAATCCTTTATTGGTTAAAGGAAGTAACCAATATTGATTGATCAATTTATTTATTATTGTATCAAATATTTTAATACTGGTTTGTTCACCTTTGAGCACATCTTTTCACCACACATATGAATGACATTAAGCTGCCTAGTGTCATTTTTTGAGTATTTTATATCTGCACGTTTGATTTATTTTATTTATTTATTCACTGATCTTATTCATCAGTCACTTGGATCACTTATCCACTTAGACTATATATATTTTCTTCATATATTATTGACCACCTTGGACCTGCTGGCAATAGTGTATATGCATTGGATGCATTAACATCGTTATACTTATATTTTCGATCTATTACATCAATAAGGTTGATTTTGCGCACCATCTATACAAACTTTGTATATTTTACTATAACATTCTCATATAGCCAGAGCATGTTTAGAAATCCAGACGGAATATTCCACTAATTTTAAAATAATCGCGCAAGCATTTCAAAGTGGAATAACTCCTTTTGGCATTTTACAGAATTTACCCAGAGAATATGTATATGCTATAAATCATACAGATTTATGGGTAAATAAATGGATAGGATGCACGCAGGGTATATGTTATAGTTCTTCTATGATTCCAATAGCCGGGAAAGAACAAATTTTGGTTCCAATCACTGTTTTGGGATTACCTGTCAGCAGTATACAATTATTATACTATAAATTACAGTATACAGATTTTGCTTTTATTAATGAAAATTCTGAATTAGAACAATTAGATCTGTCATCATGTTTACAATTCCAGTCTAAAGTTATTTGTTTACCTAATCAAGATAAAATCATATTTCATTCTTGTTATCATAATCATACATTATGTTCAGCAAGAATAGAAAAAGTTGAAACAATTTCTGAATTAATTACTCGTGTAGATAGAAAGAAGGTTTGTTTTCAGATCATGACAGATACAGAAAGGGTTAAAACTTTTTTCTCTTCTTGTACAAATACAGAAAACCTGAATCAAGGTCTGTATTGTATAGAAGGAGATATTGATGCAATAAGTATTAATGGGTTAAGAACTAATTTAACAAATATGTTTATGAAAAATATAAGTGCACTCCCCACACAATATAATATATCCCAAATAGATGAATTTCCATGGGAAAAATGGACAAATGTAATTCAGAAGGATAAAGGTTTATTGATAGCTTTGGCTAAGGAACTGCAGAATGCAGAAGTATTGTTTAAACATGAACAAGGTAATTTGCAAGAAATATCACATCAATGGTCAGAATTTTCAGGAAGTAATTGGTGGAAGAAATTCAGTAATAGTGTATCAATGTGGGGAAAAACTTTGATAACTTCAGCAGCAGGAAATATTTTATCACATCCTGTAGTTATTCTTTTTATTATTATTATGTTATTCCTTATATTCCAGTTATGTTTAATGTTTAGAATGAAAAAAAATATATTTTCGAATTAGAAGTGAAATTAGGAAAGGAGATGATTTATTGCAAAATATGCTTAAAAGAAGAATGGGTTTTGGAATTTCGAACTCGGTTACAAATGAAATTACATCCGAGAATATTAGATCAAAAACTGTGTGTATCTGATATGAATGGTGAATGAATTAAATTATGAAGTATGATTATTATTCATATTTCAGAGGGGAATGTTATATTCTTAATATTCAAAATTTAATTTGGTTTAAAAAATATCTCTCTGCAGAGTTTCCCCTTAATTAGTGTGAATGAGTTTTTGCTTTTAATACATTTCAGATGTGATATTCAGCTGGGTTTGAGTTCTAAAAGCTGTTTTAGATGTGTGATGGGCATTGTAATATTATATATGTTTATAAGAAGGCTAGCTACCTTCCCCCAGTTTCTGTAGATAGGATTTCACTCTTGCAGTGTTTAAAGTGAACCAGATGTTATATGCTCAAGTTTCCACTCTTGACCCCCTCTTTTTCTGATGGGTGGAGTTCAGAGTAAAGGGAGTGTATATTTTTTTGGGCGTGTTTTCCAAACAAAGAATGTGAAGTTGATAAAAGGGAAAAAGGCTCTGGTCTAAGTCTCTTTGCTACCTTCCTCATCACAGCTACACTTCATCTATCTTCAGAAGCACACACAAGATTTTCTTCAACAATTCTTCGGCCATTTTAAGAAACCAAGACAATAGACCACATGGTCTAATGACTAAGAAATCTAGTAATCTTGAAAAGAACAATACACTAAGAACTCCTTTAATCTTATGCTAAGTAACATTCTTTCATATCTTTTACTATTTTTGTATCTTGTCTATTTTGGTGTGTATAATAAAACACACATTTTTGATTTATCGCTGACTAAGAAATATTTTAAGAAATTCGTCACACAATCAACATTTGAAAGCTTACACAGAATAAGCGAATTATTACATTTTATTACAGTTTTTAATTTTGTTGTTAGGCCAAGTCACTAGGAATCGTGGATTTAACTGTACAGAAATCTATGAGGGGCTATATGGGCATTGTTGTTAGTTATGGAATGTTGGTCTGACAGTCTTGGTAACATACCTGCCTTGACGTAAACCACAAGCATATGGCAGCAGCAACCGTCTATAAAGACTGATCAGCAGCTAATCTGTTGGTGCAAGTTCCACCTGCTCTGGTGGTCAATCACCTGAACTGTTCCATCTGCTATCATGGTCAAGTACCTGAGCTGTTTTATCTACTCTGATGGTCAAGTGCCTGAACTGTCTGTATAAATAAGTAAAATTTCCATCTACCATGGTGGGTATGTACCTGCGTGTCTATGACTTGAGTGAGCTGCAATAGTCCGGAGGATATGGGCTTTGTATTCTACAGTTCTTTCAGTTCTACAGTGTTGCAATTGCTGTTCTGCAGCCGTGATCTGGTAACCGGATGTCTAATGCCCCGTACACATGGTCGGAAATTCCGACCACAAAATCCGTCAGACTTTTTCCGACGGATTTTGTCCGACACTGGTGTTGCATACACACGGTCGGACAAAGTTGTCAGAAAATCCGATCATTCTGAACATGGTGACGTTCGTTGCGTACGATGGAACTACGTGGAGGCTAGTAGCCAATAGCTTTGGTCTCGTAATTTGATCTGAGCATGCATGGCACTTTGTCCAATCGGAATTCTCTACACACGATCGGAAAAAGTCTGATCGGATTTTGTTGTCGGAAAATTTGAGATCCTGCTCTCAAATTTTTTCCGTCGGAAAAAGCCCGCTAGAGCCCACACACGATCGGATTTTCCGACAACATAATCCGATCGGACTTTTTCCATCGGAATATCCGACCGTGTGTATGCGACATTAGACTCTGCTGTCCTTCACCAGTAATGGAGGACTTTAACGAGCTCCTACAATTTTGAACTCTTGGAAAGGAATGTTTGGTGTTCATACCCACGCCTGTGCGTTGGAAAGGAAAAATTCGCTGTTCATTTGTTAGTCCAACGCAGTTTTTTTTTATAGGTTTTTTTAGAATTTTGGATATTTCTACATTTTTCAGCCCTAATATAGCAGAATTATATTTTCTGAGTGGGTAAAGCAGACAGGGAAAGTAGGTATCTACGCTTTAGATAGATACACTTTAGATACCCTATTTTCCATTTAAGGTATACCGTGGGGTGGAAGAATACATAAAAAAAAATTTTGTTTACAATTATCAGGTACTAATACTGATATTTTGCCCTTATGTACAGTTAGAGGCATTACTTCTATGATATTTGTGAGCCAGGGGCGGAGTGATAGGGTAATTGCATATTTCATATTCCTTATTAGTTGTCTAGTTGCCTCACAAATATCTAATAAAGCTTCAAATATTTTGGTTAATCTGGTAACTTTTAGCTGACTCGTGTGATTGGAATGCGATTGGAATCTGCCTATAGACAAGACAGCCCCCTCTCCTTCAGAAATGTGCCTTAGAAGGTCATACTGTTCTGAGAGTGGGCTTGATCATTTCCTATATAAAAGATCTATATACCTAAGCCAGGACTGGAACATTTAATCTCATCCAGAGCTGCATCATGCAACATGCAAGAGTCTGGACTGGTTACCTGGCCAGATTACCTGGCCGCGACTTTATGGGGGGACTCCGTGGCGAAACAGCATCTTTAGTTAAGCATTCTTGTTATATTTTCTATTATTATCGGTATCTGCCATTACTTTTAATAAATGCTATACTTTTAAAGATTTGTGTGATCTCTCTTTGCACATATCGAACACAACCCCCAAAAATGTGACAAATCAGGGACATATAAAAATAAAGATCTGACCTCCTGCATGCGTTTTCCTGGTCAGTGACACACTAGGTGGAGAAGTGAGGTTTAGGATGAAGATTACGGCCCCAGAGCCTGCAGCTGTATAAATAAATCAGTCATGTTGGTTTTTCTCCACTGCTTCCTCCTATTGGCTGAGTATTTCACCAGTTAGATCCTCTACTCTGTGATGTCACCAGTCTCTGGGCAGAATTCTCACATCTGATTCCCCCCACATATCCTTATACAGGAACCACTCCCTACAAATACCCCAGCATGGAGGGGCTCAGTGAAGGTGGTGGTGAAGGTGTAGATATGTCGGATCGGGTCACACAGATCATAAAAGGAGATCCGCCCGGCCTCATAATCCAGATCTAGCCTGACTCTGTCACTGGAGACATTGCCGGGTAATCGGATCTGATTCCTGTCATGTCTCACTGCGTACTGACTACTTCCCAACCTCTCCAAACTCCAGGACTTCTTATTATATCCAATCCATGACTGATCTCCCCTCCTGTCTATAGAGGGATAACACATCCCGACTTTCCAGTACCTTGACCCCCCAACATCCACTTCCCAGTAATGTCTCCCCGAGGAGAAACTCTGACTGCTTATCACCTGATGACTAAGAAATCTCTCTGGTGTTTCTGGGTGAGTCTGGCTCTCCTCTGACCAGGATACAGTTTTCCTGTCATCTGATATATGTAGATGATTACCAACTGTGCTCACATCCAGTAATATGTCTGTAACCCCCGACACCCCCGATGTTTGCTGTATTATATCAGATAAGCCTGTGTGTAATGTGTGTGAGATCCCCGCCACATCCAGATCCCCTCCATCATGGAGGAGTTTATCATGTCCCTCTCTGTCCTTATCATCTCCATCCTCAGTATCACACAAGTCACCTGTGTCTGATTCCTTTAGGACAGTCAGTGGATCCATAATGTTACACAGCTCCTCAATGTTCCCCATCTTCCTAGACAGCTCCTCCTTTTTAATTTCCAGATCCTGGACCAGATCATTGATTAACACGGAGACCCGCTCTGCCTGCCCAGAGATCTCCCCAAGGATTCTCTTCTCCAAGTCTTCCAGACGTCTTCTGAGGTCTCTGAACAGGGCAGTGACTCTCTCAGTTTCATCATCTGCTTTTCCTTGTACTTTCCTGCTGCGTTCCTGCAGGCTCTGGACTCTTTTCTCTGTCTCCTCTCTCTCTGTCATCAGTTTCTGCAGAACATTTCTCAGTTTCTTCTTCTTCATCTCAGAGGCCTCATCCAGAGTCTCCACCTGGTGTCCCCGATGTTCTCCAATGAACAAGCAGTACACACAGATACAGGAGGAGTCCTCGGTGCAGTAATACTCCAGGATCTTCTTATGGAAGGAGCATTTCCTGTTCTCCAGGGAAGTGGCGGGGTCACATAAGACGTGTTCTGGTGACTTGCTGTGGACTCTCAGGTGATTGTCACACAGAAAAGCTTCACAATGCAGACAGGATTTCACAGCAGGAACAGGAGTGTGAATACAGTAAGTACAGAAGACCTTGGACTCCTCCTGATCTGGCTGAGCAGACAGGAAATTCTCCACTATGTTACGCAGTGTTATGTTCCTCCGCAGGACAGTCCGCTCCTGGAACACTTCTCTGCATTCAGGACAGGAATAACCTCCAGATTCCTCCTGTGTATCCAACACACGACCAATACAGTCCCGGCAGAAGTTGTGTCCACATTTCAGGGTTACAGGATCTGTATAAGTGTTCAGACAGACGGAACATTCCAGCTCCTTCCTCAGATCAGCAGACGCCATCGCTGAAAGCAGAAGAGAGAAAAAGAAAGTGAAATTCTCTGACACTCAAAGCTGAGCTCCAGGAATTCAGACACTTTGTAAAGTGTGTCAGATTACTAGGGGTAAAGTCCAATGAGATGCATGACACTTTTTGGATTTTACCTATTAAAACTAAGTTTTATGGAACACCAAGTGTACAGCTATCATTACACTCCCGGTGCTCTGACAGGAGAAGTGGTGTCTTCTCGTGTAGCAACCTCTCTGATACAGACATGTTATAGGTGCGGTCAGTCAGAATTCAGAAAATTTACCTTCCTGTTCTGATGGAATATATTGTACTATGGGGATCAGAACCCACTCAGGGAGTCATTTACACACTGTATGTACTAACACAAGAGTATATTAGAGATTCATGGATCAGGATGAGGTTTGAGACGAGCGTGAACCCAATTAATTAGAAGTTTGTGGAAACTGCAAACCGAGGTGGCCATTTATTTGCTACCATAGCAAGCAACGATCGATTATAACTTCCTCCTAGCAAAGAGCTTTGGGTTCAGTTCAAGGATGAGTGTGACCTGAGCTCTAGCCCTTTGCAGTTGAGATAAACGGCAAACTAGCAATTGTTTACTGCCATAGCAACAAATTACCAATCAATGTGTTCTTTTTAGCTCCTGTTCCCCTTCCCCTTGCATTTTTTTTGAGGATGCTCAGGAATCAATTTTGTCTGATGTTGAGGAAGAGAGTGCCAAGTAATCACTGGACAGTGAGTTTCTGTCCACAAGAGAATCTGGTGTGCTTCCCTCAAGGCAGCCGGGCTCCTTGTGCCCCCTTAATGGCGGATTTATGGCACCGTAGTGATATTGTCTAAAGCCTCATACACACGATCGGCCGTGGACCAACTTTCCCGTGGATTTTTGTCCAAAGGGCGTTGGCCCCAAGTTAGTATTGCATACACACGGCAGGACTTTTTCAGCCAACTTTCACCAAATCACTTGGTTTTTCTGCTCTTTACCGCCACCTTTGGTCAACTTCTGTATTGTTGTCTGATCTTTTGCATTGGTTTGTACAAAAGTCCGTTGGTTTTGTGTACACACGGTCGGACTTTGGTCCATCGGACTTTTGTTGGCAGAAAGTTGGTCCGTTCGCACAGCCAACAAAAGTCCGATCAAACCTGGAAAACGTTGGTCCGATGGAGCGTACACACGGTCGGATGTTGGTCCAAAACAGCTAATTTGCATGTTGGTTGTCAAAAAGTCCCAGTGCTGGAAAGACAGTGACAGATCTGAGCCCCAACATGTTGATGGGGAGATTGGCCTCTTCTGTTGGCCATGTTCCCTGAACTGTCAAGGATTAAAAGACTCCTCCCCAGCCTGACAGACGTGTGTCTGTTGTAAGAACAATACAATTGTAAGGAAGGAAAAATATTCCCTCTGTTACAGTTGAAGTGGTGATCCACCTGGACAAGAACTTTCTTGTTTGGGAATATAGGAGAATAAGTAGATCCAGCCAAAGAACCTGCTTTTCCAATGCTGACAGACTATTTAGTTGGAGAGTTCTTCAATGGAATTGGGCAAAAGGTATTGCCTTGGAGGAGGCCACCTTTTGACCCAGAACTCATATGGCAAATCTCACTGTGGAATTTCCTTTGGATTTCAGTTATCGAGTGTGTGTTCTTAGAGGATTAACTTTTTTTTCTGGAAGAAAGACCTTTGTCTGGAATGTATCCAGGATCAGACCCAATTATTCTAGGCACAGAGAAGGCTGGAGAGCATATTTTTAAGTTGATGAAACAGCCAAAGGTCTGAAGCAGCAATGTCTTTTGGACAATGCTGAAGAGGTGCAAGGGAGGTGAGTCCGTCAGGAGAAAGTCATAAAGAAAGACTGTCATCTGGATGCCCCGAGTTCTGAGAAGGACAATCAAGGGTGCTAAGATCTTTGTGAACACCCTGAAGAAAGCCTGTCATCTGGATGCCCTGCGTTCTGAGAAGGGCAAGCAAGGGTGCTAAGATCTTTGTAAACACCCTGGTAGCAGAGGACAGGATGAGAGGCAATGCAACAAAACTGGAAGTAGTCATCTGCCACTGCAAAGCTTATAAATCTTTGATGAGGTAGGTAAATAGGAATATGCAGATAGGCATATTGGATGTCCATGGATGCCATGTTTTCTCCTTGTCTCTGAGAAGCAAATACTGACCTTGAAAATTCCATAACAAAATTTTGAAATGTGAAGGGATTTGCTGAGTGATTTTAAGTCCAGGATAGGACAGATACCCTTCATTGGAGTTTTGGCACCATGAACAGGTTAGAAACTGTCCTGTGGTCATACTGGTACAATGACTCACTGGAACAAAAGGTGTTTCATTGCCTTTTGCAATCTTAATGCCCCTGGACAGTTTTTTGTTGATTTGAAAGAAGGAATCGAATCAGACTCAGGTGATGCGATTACTCCATGATCTGACTTCCCGCTTCAAGCAGCTTCAGGCCTCCTTGGGAACCCTGAGTCAGCAACCTCAAGTACAATCAGCGGCTGCGCCTATTCCAGTCCCAGTTGCAGCCACACATTCACTACAACTGCCAGCTCTGTCCCGTTTCTCTGGGGACTTCAAGGCCTGCAGGGCGTTCCTCAGCCAATGTACCATTCATTTTGAGCTCCAGCCTCAAAACTTCCTGTCTGATCAGAGCAAAGGTAGCCTATATTATTTCCCTCCTCTCCAGTGAAGCTTTAGCCTGGGCTGCGGAGAAGAATGATCCTGTCATTTCCAGCCTGTGTGGCTTCTTGAAGCTCTTTTGAAACATCTTGGAGGAGCCGGCTCGGGTTTCTTCAGCGGCCTGTGCCCTTTTACGCCTTCGCCAAGAATCTTCTTCAGTGGGACAATATGCTCTTCAGTTTCGTATCCTCACAGCTGAGTTGAGCTGGAACAATGAGGCCCTGGTTGCAACCTTTTTACATGGCCTCTCTGACCAAGTGAAAGATGAATTAGCGGGATCCCCGTCAGTCTAGACGATGTAATTTCCTTGTGTAACTAGATCCTTAGCAGGAACACAAGATCTCCATGTGCTCCCGTCAGAACGGCGATCTGCCTTGTTTACATAGGCAGATCGACATTCTGCCTCTCTGGGGAGTGATCGTGGGTGACTGCTGATTGGCTCCCCCTCTGTCCAATCAGCGTGTGCAGAGGCTTCTGAACCCCCACAGAGGCTTCTGCACAGAGCGACGTACATGTACGTCGCTTTGCGCAGCTGGGCCGCGTTGCTACAGTAAATGTGCGGAAGGCAGTCCAAAAGCGGTTAACAAGGTCAATGCCGCAGGTAGGATCCAGTGCCCAAAGCAACAATACAGGCCACCCCCACAGTTTTGAGTTCCGATTCCCATGGTTGCCCCAATTCGAATACACTGCTTCTGTGTAGACAGTAGAAGACAGGGATGTTGACTGAAGAATCGGAAGAAAATGAATAATCTAGTGGAGCGGTTTTCTCCAGGTAAGAGAACAGGTCCATCACCTACAGACACTAGAGTGAGGTCTCACGGGAGCAATGTAGGGTTATAGTGAAGGTGCCGCCAGAGGACGAGACCTCTAAAGCTTGCTAATGTCCAGTTCCCTGAAGCTACGAGTCTATAACCCATGGTGTATGAATACGTTTCCTGTGCCCAGTACCGTACGATTAAGATAAGAATAAATGTAAGAGAACTATATATTACTGGAGGGACTTCCTATACACCCCTTAGCTCTTACCCACACCTAATATAGAAACATAGAAAAATGAAAGCAGAAATAAAGACTTAGTAGTCCATCAAGTCTGCCCATTTTTTTTTCATATATGTTTTGTATATTGTTTTTAGTTAAAGTTTTTTTTAAGCGGAACTCCGCTTTAACTTTTTGTCTGAGTATAGATCTATGTTTGTCCCAAGCATGCTTTAAGTCATTTACTGTTGACTGTCACGCTACCTCTGTTGGTAGTTTATTGCAAGCATCAACTACCCTTTCAGTAAAAAAAAATACATTCTAAGATTAGTTTTGAACGTTCCCCCAGTTAGTTGGAAGTTGTGTCCCCATGTTCTTGATTTTGGTTTCATAATGAAAAAAACACCCTCCTGAACCTTAGTCACCCACTTTATGCATTTATAGGTTTCAGTCATGTCTCCCCTTTCCCTTCTTTCCTCCAGACTGTACATATTAGGTTCCCTTAAGTCTCTCCTGATATGTTTTATCCCCCAAACATTTCACCATTTTTGTTACCAGTCTTTAGACTCGTTCTATCTTATCAATATCTTTTTGTAGGAGAGGTCTCCAGAATTGAACACAGTATTCTAAATAAAGTCTCACTAAAGATCTATATAGGGGAATCAGGACCTCCTTTCCCCTGCTTGTGATACTTCTAGCAGGGGCGGACTGACCATTTAGTCACTGGGGCACTGCCCGAGGGCCCCGGGCCACTAGGGGGCCCCATCAGGGTTGCCAGCCTCAGTAAAACCAGGGACAGTATGTAAAAATATGTGTTTTTTTTACATCTGTCTCTGAAATGTCCCTTACCGACATCCTTTTGGTCTGAAAATCCAGAGATTATAGCTGCCCCACCTCTCCAGTACCTTCTCAGCCAATAGAAACATGTCTGTGTATACTGTGTGCTTGTATACTGTGTGGGCCCATAATCTCTGATTGCCTGGGGGCCCCATAATCTCCTACTGCCCGGGGGCCCCATGAGTTGTCAGCCCGCCCCTGCCTTCTAGTAATGTAAAGATCTATATAGTGGAATCAGGACCTCCTTCCCCTGCTGGTGATCCCTCTAGTGATATAAAGATCTATATAGAGGAATCAGGACCTCCTTCCCCTGCTGGTGATCCCTCTAGTGATATAAATATGTATATAGAGGAATCAGAACCCCCTTCTTCCTGCCGGTGGCCCCTCTAGTGATATAAATATCTATATAGAGGAATCAGGACCTCCTTCCTCCTGCTGGTGACTTCTCTAGTGATGTGAAGATCTATACAGCGGAATCAGGACCTCCTTCCTCCTGCTGGTGACCCCTCTAGTGATATAAAAATCTATATAGATGTAGCGCCATCAGCCCTAGGGGCGGCTATGTTTTTCTGGGCTTACCGATTACCTCCTCCGCCTCGTAGCTCGTCGTTCTTGTCTAGGGGGTCCGAAGGGTTAGTACCCAGTAACTGTGGAGACTGACACTTGAATTCCTCTTAGGATTTTTATTTGCATGAAATGTTGAACAAAATAGTCTCTCAAATGGGAATAGAGGGTAAGGGTATAGAAGCACAGGCACTTGGAACTTGCTGACACTTAAATAAATGTCTCTCTCTAGATGATCCAGGGAGTAGCCACTCGCAACTGGATAACTCAACTGTTGGATAAATTATTGTTTCTAGATCTAGAAACCAACAAGTGATTTTATCTTAGCAAAGTCTCTGCCACAGACTTGGTTGTGAAACTTTAGATGAACATACAAAAGTCTCTCACAGGAACTTAGTTGCAACTGAAGGATAGGTTAGGAACTTTTATTACAGTACCAGTATCTCTCAGCCGATCCGGCGATACCGTAAGAAATGCGGATTCAATTAGTGTCCATACAGCTCAGCTTCCAGGCTCTTACCGAGCAGCCAGCCTCATGCGTGGCCCTCCTCCGAAGAGTCCACCCCTGGTCGCATGTAGAGTTGCTGGGCCTCTCCAATCCTGAGACGGCACCGGAACACTTCAGAATCCTCCTTCCAGTTACTGGGCCTCGGACAAGCCAGTTCTGAGGCTCAGAAACGGATGGATCCGCACCCCAGGCCATGAGGGCCTCTGGGGCCGGTCAAGAGGACCAGGACCGTGGAGTCAGCAGACACTCCTGGACCAGAACAGAGCCCAGGCCAGAATGTAACGTAACCCAGAACCACGTGACTTCAGCACCTTAAGTACCCTCTCCTGGAATACACAGCGAGACAAACGTGCCCACTGATTGGCTCCGGGGAGAGATTGGTACCCAATGCGTCCAACCAGACTGCTATCTAAGGCCTGTCACAGGTGCTCACCCACCTATGATCAGGCAGAACCTCAATACAACCGAGCCAAACTGATGCCAAAGCATAACCTAGCACAATTAACCCCAAGACTCATAGTCTTGAGCAAAAACTAAATTTACATGCATAGCACGTACTTTGAAAAAGTACCGGCGCTACATAGAGGAATCAGGACCTCCTTCCACCTGCTGGTGATACCTCTAGTGATATAAAGATCTATATAGAGGAATCAGGCCCTCCTTCCTCCTGCTGGTGATCCCTCTAGTGATATAAATATCTATATAAAGGAATCAGGACCTCCTTCCTCCTGCTGGTGACCCCTCTAGTGTTATAATGTTATCTATAGAGGAATTAGGACCTCCTTCCTCCTGCTGGTGATCCCTCTAGTGATATAAAGATCTATATAGAGGAATCAGGACCTCCTTCCTCCTGCTGGTGATCCCTCTAGTGATATAAAGATCTATATAGAGGAATCAGGACCTACTTCCCCCTGCTGGTGACCCCTCTAGTGTTATAATGTTATCTATAGAGGAATCAGGACCTCCTTCCTCCTGCTGGTGATCCCTCTAGTGATATAAAGATCTATATAGAGGAATCAGGACCTCCTTCCTCCTGCTGGTGACCCCTCTAGTGATATAAAGATCTATATAGAGGAATCAGGACCTCCTTCCTCCTGCTGGTGATCCCTCTAGTGATATAAAGATCTATATAGAGGAATCAGGACCTCCTTCCTCCTGCTGGTGACCCCTCTAGTGATATAAAGATCTATATAGAGGAACCAGGCACTCCTTCCTCCTGCTGGTGATCCCTCTAGACATATAAAGATCTATATAGAGGAATCAGGACCTCCTTTCTCCCGCTGGTGATCCCTCTAGTGATATAAAGATCTATATAGAGGAATCAGGACCTCCTTCCTCCTGCTGGTGATCCCTCTAGTGATATAAAGCTCTATATAGAGGAATCAGGACCTCCTTCCTCCTGCTGGTGACCCCTCTAGTGATATAAAGATCTATATAGAGGAATCAGGACCTCCTTCCTCCTGCTGGTGATCCCTCTAGTGATATAAAGATCTATATAGAGGAATCAGGCCCTCTTTCCTCCTGCTGGTGACCCCTCTAGTGATATAAAGATCTATATAGAGTAATCAGGACCTCCTTCCTCCTGCTGGTGATCCCTCTAGACATATAAAGATCTATATAGAGGAATCAGGACCTCCTTTCTCCCGCTGGTGATCCCTCTAGTGATATAAAGATCTATATAGAGGAATCAGGACCTCCTTCCTCCTGCTGGTGATCCCTCCAGTGATATAAAGAGCTATATAGAGGAATCAGGACCTCCTTCCTCCTGCCGGTGATCCCTCTAGTGATATAAAGATCTATATAGAGGGATCAGGACCTCCTTCCTCCTGCTGGGAACCCCTCTAGTTATATGAAGATTGATCTAGAGGAATCAGGACTTCCTTCCTCCCACCGGTGATCCCTCTAGTGATATAAAGATCTATATAGAGGAATCAGGACCTCCTTCCCCCTGCTGGTGATCCCTCTAGTGATGCATCTTTGAATTCTATTTGCTTTCCCCATTGCCCCACTGGTCACAGTGGGAAAAGTGAATATAATTCACCTCTTACCTTTCATGAACATTAAGGATCCCATTCTCAGCTGCCAGATTTAGAATTAGTTAATTTGTGACCTCCTACATATATCTGACCACAGACAAGAGACATTACCTTCATGTTCCCTCCTTTCACCCCCTACTGCAATTGGATCCTTTCCAATGTACCCCCTGCCACCCTCAACCCTTTGCCACTCTTTATGATGTGATTGGCTCAGTGATCTCTGTACATCACTGCAGTATATGTCAGAGCTATATAAATGTATAATAATAATAGTATGTGACTGTGGGGGAGGGGACATTAGAGTGTAAGCTCCTCTGTACAGAGACTGATGTGATGGGCTCAGCGTACAGCACTATGGTATATGTCGGCTCTATAGAATGATTAGAGATAAGATCGGAGCCTGCTGTAACGTCTCTGTAATAAGATATATATCTATATGCTCCCCCACTCTGCCATGTCAGCCTTCCTTTCCCCTCACATTATTGATTATTGATCACTTATAATCTGTATTTTGATCATTTCCTCTATATGTCCTCCTCCCCCATCCTCTCCCCTCCTCACCTCTTAACAGAGTTCCTCTTCCTGTCTCTTCTCTAAACACTAGAGGACCAACGAGGTTTAGCTGAGGCTCCGGTGTTCCGTCAGATTAGGCGACCCATCAGAATTTGTAACTGAAGTGATGCTCTGTCGCGGCCATCTTGGTACACCCCGCACTCGTCCGCAGTAAGCCTGAGGTCTGAAGTCACCAAGCGGACATATTTGTACACCCACTGGAGTCTTGCATTTCACAATAATTTTTACCACTAAACTCAGCTTATATAGAGAAATACAATATTTAGAAATCCGTCTGACTGTTCTGATGTTGAATTTTAAAAGCAGCGGCAAGCCTGCCGATCTCACAGGTTTGGTAATTTGACAGAAGACCGCTGCTTTTAAAAATTCAACATCAAAACAGTGTCATGGACTTCTAAATCCTGTATTTCACGATATAAGCTGAGTTTAGTGGTAAAAATAAGTGTGAAATGCAAGACTCCGGTGGGTGTACAAATATGTCCGCTTGCCGCCTTCTCACTGTATCCTTACTGTGGGTGTACCAAGATGGCCGTGACAGAACATCACTTCTGTTACAAATTCTGACGGGTCGCTTAATCTGACGAAACACACATGGCTGGCCACCATTATACACTGCGTAGAATACACAGGAAGTCCTCCAGCAGGCACTAGAGGTCACACTGCTCTGTGAAAGGACTCCAGTTGGGGGCGGCCATTTTTCTGTAGGAAAAAGAAAATTGTCTCAGTGTATATAGTACAACAGGACATCATAGAATGTCATCCTCAGAGTAATATTAGTATCATATGTCATTTTACTACATTATTTAATACAATTAGTAAATAATAAAATATGTAATAAATTAATCTATATTGTTAGTATATGTAATAATAATAAACCATGTAAAGGATAACTCCGGGGCAGATAATAAAGATATAAATGAATGCAGCTCTGTAATCATTATTACATCTATTATTGTAATTTATAAATACAAGCCTTGTAGCTTTTTACTTAAATACATTTGTAACCTTTTTTTAATACTACACTATGAGCTTTGTCTTGCTTCTTGTTCTGTTCTTTCGGTGTTGCTGGATGCCGGGGTGTCTGAGAGGTGGTGCGCATACTAGCTTGAGGTCCTTTTATCCCTATACCGGTTTGGTGCTGTTGGGCCAGAAAAAAGGTTTCTAACACCCCCCCCCCCCAAAAAAAATATTACAAGAGAAAAGAAAATTGTAAAACAATACTGACAATAGAAAGCCTTGTTTGCTCAAGAACAAAATGATCTCCATTACATCGGTATTACAATTATTGCCAAAGCTAGTGTGGCATGTCAGAAGGAAACCAACAACCTCTGATCACATTTGCAAGTTTATTTGAAAAAGAATTACAAAATAAAAGTAAGGATTGGAAAGTAGAACCATTTGGAAAAGCAGCAATTCATTAATTACAAGAGACATTAATTTCTGTTATCTCTGAACACCTTATCAACTTTACCAAGCTCCAGACTCCAATTATCTCATTGTAGAAGAAGGACACCCAACTGTCTCCGTGGTCCACAACAAGACCTTCCAAGAATCCGTAAACCAGCACCTTTTCCTTATCGAATGAATAGGGCCGTAGAGGAAATGTAAACATTGTTCTGCCCCATAAAGATCATACAGGTGTCAGCCCCGAGGGGATTAATGGAGACTATAGCCATAGCATAATCCATTCCATCTATATCCAATCATTGATCAATATATCCATATACAGTACAGAGCAGAAGATTTCCACTTCTTGAGACTGTATACTCCCACACAAACATGGCTAGAATCATTGCTGACAACTGTTTGTTAATCCCCACCCCTACACACCATAACCAATAGAAACAAGACTAGAACTGGCTGTTTTTATAGTGACAATTACAGCCAATCACAGGAGGATTAGAACCTCTCAGGTTTTTACTGCCATCTTGGGCTTCATGAGAGAGATCTCCCCATACCTCCTGTCCTGGTGACAATGTTTAACGAGATAGGAAATGATGGAAAAATGAACAACAAGGTCACAGACAGAAATAAAACTCTGACAAAGACTAAAGAAAAGCATTTTTACTTCTGTCTGTGTTGTTGGAGAGTTCCCCTCACTTCCTGTCTGGTAAAACATTGTCACTAAGACAGGAAGTGTGGGGAAATCTGTCTGGTGGAGCACCGGATAGCAGTAAAAATCTGATAAGGGGGTTCTATTGCTTCCCCCTCACTCCATCCAAAACTGAAAGAAACCTTTGAACTACAGATATACTGTAAAGATGCAGGCCTTAGGGCTGTCATCCTGATCTGGCTACAGTATTTAGTGTTTCACTGATCAGGAAAAAGCATGCAGCCAGTGAAGCTGGAAAAATCCGACCTCCTGCATGCTTGTTCCTGGTCAGTGACACACTAGGTAGTGAGTGAGGTTTAGGATGAAGATGACGGCCCCCGTAGCCAGCAGCTTTATAAATAAATAAAAAAATCATGTTTTTTCTACACTGCTACCTCCTATTGCCTGGGTATTACACCAATCAGATTCTTCACCCTGTGAGGTCACCAGTCCCTGTGAGGTCACCAGTCTCAGTCTCTGCTCTGATGTGAGCAGAATTCTCACATCCGTTTCCCCCCAGATATCTTTATACAGGAAGCATTCCCTACAAATACCCCAGCATGGAGGGGCTCAGTGAAGGTGGCGGTGAAGGTGTGAAGGTGTCGGATCGGGTCACACAGATCATAAAAGGAGATCCGCCCGGCCTCATAATCCAGATCTATCCTGACTCTCTTACTGGAGACTTTGCTGGGTAATCGGATCTCCTTCCTGTCATGTCTCACTGAGTACTCCTTACCCCCCAAACGCTCCAAACACCAGGACTTCTTATTATATCCAATCCATGACTGTTCGCCCCATCTGTTTATTCTGGGGTAACACATCCCGACTTTCCAGTACCTTGACCCCCCAACATCCACTTCCCAGTAATGTCGCCCTGAGGAGAAACTCTGACTACTTATCACCTGAGGACTATGGAATCTCTCTGTTTCTGGGTGATTCTGGCTCTCATCTGACCAGGAGGCAATTTTCCTGTCATCTGATATATGTAGATGATTACCAGCTATACTCACATCCAGTAATATGTCTGTAACCCCCGACGTTTGCTGTAATATATCAGATAAACCTGTGTGTAATGTGTGTGAGATCCCCACCACATCCAGATCCCCTCCATCATGGAGGAGTTTATCATGTCTCTTTCTGTCCTCATCTCCATCCTCAGTATCACACAAGTCACCTGTGTCTGATTCCTGTAGGACAGTCAGTGGATTCCTCAGGTTACACAGCTCCTCAATGTCCCCCATCTTCCTGGACAGCTCCTCCTTCTTTATTTCCAGCTGTTGGTTCATATCAGACAGCGATAGCGAAACCCGCTCTGCCTGCCCCGAGATCTCACTCAGGACTCTCTTCTCCAGGTCTTCCAGATGTCTCCTGAGGTCTCTGAACAGGACAGTGACTCTCTCGGTTTCATCATCTGCTTTTCCTTGTACTTTCCTCCTGCGTTCCTGCAGACTCTGGACTTTTTTCTCTGTCTCCTCTCTCTCTGTCATCAGTTTCTGCAGAACATTCCTCAATTTCTTCTTCTTCATCTCAGAGGCCTCATCCAGAGTCTCCACCTGGTGTCCCCGATGTTCTCCAATGAAACCGCAATACACACAGATACAGGTGGAATCCTCAGTGCAGTAATACTCCAGGATCTTCTTATGGACGGAGCATTTCCTGTTCTCCAGGGAAGTGGTGGGGTCACATAAGACGTGTTCTGGTGACTTGCTGTGGACTCTCAGGTGATTGTCACACAGAGAAGCTTCACACAGCAGACAGGTTTTCACAGCAGGTACAGGAGTGTGAATACAGTAAGTACAGAAGACCCCGGACTCCTCCTGATCTGGCTGAGGAGACAGGAAATTCTCCACTATGTTCCGTAGTGTTATGTTACTCCGCAGTGCAGAACGATCCTGGAACTCTTCTCTGCATTCAGGACAGGAATAACCTTCAGACCCCTCCTGTGTATCCAACACACGACCAATACAGTCCCGGCAGAAGTTATGTCCACATTTCAGGGTTACAGGATCTGTATAAATGTTATACAAGAGAGAAAAGAAAAGTGAAATTCTCTGACACTCAAAGCTAAGCTCCAGGAATTCAGCCACTTTGAAAACAATGTCAGATTACTAGGGGTTACGGCCAATGAGGTGGATAACACTTTCTGGATTTTACCTGTTAATTACAACTAAGTTTTTTGGAACACCAAGAATACAGCTATCATTACACTCCCGGTACTCTGGCAGGAGAGATGTTATCTTCTCATGTAGCAACCTCTCTCATACAGACATGATATAGGTGCGGTCAGTCAGAATTCACAACATTTCCCTTCCTGTTCTTATGGGATATATTGTAGTACAGAGATAAGGACCCACTCAGGGGGTCATTTATACACTGTATGTACTAACACAATAGTAGATTAGAGTTTCTTAGGTCAGGATGAGGTTTGAGATGAGCATGGGCTTGAGGAGAACCCAAATCAACTACTTTAGCTGCCTTCAGGCAATCCCTGAAAAATCATCTCCTCAGGGAAGCCTATCACGCTTCCAACTAATCTCTTATCACAGCTCATTCCCCACAGTCCCGGAGGATGCTGGGACTGTGACATCATAGGGGCGGGGTCACCATGTGACATGAGCCGGTGGCCCCGCCACTTGTCCCTATATAACTGGCAGCGCAACACGTCGGAGCCATTAGAAGAGAAGGCAGCGACGAGTCAACATCGGAGAAGAACAAGAAGCAGAAGTAGAAGAAGCAGACGGCGACAGCGACGGCAACAAAAGCCCGTGCCACCGCTCGTAAAAGAGCTGGAAGAAGAAAGCGGAGGCCCGGCAAGAAGAACAGAAGAGACCACAAAGACCCCGGAAGTCGGAACAAGACAAGACAAAGAAGAAAGCCGGGCTCCTCCACTAGTGAAAGAGCTAGCGGTAAAAGAGCAGAAGATAGCGGAGGAGTCCGGCGAGAAGACCCCCCAAGACGGAAGAAGACCCCAGGAGCTGCGAAATAAAGTATTTTAAAAAATTGTGTTGTTTTTTTTTATTTATACTTTTTTCCTTAGGTGAATGGGTAGGGGTACATCGTACCCCATACTCATTCACATAGGGTGGGGGGCCGGTATATGGGGGCCCCCTTATTAAAGGGGGCTCCCGGATTTCGATAAGCCCCCCGCCCGCAGACCCCGACAACCAACGGCCAGGGTTGTCGGGAGGGGGCCCTTGTCCTCATCAACATGGGGACAAGGTGCTTTGGGGTGGGGGGGGCCGCAGGCCCCCCTTTCCCCAGGGCACCCCCCATCTTGAGGGCACACGGCCTGGTACAGCTCAGGAGGGGGGGCGCTCGCTCGTCCCCACCCCCTTTCCTGACCGGCCGGGCTCGGATAAGGGTCTGAGATAGATTTGGGGGGGTCCCCCACGCCGTTTTTTTCGAAGTAGGGATTCCCCTTTAAATCCATACCAGGTGACGGGGCTAGGGCGGCGGCATTCACTTCTTTCGCTAGTCCCGTCTACCTGGAGTCACGTTCTAAATGAATGGACTTTCTTCCGTGTGTGAGGCAAGTCCGTTCATTTCAAAAGTCCCGCGGACTAGCACACAGATGGCGGGATTGTCCGCCAGACCCGCGAGTCCGGCGGACAATTTTAAGTCAAAACTTAAAACTTAGTCCGCTGGACTTTTGGGAACAAAAAGTCCGCCGGAGCCCCACACACGGTCGGAATGTCTGGCGGACTCTAGTCCGGCGGACAATCCCACGGGAAAGTCCGATCGTGTGTACGCGGCCCTAGAGTTGAAGTAATGATTTGCCAGGACAATAACTTTTTTGGAGGATAGGAGAATGGGTAGATGCAGCCAAAAAGCCTGCTTTTCCAATGCTGACAGAATATGTAGTTGGAGAGTTCTTGAATGGAATTGGAAGAAGGATATTTGCCTGGCATGTATCCAGGATCTGACAATGAAATTGGAGAAAAATTTTGGACAGCCGCACTCCAGATAATAGCCTTTGTTCTTCTAATGCCGCGTATACAGGGTCGGAATTCTCGTCGGAAAAAGCTCTGATGGTTTTCCTGTCGGACCTGTGTCAACCACAGGAACAGCACACTTTTTTTTGTGCAAACTTTTTTTTTCCACTGAGCTCAGCAAAGATTTTTGAGGGAGTGAAAATCCTTTTCAGGCGAGACCCAATCATCATGAACTGCACATTCTATCTGTTCATGTTTTCGTTGGTCTCTTTGTGCTTAAAGGGGCATGGCGAGATGGAGGAGAGTCCACTAGTACAATGCCTTTTGCAGACAGAGGCAATGAGCTTGTCAACGTTAGCAAGCATATTGTGTGAAGCTCCCTCTTCAATATAGTGACAGTGTGGGGAGAGAAATCTTCTGCAGCTTTTTCCAACACGGCCTCATCAGGTTCCAAATGGGTTTGAAAAGCGAGAGTAGGAGAAGAGGCTGGGTGTTTCGGAGCTCTGGACAAAGATGACTGAATTTGAGCCGTAATCTGTCCTACGAATTGTGACACAGACTCAGATAGGGTTGCCACCTGTCCAGGATTCACCCGGACAGTTCGGGTTTGGAATCATGTGTTCGGGTCTCGGACTGTCTGAAACCCGGACACATTATTTAGACTGGACTATGGCTTCCCAGCAGGGTTGCTGGCTGCAGTTGTCTCAGCTGAGAGTGTCTGTTACACTCTTTCACACTGCCCAAAGCCACCACTAACAAAACACCCCCCCCCCCCCCAACACATACAGACGGAGAGTAGAGAGGGCTTGATCTGCACCTCTTTCCCCCACCCCTACCCCTCTTTGTCTGCCCACACTCCAATCCCTAGCACTGTGCCTCAGAAAAGGAAAGTGGGGGATGGGAATTTGAAGTCCAGCAGCCTCAGATCCATCTGGATGAGAGGTGCTGACTGCCAAGGGGTGAGTAAGCTCACCATCCATCCAGCCATCTGTCTGTGACTGAAGTCTCCCCCTTCTATATCTTGCCTCTGAGTAAGTACACTAAGGCAAATCAGGGTTCTCAGAGCACCCGTTACATCAGAGATCGCCTTTACACCAGAGGTCACAGTGTTTCCTCGTATATCAGAGTTCTCAGTGTACCCCCTGCACTGTGAAGAGAGCTTTGGAGAGGGCTTAGTAGGCTTTGTGGACCAAGCGTTGTGCTGAAAGGAAGGGGTGAACTTAGATTTTGAAGTTTGAAGGCTGGTTTGAGCGTTGAGGTGCTCTCCTTTTGAGAAGCTGGGAGCTCCTGAGGAGGGGCCTTTGTTATATTCGTCTCAAATTAAATTGCCCAACCTGTGACCTCTTTGATGAAATGGTCAAGTGACTTAACCACATCAATACCGGGCACTTCCGCCCCCTTCCTTCCCAGACCAATTTTTAGCTTTCAGCGCTCTCGCACTTTCAATAAGATTTGCGTGGTCATGCAGTGCTGTACCCTAATTACATTTTCTATCATTTTGTTCGCACAAATAGAGAGCTTTCTTTTGGTGGTATTTATTCACGACTGTTTTTTTATTTTTAAGTGAAAAAAGAGCGTAAATTTGGAAAAAAAAACTATATTTTCTTTAATCTATTTTATAAGAAATCCAATAAAACCAAATTTTGTCATAAATTTAAGCCAAAATGTATTCTGCTACATGTTTTTGGTAAAAAAAAAAAATCCCGTTAAGTGTATAATAATTGGTTCGCGTGATCACGGACATATGTACGCAAATGATCATGTACAGATGTGTGCAGGTGTTCACGGACATATGTGTGCAAATGATCATTGGGACATGTGATTTTACTGTTATATATGTGGGGGACATGTGTTTTGGGGATCATTACTATGTGGGGACATGTGTGTTTGTATGTTTGTGTGTTTACTAGTGTGTTTTACTGTTGTGACACTACACTGGTGATCAGTGAGTAAAAAGCTGTAAAAAAACAGCTCATACTCACTGATCCCCAGCCGGCTGCAGAGATCCGCTCTCCTCAGCAATCACTTCCGTGTGAGGAGAGGAGAGCCGATCACCTAGCAAGCGGCTGTTTGTTTCCATCACATGACGGCCGTGATTGGACACGGCCTTCATGTGATCAGGAGGGCCAATCACAGAGCTCTCCTGCTGATCTAAGATGCGCAGTGTCCGGGTGACACAAGCTCATCGGGATCGCGCGCGCCCCGATCCCGCTCCTTCTGAAGGACGTTCCTGAACTGCCACTCAGAAGTAGAGATAGCCCACCCGGCCGTTTATGTGCAGTGGCCGGGTGGGAAGTGGTTAAGAAACAGACATTTTCCTTGAAAAGGCATACATGTGCAGCACCTTTTACAGGCAGCTTCTACTGTCCAAGCCATAGGACTCGGAGCATATGAATGGAGATTAGAGCCATTCTTTATATTTTCCATAATACACATTCCAGGGCATCAACACAGAAAATGAGAACAGAAGGCAATTGTTGTAAATGCTCTGCAACAGCACAATAGTGAAAGACGGGGGGGGGGGGGGGGTTTATGTTGGTTATTCTTTGTCCTAGTCCAGTTAGGTGCATTTTAACATAATGAAATAGCAGCAAGAACTGGTTGCGGGGCTGAGCTGCTCATGTTAAAGAGAGACTCTTAAATTTTCTGTCAGCAGAATCTTTAAAAGACAGAACATCTATTTAATATGTACAGTGAGATGTTTTTTTTTAGGACAGAGATGGCAGTGTCAACCACAGGAACAGCACACTTTTTTTTGTGCAAACTTTTTTTTTCCACTGAGCTCAGCAAAGATTTTTGAGGGAGTGAAAATCCTTTTCAGGCGAGACCCAATCATCATGAACTGCACATTCTATCTGTTCATGTTTTCGTTGGTCTCTTTGTGCTTAAAGGGGCATGGCGAGATGGAGGAGAGTCCACTAGTACAATGCCTTTTGCAGACAGAGGCAATGAGCTTGTCAACGTTAGCAAGCATATTGTGTGAAGCTCCCTCTTCAATATAGTGACAGTGTGAGGAGAGAAATCTTCTGCAGCTTTTTCCAACACGGCCTCATCAGGTTCCAAATGGGTTTGAAAAGCGAGAGTAGGAGAAGAGGCTGTGTGTTTCGGAGCTCTGGACAAAGATGACTGAATTTGAGCCGTAATCTGTCCTACGAATTGTGACACAGACTCAGATAGGGTTGCCACCTGTCCAGGATTCACCCGGACAGTTCGGGTTTGGAATCATGTGTTCGGGTCTCGGACTGTCTGAAACCCGGACACATTATTTAGACTGGACTATGGCTTCCCAGCAGGGTTGCTGGCTGCAGTCGTCTCAGCTGAGAGTGTCTGTTACACTCTTTCACACTGCCCAAAGCCACCACTAACAAAACAACCCCCCCCTAACACATACAGACGGAGAGTAGAGAGGGCTCGATCTGCACCTCTTTCCCCCACCCCTACCCCTCTTTGTCTGCCCACACTCCAATCCCTAGCACTGTGCCTCAGAAAAGGAAAGTGGGGGATGGGAATTTGAAGTCCAGCAGCCTCAGATCCATCTGGATGAGAGGTGCTGACTGCCAAGGGGTGAGTAAGCTCACCATCCATCCAGCCATCTGTCTGTGACTGAAGTCTCCCCCTTCTATATCTTGCCTCTGAGTAAGTACACTAAGGCAAATCAGGGTTCTCAGAGCACCCGTTACATCAGAGATCGCCTTTACACCAGAGGCCACAGTGTTTCCTTGTATATCAGAGTTCTCAGTGTACCCCCTTAAATTAGGGTTCCCAGAGCATCCCTTATGTTAGAGGCCCCAGAGTTCTCCCTTACATCTGAGTCTGCAGAGTCCCCCCTTACAGTGAAAGGGAACTCTGTGAGTTCAGATGTAAAAGGGGAACTCTGTGGACTCTGATGTAAAGGGGGACTCTTGACGTTAACTTCATATGATTAGAAATGTTATTTAGTAGCAAAATATATGTATAGTTTATACTATAAAAAAAAATTGCTGTGCGCCGCAAAAGTGTTCGGGTTTGACTTGAAGAAAAGGTGGCAACCCTAGACTCAGAGAATTCTGCTTTTGTCAAGCATGCTTTCTGCATGCATAAAATAGAGCTGCAACTGGATGATGAGACTGGTGTTAAAACCAGTTCCTGCTCAAGTGTAAGGATGAGCTCAGGCATGTTCGCACAGCCCACGTGCAGAGCCCCGCCAGTAAGTCGGCACTGCACTAATCACAGGCAGTGAGACATTTTTGCTACAATGTGTCACTGCCTGTGATTAGCGCAGTGCCGAATTCCTGGCGGGCTCTGCACGTGGGCTGTGCGAACATGCCTGAGCTCACGTGCGTGCGCCTGTTTTCGTGCGCCCTTCTGTTGCGCACATGCGCATATGTATTGGCAAGACGTCTTCTAGGAATCGTAGGCGCCTGAGATGCCTCATATGCCTGCGCCTGTTTTCGTGCGCCCTTCTGTTGCGCACATGCGCATATGTATTGGCAAGACGTCTTCTAGGAATCGTATGCGCCTGAGATGCCTCATATGCCTGCGCCTGTTTTCGTGCGCCCTTCTGTTGCGCACATGCGCATATGTATTGGCAAGACGTCTTCTAGGAATCGTAGGCGCCTGAGATGCCTCATATGCCTGCACCTGTTTTCGTGCGCCCTTCTGTTGCGCACATGCGCATATGTATTGGCAAGACGTGTTCTAGGAATCGTAGGCGCCTGAGATGCCTCATATGCCTGCGCCTGTTTTCGTGCGCCCTTCTGTTGCGCACATGCGCATATGTATTGGCAAGACGTCTTCTAGGAATCATATGCGCCTGAGATGCCTCATATGCCTGCGCCTGTTTTCGTGCGCCCTTCTGTTGCGCACATGCGCATATGTATTGGCAAGACGTCTTCTAGGAATCGTAGGCGCCTGAGATGCCTCATATGCCTGCGCCTGTTTTCGTGCGCCCTTCTGTTGCGCACATGCGCATATGTATTGGCAAGACGTCTTCTAGGAATCATATGCGCCTGAGATGCCTCATATGCCTGCGCCTGTTTTCGTGCGCCCTTCTGTTGCGCACATGCGCATATGTATTGGCAAGACGTCTTCTAGGAATTCCCTGACAACAGTACGAAAGATGTGCATTTCATTATTTGACAAGATGAAACCATACGACACAGTTGGAGCTCATTTATTTTTGGTAAAAGGGTACAAAAAGGAACATCACTGTTTCCATATTTATATACCGTATTTATCGGCGTATAACACGCACTTTTTTCCCCTTAAAATCAGGGGAAAATTGTGGGTGCGTGTTATACGCCGATACCCGCCGATTGTGAGCTTCTCTGCGGTTTCGGACGATCTCGGCTGCTTTCGCCGCTTTCGGACGTTCTCGCCGAGAACGGCTGGGCGCAGCCGAAAGTTGCCGAAAGCCGCCGAGAACGGCCGGACGGGGCTGAAAGTCACCGAAAATAGCCGAAGAGCTACCGAGCGCCGCCGAGATACACAGGACATCCGCTCTGTATCTCGGCGGCACCATTTTGAAACGGCAAGCTAAAACTGACACTGGCAAGGCTGCAAATGACTGGCAAGGCTGCAATGCAATGCAGATGGACACTGAGAAAGCTGCATTTAAATATACGTTTTTTTCCTTAAACTTCCCTCCTAAACGTTTTTTTCCTTAAAGCGGTGTTTCAGCTTAAAAAAAAAAAAATGTAAAAGTCAGCAGCTAAAAAAAAATTTGCTGCTGACTTTTAATAAGTACACTTACCCTCCCAGGGCGCCCGCGATGTCGTTCGTGGAGGCCGAGATGTCCCTCGGCGATCCGGATCCAGCGCCGCCATCCTCAGTAAGGGAAGTGGCTTTGCGTGGCCTACTGCGCATGTGCGAGTCGGCGCGCGGCCTACTGCGCATGCGCGAGTCGGATTTGTGAATGGGGAACGCGATGTGTTGTGGGACACCGTTTCCATAACACACCGCGCCCCATTCACTAGAAGACGGAAGGAGAGAAGATCACCGCGGCGCTGGAGGAGGCAGATTAGGACGATCTGCCTAGCAACAGCCATTTCTGGTAAGTAAAAAAAAATAATTTTTTTTTTTTTTTCATTTGAAATTGTTACTAAAATTTTTTTACGTTTTTGTTTTCAGGGTGTCCCACCACTTTAAAATTCCCAACTAAACTTGGGGTGCGTGTTATACGCCGATAAATACAGTACTAATATTGGAAAAGACAAAGGGTACAAAATGGAACATACATATATTATATACACACACACACACTACTATACAAAAAGGTGCAATCATGATGAAAAAACATATTCTTTAAAAAGGAAGCTATTATCTCATAATATTTTTGGTTTGTTGTATTCATTATCCGTATTGTTCGAAATGTGTGTTATAATGTAGCCATACCCAAGTGGTAGTTGAACCACTTCAGCCCCGGAAGATTTGCCCGCTTAATGACCAGGCCATTTTTTGCGATTCGGCACTGCGTCGCTTTAACTGACAATTGCGCGGTCGTGCGACGTTGTACCCAAAAAAAATTGACGTCCTTTTTTTCCCACAAATAGAGCTTTCTTTTGATGGTATTTGATCACCTCTGGGTTTTTATTTTTTGCGCTATAAACAAAAAAAGAGCGAGAATTTAAAAAAAAAAAAAAACACAAATTTTGTACTTTTGCTATAATAAATATCCCCAATTTCTTTTTATAAAAAGCTATTTTTTTCCTCAGTTTAGACCGATATGTATTCTTCTACTACATATTTTTGGTAAAAAATTTGCAATAAGCATATATTGATTGGGGATAAGGTTAGGGTTACGGATAGGGTTAGGGTTTCCCCTAGAATAAGGTTAGGACTCAGGGATTGGAATAGGGATGTCCCCCCAAAGGTCAGCAGGGGGAGAAGAGAGAGGAGGTGTGTCCCCCAGAGGTCCAGCACCAGCAACAGCTGCGGAGTTCCAGGGAGCTGGGGCAGTCGGCCTCTCTCCCCAACAGTTAGCTGGAGGAGATGATGTAGGGAAGCTCCTACACCCACCCCACCGGCGGATATGTTCTATGAGAGAGGCAGAAGTTTGCTGGGTGAGTCGTGCTCTGTTTGGAACAATTTGTTTGGGGTACTGTGTGGGTACAGGCATTAGAGCACTGGAACCCCGCCTACCCCAACTAAGTTGGGGCATGAACTTTTGCGCAAACCAAACTATTCTTATTTTTTTTTTACTAGTAATGACAGTGATCTGTGATTTTTATCGGGACTGCGACATTGCGGAGGACAGATCAGACATTTTTTAAACTTTTTTGGGACCATTTACATTTTTATAGCAATCAGTGCTATAAAAATACACTGATTACTGTGTAAATGTCACTGACAGAAAGGGTGTTAACACTAGGGGGCAATCAAGGGGTTAACTGTGTTCCCTCAGTGTGTTCTAACTGTGGGGGATGGGAGTGACTAGAGAAGATGACAGATCATTGTTCATAGCTAGTAGGAAGGAACACACGATCTGTCTCTCCTCACAGAACAGGGATGTGTGTGTTTACACACACATCCCTGTTCTGGCTCTCGTGCCCCCGATCGCTCATGGCCGGCGGTCATCCGGCCACACGCATTGGTGTCCCCTGCCGTGCTGCGGGCGTGTGCGCCTGCTATCCCTGCTGAAAGGGCCCGACGTACAGCTACGACGGCTCGTGGCAATGTGCTGACCCGCCGCAGTATATTGATGGCGGCTGGTTGGCAATCGGTTAAAGTGCGCAAATTATCTAAATTTACCTGTATCCTAATATTTTATCACGAAGGGACGCCAACACTGTAGCTAAAAGTTTCAGTTTCAATGCTGCTACACCCAAAAGAGTAAATACCACAAATTATAATGTGTAAAAAAAAAAAAAAAAAGTGCTGCGCTAAACAATAAAATGCATTCATGTGAATACAAATATCAAAATATACTAATATGCAATCAATTGTATATAAAACAATAATAACTGTGAATAAAGTTTGATGACACGTATGCAAAAATGACATCACATGTGAATAAAGTGCAATCGTGCAAACAAAAAGTTCTTACAGAGCTGGATTCCTTCAAAGAAATTGGATTCCATCATGGAAGAAAAGAGTGTTTGGAAATGACGACCATACACCTGACGGCGTGACATCCATCGCCATAATCAAAAATGGAGGCTTAGCGGAAAGCCAGCGACTCCTCTTACTCGGAGAGGTCACACAGCGCTTGGTTGGGCCTCTGATCCGCTCAGAAAGAAATGCGGACGTTCCTCTCCTATGGCCGTGGATGGTATACACCGGGAGGTCCACGGCAACTCAGGATGCAGTGAAGGAGGCCTCGATAGCAGAATGTTTAGGAGACTAAAGGACTCCACATAGTGTGCTACTGTCTCAACACCCAGTTTATTAGACAGTACACTTCCATAAAAGCCCAAGCTATGATCATGTCACGATCAACAGAGCGAACAGAATTCCTTGCGAGTTTCAAGCAGCGATCGCGCAGGCGCAAATGACATCATCAGGGGTACGTACACATGCCTGGTGATGCTCTTTAACCACTTGACCACTGGGCACTTAAACCCCCTTCCTGCCCAGACCAATTTTCAGCTTTCGGTGCTCTCACACTTTGAATGACAATTACTCAGTCATGCAACACTGTACCCAAATGAAAGTTTTGTCCTTTTTTTTCCACACAAATAGAGCTTTCTTTTGGTGGTATTTAATCACCGCTGGGTTTTTTAATTTTTTGCGCTATAAATCAAAAAAGACTGAAAATTCGTTAAAAAAAATAAAATCTTTGCTTCTGTTAAAATGTATTGCAGAGTATTGGCACAGAGTACAGGGGGTCCCCGACTTACGAACGCCCGACCTACGAACATCTCCTACTTACGAACAGGGCAATGCAGTCTCTAGTGATATAAAGATCTATATAGAGGAATCAGGACCTCCTTCCTCCTGCTGGTGATCCCTCTAGTGATATAAAGATCTATATAGAGGAATCAGGACCTCCTTCCTCCTGCTGGTGATCCCTCTAGTGATATAAAGATCTATATAGAGGAATCAGGACCTCCTTCCTCCTGCTGGTGACCCCTCTAGTGATATAAAGATCTATATAGAGGATCAGGACCTCCTTCCTCCTGCTGGTGATCCCTCTAGTGATATAAAGATCTATATAGAGGAATCAGGACCTCCTTCCTCCTGCTGGTGACCCCTCTAGTGATATAAAGATCTATATAGAGGAATCAGGACCTCCTTCCTCCTGCTGGTGACCCCTCTAGTGATATAAAGATCTATATAGAGGAATCAGGACCTCCTTCCTCCTCCTGGTGACCCCTCTAGTGATATAAAGATCTATATAGAGGAATCAGGACCTCCTTCCTCCTGCTGGTGACCCCTCTAGTGATATAAAGATATATATAGAGGAATCAGGACCTCCTTCCTCCTGCTGGTGATCCCTCTAGTGATATGAAGATCTATATAGAGGAATCAGGACCTCCTTCCTCCTGCTGGTGACCCCTCTAGTGATATAAAGATCTATATAGAGGAATCAGGACCTCCTTCCTCCTGCTGGTGACCCCTCTAGTGATATAAAGATCTATATAGAGGATTCAGGACCTCCTTCTCCTGCTGGTGATCCCTCTAGTGATATAAAGATCTATATAGAGGATTCAGGACCTCCTTCCTCCGGCTGGTAATCCCTCTAGTGATATAAAGATCTATATAGAGGAATCAGGACCTCCTTCCTCCTCCTGCTGGTGACCCCTCTAGTGATATAAAGATCTATATAGAGGAATCAGGACCTCCTTTCACCTACTGGTGACCCCTCTAGTGATATAAAGATCTATATAGAGGAATCAGGACCTCCTTTCACCTGCTGGTGACCCCTCTAGTGATATAAAGATCTATATAGAGGAATCAGGACCTCCTTCCTCCTGCTGGTGACCCCTCTAGTGATATAAAGATCTATATAGAGGAATCAGGACCTCCTTCCTCCTGCTGGTGACCCCTCTAGTGATATAAAGATCTATATAGAGGATTCAGGACCTCCTTCCCCCTGCTGGTGACCCCTCTAGTGATATAAAGATCTATATAGAGGAATCAGGACCTCCTTCCTCCTGCCGGTGATCCCTCTAGTGATATAAAGATCTATATAGAGGAATCTGGACCTCCTTCCTCCTGCTGGTGACCCCTCTAGTGATATAAAGATCTATATAGAGGAATCAGGACCTCCTTTCACCTACTGGTGACCCCTCTAGTGATATAAAGATCTATATAGAGGAATCAGGACCTCCTTTCACCTGCTGGTGATCCCTCTAGTGATATAAAGATCTATATAGAGGAATCAGGACCTCCTTCCTCCTGCTGGTGACCCCTCTAGTGATATAAAGATCTATATAGAGGAATCAGGACCTCCTTCCTCCCGCTGGTGACCCCTCTAGTGATATAAAGATCTATATAGAGGAATCAGGACCTCCTTCCTCCTGCTGGTGACCCCTCTAGTGATATAAAGATCTATATAGAGGATTCAGGACCTCCTTCCTCCTGCTGGTGACCCCTCTAGTGATATAAAGATCTATATAGAGGAATCAGGACCTCCTTCCTCCTGCTGGTGACCCCTCTAGTGATATAAAGATCTATATAGAGGATTCAGGACCTCCTTCCCCCTGCTGGTGACCCCTCTAGTGATATAAAGATCTATATAGAGGAATCAGGACCTCCTTCCTCCTGCTGGTGACCCCTCTAGTGATATAAAGATCTATATAGAGGAATCAGGACCTCCTTCCTCCTGCTGGTGACCCCTCTAGTGATATAAAGATCTATATAGAGGATTCAGGACCTCCTTCCTCCTGCTGGTGATCCCTCTAGTGATATAAAGATCTATATAGAGGATTCAGGACCTCCTTCCTCCGGCTGGTAATCCCTCTAGTGATATAAAGATCTATATAGAGGATTCAGGACCTCCTTCCTCCGGCTGGTAATCCCTCTAGTGATATAAAGATCTATATAGAGGATTCAGGACCTCCTTCCTCCTGCTGGTGACCCCTCTAGTGATATAAAGATCTATATAGAGGAATCAGGACCTCCTTCCTCCTGCTGGTGACCCCTCTAGTGATATAAAGATCTATATAGAGGATTCAGGACCTCCTTCCCCCTGCTGGTGACCCCTCTAGTGATATAAAGATCTATATAGAGGAATCAGGACCTCCTTCCTCCTGCCGGTGATCCCTCTAGTGATATAAAGATCTATATAGAGGAATCTGGACCTCCTTCCTCCTGCTGGTGACCCCTCTAGTGATATAAAGATCTATATAGAGGAATCAGGACCTCCTTTCACCTACTGGTGATCCCTCTAGTGATATAAAGATCTATATAGAGGAATCAGGACCTCCTTTCACCTGCTGGTGATCCCTCTAGTGATATAAAGATCTATATAGAGGAATCAGGACCTCCTTCCTCCTGCTGGTGACCCCTCTAGTGATATAAAGATCTATATAGAGGAATCAGGACCTCCTTCCTCCCGCTGGTGACCCCTCTAGTGATATAAAGATCTATATAGAGGAATCAGGACCTCCTTCCTCCTGCTGGTGACCCCTCTAGTGATATAAAGATCTATATAGAGGATTCAGGACCTCCTTCCCCCTGCTGGTGACCCCTCTAGTGATATAAAGATCTATATAGAGGAATCAGGACCCCCTTCCTCCTGCTGGTGACCCCTCTAGTGATATAAAGATCTATATAGAGGAATCAGGACCTCCTTCCTCCTGCCGGTGATCCCTCTAGTGATATAAAGATCTATATAGAGGAATCAGGACCTCCTTTCACCTGCTGGTGACCCCTCTAGTGATATAAAGATCTATATAGAGGAATCTGGACCTCCTTCCTCCTGCTGGTGACCCCTCTAGTGATATAAAGATCTATATAGAGGAATCAGGACCTCCTTCCTCCTGCCGGTGACCCCTCTAGTGATATAAAGATCTATATAGAGGAATCAGGACCTCCTTTCACCTGCTGGTGACCCCTCTAGTGATATAAAGATCTATATAGAGGAATCAGGACCTCCTTCCTCCTGATGGTGATCCCTCCAGTGATATAAAGATCTATATAGAGGAATCAGGACCTCCTTCCTCCTGCTGGTGACCCCTCTAGTGATATAAAGATCTATATAGAGGAATCAGGACCTCCTTCCTCCTGCCGGTGATCCCTCTAGTGATATAAAGATCTATATAGAGGAATCAGGACCTCCTTCCTCCTGCTGGTGATCCCTCTAGTGATATAAAGATCTATATAGAGGAATCAGGACCTCCTTCCTCCTGCTGGTGATCCCTCTAGTGATATAAAGATATATATAGAGGAATCAGGATCTCAATCCTCCTGCTGGTGACCCCTCTAGTGATATAAAGATCTATATAGAGGAATCAGGACCTCCTTCCTCCTGCTGGTGACCCCTCTAGTGATATAAAGATATATATAGAGGAATCAGGATCTCCTTCCTCCTGCTGGTGATCCCTCTAGTGATATAAAGATCTATATAGAGGAATCAGGACCTCCTTCCTCCTGCTGGTGATCCCTCTAGTGATATAAAGATATATATAGAGGAATCAGGATCTCAATCCTCCTGCTGGTGACCCTCTAGTGATATAAAGATCTCTATAGAGGAATCAGGACCTCCTTCCTCCTGCTGGTGACCCCTCTAGTGATATAAAGATATATATAGAGGAATCAGGATCTCAATCCTCCTGCTGGTGACCCCTCTAGTGATATAAAGATCTATATAGAGGAATCAGGATCTCCTTCCTCCTGCTGGTGATCCCTCTAGTGATATAAAGATCTATATAGAGGAATCAGGACCTCCTTCCTCCTGCTGGTGATCCCTCTAGTGATATAAAGATCTATATAGAGGAATCAGGACCTCCTTCCTCCTGCTGGTGATCCCTCTAGTGATATAAAGATCTATATAGAGGAATCAGGACCTCCTTCCTCCTGCTGGTGATCCCTCTAGTGATATAAAGATCTATATAGAGGGATCAGGACCTTCTTCCTCCCGCTGGTGACCCCTCTAGTGATATACAGTGCCTTGAAAAAGTATTCACACCCCTTGAAATTTTCCACATTTTATCAGGTTACAACCAAAATGTATTTTATTGGGATTTTATTTGATAGGCCAACACAAAGTGGCACATAATTGTGAAGTGGAAGGAAAATGATACAAAGAAATATGTGAAAAGTGGGGGGGGGGGGCATTTGTATTCAGCCCCCTTTACTCTGACACCCCTAACTAAAATCTAGTGGAAGCAATTGCCTTCAGAAGTCACCTAATTATTAAATAGAGTCCACCTGTGTGTAATGTAATCTCAGTATAAATACAGCTGTTCTGTGAAGCCCTCAGAGGTTTGTTAGAGAACCTTTAGTGAACAAAACAGCAACATGAAGGCCAAGGAACACACCAGACAGGTCAGGGATAAAGTTGCGGAGAAGTGTAAAGCAGGGTTAGGTTATAATAAAATCTCCCAAGCTTTGACCATCTCACGGAGCTCTGTTCAATCCATCATCGGAAATTGGAAAGAGTATGGCACAACTGCAAACCTACCAAGACATGGCCGTCCACCTAAACTGACCGGGCCGGGCAAGGAGAGCATTCATCAGAGAAGAGCAAAGAGGTCCATGGTAACTCTGGAGGAGCTGCAGAGATCCACAGCTCAGGGGGGAGAGTCTGTCCACAGGACAACTATTAGTCGTGTTCTCCACAAATCTGCCCTTTATGGAAGAGTGACAAGAAGAAAGACATTGGAGAAAGAAAGTCATAAGAAGTCCTGTTTGTAGTTTGTGAGAAGCCATGTGGGGGAGGGGAGCAAACATGGGGAAGAAGGTGATCTGCTCAGATGAGACCAAAATTTTACTTTTTGGCCTAAAAGCAAAACGCTATGTGTGGGGGAAACTAACACTGCACATCACCCTGAACACACCATCCCCACTGTGAAACATGGTGGTGGCAGCATTATGTGGTGGGGATGGTTTTCTTCAGCAGGGACAGGGAAGCTGGTCAGAGTTACATAGTTACATAGTTAGTTAGGTTGAAAAAAGACACAAGTCTATCCAGTTCAACCACAAATTAAAAAAAATATATATATATACATATATATATATCATACAATCCCATATACCCCATTCTATACCCACAGTTGATGGGAAGATGGATGGAGACAAATACAGGACAATCTTAGAAGAAAACCTGCAAAAGACTTGAGACTGGGGGGGAGGTTCACCTTCCAGCAGGACAACGACCCGAAACATACAGCCAGAGCTACAATGGAATGGTTTAGATCAAAGGATATTCATGTGTTAGAATGGCCCAGTGCAGACCTAAATCACATTGAGAATCTGTGGCAAGACTTGAAAATTGCTGTTCACAGACGCTCTCCATCCAATCTGACAGAACTTGAGATATTTTACAAAGAAGAAATGAGCAAAAATGTCCTCTCTAGATGGGCAAAGCTGGTAGAGACATCCCCAAAAGGACTTGTAGAGAAAGGGGGTTCTACAAAGTATTGACTCCGGGGGGCGCCGTACAAATGCCCCCCCCCCCCCCCCCCCCCCACACACACACACTTTTGACATATTTAAGCTCCTCTGTACAGAGACTGATGTGACTGTGTGGGGGGGAGGGGACATTAGAGTGTAAGCTCCTCTGTACAGAGACTGATGTGATTGGCTCAGTGTACAGCACTATGGTATATGTCAGCTCTATAGAATGATTAGAGATAAGTATGGAGTCTGCTGTGACTTCTCTGTAATGAGATATAAATCTATGTCTCTCACATTATTGATCACCTATAATCTGTATTATTAATGGATTCCTCTGTGTATCCTCCTCACCTCTCCATACAATTCCTTTCCCTGTCTCTTCCACCCAAAACACTAGGAGGGCCAAGGAGTTTTATCTGAGGCTCCGGCTGGCGGCCATTTTTCGTAGGACCAAACCCAATAAAACACACTGCGTAGGACACACGGGAAGTCCTCCAGCAGACACTAGAGGTCACACTGCTCTGTCAAAGGACTCCAGCGGGGGGCGGCCATTTTTCTGTAGGTCACATAATATTATATCAGTGTATATAGTACATCAGGGCGTCACAGAATGTCATCCTCAGAGTAATATTAGTATTATATGTATTATTAATGAAAATGAATGAACTATTTAATACAATTATTAAATAATACAATATTTAATAAAGGAGTATGAAAATGTATTGTTATGTAATATTAATAAAGGAGAACTCCGGGCAGATAATGAAGATATAAATGAATGCAGTACATTATTACATCTATTATTGTAATTCATAAATACAAGCCGTGTAAGTAGCGGAGTGTGACGGTATCAGCCTTTTGTAGTCCCTGTACAGCAGAGTGTGAGATGGAGAAGCAGCACAAGGAGCCAATTAGTTAATGTTCTGACAATAAGCATGCTGATAGGAGGAAAGAGCAGAGTGACAGAGAGATGACCTCATCACTGTGCTGCTTCTCCTGTCACAGTCCAATCACAGGCCAGGATGACCTGGGATCAGAGGAAGTGGGTGGAATGATTATGAGACTGAGGACATTGAGGGAGGAGAAATCTCTGGATTGAAGGTGAATATTGCAGCATATTGAAGCTGGGTTTGTTATTTTATATGTAACAGGCTATTAATTTTTATCTGAATATTTTTGTCTGGAGTTCTGTTTTAATAATTAATCAATAAAAATAATAATTAATTAATAAAAAAAAACAGATGAATTTATATTAATATGTAATCTTATAGTGACACTAAATGATATCCAGATCCTCCATAAATATTCCATATACATCCACTACTTAATGGTCCTGTAATCTGTTCTTCCAATGTTTCCAGGTAGGGGGGAGGGGACACTGATTCAGCACTGTGATGTCATACCTGAGGTCACCGATCCCCTGTGAGGACCCCACTGCACCCCATCCAATAGGAAGTGTCCACATCAGGCAGGCACTGACATGGAAACCCGACGAAGGACCCAAACCAGGAAGTGAACTGAGAAGAAGACTCAGGGCTGGACTGTCACATGACTGCAGCTACGGGGGAGTAAAAAGGGGTTTATAGGATGATTTTTTTTCTAATACAGTGATTGGTTAGAGAAGAGGATGGGGGTGGGGTTTATCCCGGAGAGGATATCAGGGCAGATGAGTGAATAGAACGTTCTCAGATCAGAGATTTGTGTCTCTTTATAGTAGAAGGAAAGGAGAACCCATAACCTCCCCTTTATTTCTGTACATTGCGGGGTGCAGTACCGGGACAATGAATAATGAATGACATCACAGTGCATGCCCCTCCCCCCTGCGCTGTGATAACCCGTACAATAATACACACATCACCACAATGTCGGGAGGAAGACTTCCCCCCACCTGGAAGGCCAATCAGGATGAAGATTATAGCGCCCCCCCCCCGGCCTCAGGTTTGGGGGGTCACACTATGGAGAGTCGGGGAGCGGATCTCTGACACAAAGCAGCCGAGGAAAACATAATAAATACCAGAGACTATTATAGTCACACAGTCGGAAATATCGGGGGATAAAATATAAAGTCGCAGAGAAAAGAAGCCCTCCCCCCATGTGTCTCTACAGAGAAAGCCGTAATATGGAGGAAATGTACCCTCTTATTTGTAGCTCCTCATATAAAGACATCATTATGGGGGCACTGGATGTTCTCCATCTATAACAATCTCCATAGAGGGTCATTATGGGGGCACTGGATGTTCTCCATCTATAACAATCTCCATAGAGGGTCATTATGGGGGTGCTGGATGTTCTCCCTCTATAACAATCTCCATAGGGGGTCATTATGGGGGTGCTGGATGTTCTCCCTCTATAACAATCTCCATAGGGGGTCATTATGGGGGTGCTGGATGTTCTCCATCTATAACAATCTCCATAGAGGGTCATTATGGGGGCACTGGATGTTCTCCATTTATAACAATCTCCATAGAGGGTCATTATGGGGGCACTGGATGTTCTCCATCTATAACAATCACCATAGGGGGTCATTATGGGGGTGCTGGATGTTCTCCATCTATAACAATCTCCATAGAGGGTCATTATGGGGGCGCTGGATGTTCTCCATCTATAACAATCTCCATAGGGGTCATTATGGGGGCGCTGGATGTTCTCCATCTATAACAATCTCCATAGAGGGTCATTATGGGGGTGCTGGATGTTCTCCCTCTATAACAATCTCCATAGAGGGTCATTATGGGGGCGCTGGATGTTCTCCATCTATAACAATCTCCATAGGGGTCATTATGGGGGTGCTGGATGTTCTCCATCTATAACAATCTCCATAGAGGGTCATTATGGGGGTGCTGGATGTTCTTCATCTATAACAATCTCCATAGAGGGTCATTATGGGGGCGCTGGATGTTCTCCATCTATAACAATCTCCATAGGGGTCATTATGGGGGTGCTGGATGTTCTCCATCTATAACAATCACCATAGGGGGTCATTATGGGGTGCTGGATGTTCTCCATCTATAACAATCTCCATAGGGGGTCATTATGGGGGTGCTGGATGTTCTCCATCTATAACAATCTCCATAGGTGTCATTATGGGGGTGCTGGATGTTCTCCATCTATAACAATCTCCATAGGGGTCATTATGGGGGTGCTGGATGTTCTCCATCTATAACAACCTCCATAGAGGGTCATTATGGGGGTGCTGGATGTTCTCCATCTATAACAACCTCCATAGAGGGTCATTATGGGGGTGCTGGATGTTCTTCATCTATAACAATCACCATAGGGGTCATTATGGGGGCACTGGATGTTCTCCATCTATAACAATCACCATAGGGGGTCATTATGGGTGTGCTGGATGTTCTCCATCTATAACAATCACCATAGGGGGATCATTATGGGGGTGCTGGATGTTCTCCCTCTATAACAATCTCCATAGAGGGTCATTATGGGGGTGCTGTATGTTCTCCATCTATAACAATCTCCATAGGGGTCATTATGGGGGTGTTGGATGTTCTCCATCTATAACAATCACCATAGGGGGTCATTATGGGGGTGCTGGATGTTCTCCCTCTATAACAATCTCCATAGGGGGTTATTATGGGGGTGCTGGATGTTCTCCCTCTATAACAATCTCCATAGGGGGTCATTATGGGGGTGCTGGATGTTCTCCATCTATAACAATCACCATAGGGGGTCATTATGGGGGTGCTGGATGTTCTCCATCTATAACAATCTCCATAGAGGGTCATTATGGGGGTGCTGGATGTTCTCCATCTATAACAATCTCCATAGAGGGTCATTATGGGGGTGCTGGATGTTCTCCATCTATAACAATCTCCATAGGGAATCATTATGGGGGTGCTGGATGTTCTCCATCTATAACAATCTCCATAGGGGGTCATTATGGGGGTGCTGGATGTTCTCCATCTATAACAATCTCCATAGGGAATCATTATGGGGGCGCTGGATGTTCTCAATCTATAACAATCTCCATAGGGGGTCATTATGGGGGTGCTGGATGTTCTCCCTCTATAACAATCTCCATAGGGGGTTATTATGGGGGTGCTGGATGTTCTCCATCTATAACAATCACCATAGGGGGTCATTATGGGGGTGCTGGATGTTCTCCATCTATAACAATCTCCATAGGGGGTCATTATGGGGGTGCTGGATGTTCTCCATCTATAACAATCTCCATAGGGAATCATTATGGGGGTGCTGGATGTTCTCCATCTATAACAATCTCCATAGGGGGTCATTATGGGGGTGCTGGATGTTCTCCATCTATAACAATATAACGCTGGATGTTCTCCCTCTATAACAATCTCCATAATGGATCATTATGGGGGTGCTGGATGTTCTCCATCTATAACAATCTCCATAGAGGGTCATTATGGGGGTGCTGGATGTTCTCCCTCTATAACAATCTCCATAGGGGGTCATTATGGGGGTGCTGGATGTTCTCCATCCATAACAATCTCCATAGAGGGTCATTATGGGGGTGCTGGATGTTCTCCATCTATAACAATCTCCATAGAGGGTCATTATGGGGGTGCTGGATGTTCTCCATCTATAACAATCTCCATAGAGGGTCATTATGGGGGTGCTGGATGTTCTCCATCTATAACAATCACCATAGGGGGTCATTATGGGGGTGCTGGATGTTCTCCATCTATAACAATCTCCATAGGGGGTCATTATGGGGGTGCTGGATGTTCTCCATCTATAACAATCTCCATAGGGGTCATTATGGGGGCACTGGATGTTCTCCATCTATAACAATCACCATAGGGGGTCATTATGGGGGTGCTGGATGTTCTTCATCTATAACAATCTCCATAGAGGGTCATTATGGGGGTGCTGGATGTTCTTCATCTATAACAATCTCCATAGAGGGTCATTATGGGGGTGCAGGATATATCAATAGTGGATCACGGTGCTGGGTGTTTTCCATCTATAACAATCTCCAGAGGTGGTCATTATGGGGGGTGGGCACAGTAGCTGCATATGATGGGCACAAAGGCTGCATTTTATGGGTACAGTTGCTGCATATGATGGGTACAATGGCTGCATTTTATGGGGCACATTGAGGCTGCAATTGATGTTTTTTTTTCAGTGTGTTTGCGCCGCACCCCCTAAAAAAATTTGAGCACAAGCCGACACTGCCCCCAGCACATATCTAACTCTCCTCACCCCCCTGCTAGCACTGGCCCTCTCACCAGGAGATATCTGACCCCGTCCGCGCAGAACACTTACGATTCAGCCATGCGCACTGTTTGCTGCGGGAAGCTATGCGCCACATTTCTACTCTTTCAGGCCACCAAAAGTGTCCCAGGTCTTTTACAATCGTATAGCATATATACATAGCGTATAGCATATATATATATATATATATATATATATATATATATATATATATATATATATAGCGTATAGCATATATCCCTCTCAAGAAAATGCCGCCTCTAAAGTTTTCAGGTTTGGCTTAAAGAAAAGGTGGCAACCCTAGCCTAAAGTTGTCCGGTTCCTACTGTAGCCGCTGATTTCGGCCGATAATCGGCCTGTGTGTACGGGTTCAGGGAAAGGCTATACTTACCCGATCCTTCAATCCTCCACAAAACAGCGCACCCCCACATCCAGAGGTGGACTGTTCCTGCCATCTTCACGTCCAGATTCAGTCTATGGGCGTGATGACATCAGGAACAGTTCATGCATAATATCGCTAGTTATCCCATGTAGTGCGGGCACAGCCCCATTGCATGGGAGAAAAAATAATTCTGGTTTTCTTCTTTAAAATTAAAATTAGTTACGTTTTTTTTTGTTTTTTTTTAAATAACAAACATGTCATACTTACCTGCTTTGTGTAATGGTTTTGCACAGAGCAGCTCCGATCCTCCTCTTCTCGGGGGGCCTCCACAGGCGCCCCTGGCCCCGCCCTCTTGTTTCGTGCCCCCACAGCACCAAAGGGGCATGCAAGCAGGCACGCTCCCGAGCTGCGGCTCTGTGTGTCTATTCGCACACGCACCAGCGACTGGGCCCTGCCCCCTCTCTCTCCTCATTGGCTCACTGGCTGTGATAGACGGTAGCGGGAGCCAATGAGGAGGCAGAGTCCCCAGAAAGCCGAGGCTCTCATGCACATCGCTGGAGCAGAAAGGGGCTCAAGTATTGGGGGGGGGGGGGGCTGCACAGAGAAAGTTTCTTACCTTCATTTATAGAATGTGAGAAACACCTTCAGCCTTTACAAACACTTTAAGCCGGCCGTAGATGGATAGAATTTAAAATGAAAAGTCTTAGGAAAATTTATACAAAAATTCTCAGAACACTTGAATGTCATTCAAAAGATTTCTTATTTGGGTGGTGGTGGGTGGTGTGGTATGGGGTGGTGGTGTGGTATGGGATGGTGGTGTTGTATGGGATGGTGGTGTGGTATGAGGTGGTGGTGTGGTATGGGATGGTGGTGTGGTATGGGATGGTGGTGTGGTATGGGATGGTGGTGTGGTATGGGATGGTGGTGTGGTATGGGGTGGTGGTGTGGTATGGGATGGTGGTGTGGTATGGGGTGGTGGTGTGGTATGGGATGGTGGTGTGGTATGGGATGGTGGTGTGGTATGGGGTGGTGGTGTGGTATGGGATGGTGGTGTGGTATGGGGTGGTGGTGTGGTATGGGGTGGTGGTGGAGGGAGGATTGAATCTTTTATCTACAGTAACGCTAACTGCCAGGGCTTTTTCTCTCAGGAAATAGGTGCAGAAACTACCCCCTTCTGAGCTATTCCTCCTCGTCTCTGCCCCCTACCCACCTCTGAGCACCGACACTTGGTTCCACCCCCTACCCACCTCCCACTACCGACCCTTTTGTGGTGCTAAATCATTTGTAGTGTATTTGTTAATGATAACAAGAAAAACAGTAAAATCGATCCTCAGCATCCAGCAACAATAGATACCCCCAAGCAACACTAGACCCACCCCAGCAACAATAGACCCCCCCCAGCAATACTAGACCCTCCTCAGCAACAATAGACCTCCCCCAGCAATAATAGATACCCCAGCAACAATAGACCTCCCCCAGCAAAACTAGACCCACCCCAGCAACAATAGACCTCTCCCAGCAACAATAGACCCAACCCAGCAACAATAGACCCAACCCAGCAACAATAGACCTCCCCAGAAACACTAGGCCCACCCCAGCAACAATAGACCTCCCCCAGCAGTAATAGATACCCCCTAGCAACACTAGACCCACCCCAGCAGTAATAGATACCCCCCTCAGCAACACTAGACCCACCCCAGCAACAATAAATCTCCTACACAGCATTATACAATGGACCACCTGTTACAGAATACCACCCCAGCAATAGTAGACTCCCAGCAACATCAACAGCCAGCCAGCAACAATAGACCTCTCCCTCAACAATTGCCCCCCCCCCCCCAGCATCAATAGACCTCAGCAACAATAGATTCCTGCCAGCATCAATAGACCCTCCAGCATACCCCAGTACCCCTTGCCATTACATACATTCAGTAGTGAAGGTGCCGTAACTCGCGTTCCCCCTGAAAAAAAGCCCTGCTAACTTCTAAAAAAAACTAACATTGGTCATTCTAAGCAAAATTATATCATTGTTACATTTTGTCTTATACAGTGGCGAAATTATAGAGGTCGGCGAGATCGCCATGGCGAACGGGCCCCTTGCTGCAGGGGGCCTTGAGGCCCCCCTGTACTCTTTGATAGGAGGGGAGGCTGAGAGGAGCTCCCCAAACGTCAGCCGAGCTGTAATGGCATTGTGCAGGGAGCTCCTCACATACCTAAAGTGAAAGCACTGTGTGCTGTGCTGGGTTCTTTGTCTCGCCCTACAGTGCAGTACCCGGCAGGAAGAAGGTATGTCTTACGTTTTTTTTATAAGACTATCTACTGTATCTGTATGTGTCTTTATATGTGTGTGCATGCATGTGTGGGGTGCATGCGTGTGTGTGTGGGGGGGGGGGGTGCATGCATGTGTGTGCGTGGGGGGTGCATGCATGTGTGTGTGTGTGTGGGGGGGGTGCATGCATGTGTGTGTGTGTGGGGGGGTGCATGCATGTGTGTGTGTGTGGGGGGGTGCATGCATGTGTGTGTGGGGGGGGTGCATGCATGTGTGTGCGTGGGGGGTGCATGCATGTGTGTGTGTGTGGGGGGGGTGCATGCATGTGTGTGTGTGTGGGGGGGTGCATGCATGTGTGTGTGTGTGCGAGCGGGCGGTGGGGATTTGGCACACCGGCAGCATTTAATGGGCACACTGGCGGCATTTGATGGCACAGTGGTGGCATTTGATGGCACAGTGGCGGCATTTGATGGGCACAGTGGCGGCATTTGATGGGCACACTGGCGGCATTTGATGGCACAGCAGCAGAGTTTGATGGGCACAGTGGCATTTGATGGGCACAGTGGCGACACTTGATGCTACAGTGGTGGCGTTTGATGGTACAGTGGCTGCAATTGATGGGCACAGTGGCGACATTTGATGGTACAGTGGCTGCAATTGATGGGCACAGTGGCGACATTTGATGGTACAGTGGCAGCATTTGATGGGCACAGTGGCAGCAGCATTTGATGGGCACAGTGGCGACACTTGATGCTACAGTGGTGGCGTTTGATGGTACAGTGGCTGCAATTGATGGGCACAGTGGCGACATTTGATGGTACAGTGGCTGCAATTGATGGGCACAGTGGCGACATTTGATGGTACAGTGGCAGCATTTGATGGGCACAGTGGCTGTAATTGATGTTTTTATTTCTGATTTTTTTTTTTGTTTGCTTGCGCCCCCCTAAAAATTTTGAGCACCAGCTGTCACTGGTTTATATGTGCATTTATATAATATATATATATATATATATATATATATATATATAGTGTGTGTGTTTTTATATAAAAATTAAGAAATCGGTTCCTTTATATGCAGCCACCCACTTGTGACCGGGCCCTGGTGTTCCAACATCGGGCTCGGAGTAAAGAGCTTTGTCCAGAGGTCGGGGGGGGGGGGGGCGGGGGGCCCTCCATGGTTTCTTGCATCGGGGCCCTGAGGGTTCTAGTTACGCCACTGGTCTTATATAAAAACATTTAGGACAACAGTGACAATAGAAAGTCTTGCGTGTCCCAGAAAACTGATCTCTGTCTTACATCGCTATTACACCTAATGCCAAAGTCATTGTGGAATGATAAGGAAATAACAACCTTGGATCACGATGAAGGTTCTGGAAGTTTATTTAGAAGAGAAGAGTTACAAAGTAAAAGTAAAGATTACAAAGTAAAGAGATGAAGGGGTGCGGAGATCCTTAGACATGGCAGGAGGACCAAGGATCTGACCTCTTCATCAAACGGGAGGCTTTTACCCTCCAATCCTGGACAGTTGTCATGGAGGACCGTCCCAAACATCTACATTTTACATAATAAATCATTTACTTAAGAATTTGCACAAACGGCACATTGATTACAAGAGACATTCATTTCTGTTATCTCTGAACATCCAATCAGCTTGACCTATGTCCAGACTCCCAAATATCTCATTGTAGAAGTAGGAGGCCAACTGTCTATGTTCCCCAAAAAGACCTTCCAAGGATCCGGAGAGCAACAATTTGTTCTAATAACATCTTTCTATAAAATCATTCTAGCAAGAGAACCTATAATATAAAGATCCTAACATTAGCATATAAGCACTTGATAATGTAATTTAATCATTAATAAATCACGTAATAATTGTTTTTCTTTATCAAATGAATATGGCCATAGAGGAAATGCAAAAATGTTTCTGTCCCATAAGGATCATAGAGGTGCTCTATAGAGGGATAGAAGGGGTTTAATAGAAATTCAGGTAATAATCCAATCCATCCCATCATTAGATCTATATCCAATCACTGATCAATATTCCCATAAACAGAGCCGAGGATTTCCTCTACCTGAGACTGTAGACCCCTCCCCCGTCACCTGTCCACACTACCACACCCACAACACCGCCAGAATCATTGCTGATCCATCCCCGCCCCTCTATATCATAACCAATAGGAATAAGACTAATGCCCTGTACGATAGGATTTTCCGACAACAGAATCCCATGTTTTTTTTTTCTGACGGATGTCGGCTCAAACTTGTCTTGCATACACACGGTCACACAGATCTTGTTGGAAATTCCGAACGTCGAGAACGCGGTGACGTACAACACGTACGACGAGCCGAGAAAAATTAAGTTCAATAGCCAGTGCGGCTCTTCTGCTTGATTCCGAGCATGCGTGAAATTTTGTGCGTCGTAATTGTGTACACACGATCGGAATTTATGAGAATGGATTTTGTTGTCGGAAAATTTGAGATCCAGCTCTCAAATTTTTGTGGGTCGGAAATTCCGATGGAAAATGTCTGATGGAGGTCGGAATTTTCGACACACCGAGCTCCCATCGAACATTTTCCATCGGAAAATCCAACCGTGTGTACGGGGCATAACACTGCCCGTGATTATAGTGACAACTAATACAGCCAATCAAAGAGAGTGGGAGGAGCAAATTAATTTGTCATGTAAAGAAACATGTGAAGACTGAAATTTAGGAAGTATCATTGTAGATAATAACGTTTGTATCTGGACAAACTAAGTTTTTCTAGTTTTGGATGGAGTGGGGGAGGAGTAGAGCCCCAGTCAGGTTTTTACTGCTAACTGGGACTACATTAGAAAGATTTCCCCTCACTTCCTGTCCTGGTGACAATATTGTACCAGACAGGAAATGAAGGAAAATCTACAACAAGGACAATAAAAATCTGATCTAGCCCTGATCCCTCTACTAAAGAAAAGGTGTCTGTTGGAGAGTTCTCCTCACTTCCTGTCTGGTAAAACATTGTCATCAAGACAGGAAGTGAGAGGAAATTCTTCTCATGGAACCCCGGATAGCAGTAAAAACCAGAGGTTCTAATTCTTCCCCACTCCATCCAAGACTGGGAAAAAAAATGTTTTGCTATATATACAGTACATACTGTAAAGGTACAGGCTCCAGGGCTATCACCCCAATCCTGGCTACACTAACTTGTGTTTCACCCAGAAAAAGCATGCAACCAGTGAAGGCTGAACAATCTGACCTCCTGCATGCTTGTTCCTGGTCAGTGACACACTAGGTAGTGAAGTGAGGTTCAGGATGAAGATGACGGCCCCGAAACCTGCAGCTTTATAAATAGTAATGTTGTCCACTTTTCTTCTATTGATTTCACCAATCAGATTCCCTGTCCTGTGATGTCACCAGTCTCTGGGCAGATTTCGCGCATCTGATTCCCCCCAGATACCTTTATAAAACCATCCGCTACCCATACCCCAGCATGGAGGGGCTCAGTGAAGGTGGAGGTGAAGGTGTGGAGATGTCGGATCGGGTCACACAGATCATAAAAGGAGATCCGCCCGGCCTCATAATCCAGATCTATCCTGACTCTCCCACTGGAGACTTTGTCGAGTAATGAGATCTGATTACTGTCATGTATCACTGAGAGCTGATTACCCAACCCCCACCACTCCAAACTCCAGGACTTCTTATTATATCCAATCACTGACTGACCTCCTCTCCTGTCTATACTGGGGTAACACATCCCGACTATCCAGTACTCTGACCCCCCAACATCCACTTCCCAGTAATGTCTCCCTGAGGAGAACCTCTGACTGCTCATCACCTGAGGAAACTCAAATCTCTCTGGTGTTTCTGGGCGATTCTGATGTGATGATGAGAAGGATACAGTTTTCCTGTCATCTGATATATGTAGATTACCAGCTGTCCGCACATCCAATAATATGTCTGTAGCCCCCGACACCCCCGATGCTTGCTGTACAGCCCCAATATTTGGTCCTCTAGTCTGGAGGTGTGAGTGTTGTATGGTGCGGGAGGTTTTAAGAGGTCCCCTGAATCGGGAACGTCTACTAGCATAGATGTGACTTTTGCCCTTTGTAGTAGAATGTGGATAGATATGTGTGCCTGGACATATTTGTACATTTACCCCAGACATGATATCAGATAGACCTGTGTGTAATGTGTGTGAGATCCCCCCCACATCCAGATCCCCTCCATCATGGAGGAGTTTATCATGTCTCTCTCTGTCCTCATCATCTCCATCCTCAGTATCACACAAGTCACCTGTGTCTGATTCCTGTAGGACAGTCAGTGGATCCGTCATGTTATACAGCTCCTCAATGTCCCCCATCTTCCTGGACAGCTCCTCCTTCTTTATTTCCAGATCCTGGACCAGATCATTGATTATCCCGGAGATCCGCTCAGCCTGCCCAGAGATTTCCCTCAGGACTCTCTTCTCCAGGTCTTCCAGACGTCTCCTGAGGTCTCTGAACAGGACAGCGACTCTCTCGGTTTCATCACCTGCTTTTCCTTGTACTTTCCTCCTGCGTTCCTGCAGACTCTGGACTCTTTTCTCCGTCTCCTCTCTCTCTGTCATCAGTTTCTGCAGAACATTCCTCAGTTTCTTCTTCTTCATCTCAGAGGCCTCATTCAGAGTCTCCACCTGGTGTCCTCGATGTTCTCCATCCAGCCTGCAGGACACACAGATACAGGTGGAGTCCTCAGTGCAGTAATACTTCAGTAGTTCCTTATGGACGGAGCATTTCCTGTTCTCCAGGGAAGTGGTGGGGTCACATAAGACGTGTTCTGGTGACTTGCTGTGGACTCTCAGGTGATCGTCACACAGAGAAGCTTCACACATCAGACAGGATATCACAGCAGGTACAGGAGTGTGAATACAGTAAGTACAGAAGACCCCGGACTCCTCCTGATGTGGATGGGTGGATTGGAAATTCTCCACTATGTTACGTAGCTTCAGATTCCTCTGAAGGACGGGACGTTTCTTAAAGCTTTGTTTACATTCAGGACAGGAATAATCTCCAGACCCCACCTGTGTATCCAACACACGACCAATACAGTCCCGGCAGAAGTTGTGTCCACATTTCAGGGTTACAGGATCAGTATAAAAGTCCAGACAGACGGAACATTCCAGCTCCTTCTTCAGATCAGCAAACGCCATTGTTAAAAGCAGAAGAGAGAATGACAGAAAAGTCACTCACCCTCAGAAACCAATGTGACCGATTCTGTACATTCCTACACAGGGCGAGGTGACCAGTTCTGTACATTCCTACACAGAGCGAGGCTGAGGCTTAGGTTGCCACGTAGTCATAGGAATCTTTCTGTGTAAGAACACACACATGATATATGGGAGGATTCCTGACAATAATCCCCCTGTATGGGGAAAATAAAAGACAATAATCTGTGGAAAAATGATGTCAAGAATATTTTTTCCTCCTCTGTATTATTATTATTATTTTGACATTTAATAAAGTTACCCTGGGGAAATGGACTTATATGGAACAATGCAAGGGATCCCAGGATTAGTGAGTGACAGACATGATCTGGGTGACCCCAGATATGTGGTCCTGCAAGCCTGTGCAGGGATGCTACATATAGTAGTTGCGGTTGGAAAGGATGTAGGATGGGTCACACTTACATAGTTACATAGTAGATGAGGTTGAAAAAAGACACAAGTCCATCAAGTCCAACCTATGTGTGTGATTATATGTCAGTATTACATTGTATATCCCTGTATGTTGCGGTCGTTCAGGTGTTTATCTAATAGTTTTTTGAAATTATCGATGCCCCCCCACTGAGACCACCGCCTGTGGAAGAGAATTCCACATCCTTGTGTCAGGTCACCTTGAGGCTAGGTGACAGATACACACCGTAGGGATCAGGAGTGCACCGCAAGGTAGTGGACCCTACGGCTGACGGCAGCGGACAGGAGTCAAGGTGATAAGGAAGGCAGGGCCGCCGGACACCAAGACAGATCCCACCGGGGTTAGAGCATAAGATTCCCTGGTGCACGGAGTCTAAGAGCAAGCTGTGGTATTCACCAGAGCCTCTAGTGGTGAGGATGGTGTCACGTACCTGGTGGTTGAGCCCACGAATGCAGGGAGCGGCATCTCGTATACCTCCGGCTCGGGAACCCCTGGTAGAGTAGACAGGGGATCGGAAGCACAGAGGGGCACAAGTGCCTGGCAGGTTACAGATGTAGGGCTGGTCCGGACGTCTGGAATGCTGTAGGATGACCAGCAGGAAACTAGGGCAGGAACCCTATATTGGCAGGCTGGCAGATGGGAACTGCGGATAGCCGGAAGAGACTGGAGTCCAGAACGGAAGCAGGTCACAGGCAGGCCGGGTCAAACACTGGCGGGCAGATGCAGTACAAAGTCAGCAGGCAAGGCGTTAGTCGTGAAGCAGACCGGGTCGTTAACGGGCGGGCAGCAAAGAACCAGAGGAACAGGCAGAAGAGATGTCAGGACAAGCCGGGATCGAAGACAGGCAGCAGGCACGGAAGGTCGGGAACAAGCCGGGTACTGGAATCAGGTATCAGAAGTCAGGTAGCACAAGGATAGCTGGTAGCTGGGGGTCACTGGAACACTGTAGACCGGACAGCAAGATGGCATGGACAGGATCTACCTTAAATAGCGCTCCTGGCGCCAAACGGGCTCAAACAGCGCGCGGGCGCGCTCCCGCGCGCCCGCGCTGAGCGGCTCTTCTGATGGATACACTATAGCCAACTCTCCTACCGGCAGACAGGGATCCTGGACGCCTTTCTTGACAGATGGACTGGGCTGAAACTGGCTCAAGGTTGCGACCCCCAGCTCACACCCACAGTAGGCAACAGGAGGATAGGGATAGTGAGGGATAAGCCAAGGTCAGGGCCACAAGCAGACAAGGACAGCAGAGTTCACGCCAAAGGTTCAGGGTCACAGGCAACGAGGAAAAGTCAGGGACACCCCAGAAGGTCAGGGTCACAGGCAAACAGGAACAGTCAGGGACACGCCAAAGTCGGTAACAGAACAACTGAAGAGCACACGACAGGTAACAGAAAGCCAAACACACATAGGTTTATCAGCAGGGTTGGCCTGCAGTGCAGAGGTTAATATAGAGTTCTCTGATAGGAGCTAGGGTGGAGACATGCCAGAGGAGGGATTATAAAAGCAGTCAGGTGAGGGTCGGCTGGTCTATAGAGATGAACACATGGAGACAGGTAAGCAGACAACTCTATTGCATAACCATGACACCTTGCTGTTCTTACAGTAAACAACCCGCTACGTAGTTTAAGGTTAAACCTCTTTTCTTAATGAGTGGCCACTTGTCTTGTTAAACTCCCTTCCGCAAAAAAGTTTTCTCCCTATTGTGGGGTCACCAGTACGGTATTCTGTATATTGAAATCATATCCCCTCTCAAGTGTCTCTTCTTCAGAGAGAATAAGTTCAGTGCTAGCAACCTTTCCCCATAACTAATATCCTCCAGACCCTTTATTAGCTTTGTTGCCCTTCTTTGTACTCGCTCCATTTCCAGTACATCCTTCCTGAGGACTGGTGCCCAGAACTGGACAGCATACTCCAGGTGTGGCTGGACCAGAGTCTTGTAGAGCGGGAGAATTATCGTTTTATCTCTGGAGTTGATCCCCGTTTTAATGCCAATTTTCTGTTTGCTTTGTTAGGCTCAGCATTGGCATGCAATGCCAAGGTGCTGCTATCATCTACTAGGACCCCCAGGTCCTTTTCCATCCTAGATTCCCCCAGAGGTTCTCCCCCCAGTGTATAGATTGCATTCAGATTTTTGCCACCCAAATGCATTATTTTAAATTTTTCTACATTGAACCTCATTTGCCATGTAGTTGCCCACTTCATTAATTTGTTCAGATCTTCTTGCAAGGTTTCCACATCCTGTGGAGAAGTTATTGCCCTGCTTAGCTTAGTATTGTCCGCAAATACAGAGATTGAACTGTTTAACCCATCCTCCAGTTCGTTTATGAAGAAATTAAACAGGATTGGTCCCAGCACAGAACCCTGGGGGACCCCACTACCCACCCCTGACCATTCCGAGTACTCCCCATTTATCACCACCCTCTGAACTCGCCCTTGTAGCCACTTTTCAATCCATGTACTCACCCTATGGTCCATGCCAAGGACCTTTTGCAAAATCCAGACATTGCTGGAGCTGGTGGTGCTGCTCCATGTCTTGCACATTGGTGGTGACAGTGATATCACCTGTACCCTCCTCCTTGATGGTCCCATTCTCAGACTCTACAAAACCACCAGTCCCAAAGTGCCCCAGAGCCTATGAAATGGCCCAGGTAAAATGCTGCAATACTGTTTGCATCTGGTATACGTGGTGGACATGATTCACAGTGAACCAGAGATTCTGGCAGCTTTTCATGGGCAGGCCAAGAGGTGGCTGACCCTACAACATCTTGTGCCATTCAAGGTCCTGTGTATCAATGGCACTAACCTGCTGGACACTTTTTAGCAGGTAGAATTCACACACACATAACCTGCCTGGGCCATTTCCTTAACATGGCAGTGCACCAGTTCTTGGTTAGGTACGGTCATAATGTTTATACTGAAATATTAAAACAGTATTGTATTTATGAAATTATGCAAACATCTATGTTTAAGGAGATTTTTTAATTTTTCCACAAATACAACCAAGTAATTAAAGTTTGTTTATCCGTGCTATTTTGAATACAAGTGATAACAACGATATGCTAAAATATATATATTTATTAACTAATAATGTAGTGTAAAATAAGATCAGATATTATTTTACCTCAAAATGTATAGGCTGGAGAATGTATACTAATTCCTCTAAGAGAGAAAAAAAAACTCTTGAACAAGTTGCTATTCATAAGTCATGAACTTAATTTCGACTTGAGAGAGAGAAAAAAATATATATTTAAACAACATGGCCTCTGAGTTGTTCATAATATATATATGAAAAATATATGTTATAAAGACCTTGGGAATTCTTTTTAACCCCAATAATCCTGACAGTACTGCGGCAACACCCCCCCCCCCCCCCCCATCCATTCGTCTGGCCACCTGATCTACATACAGGGTGCCGAACCATGGATTCCAATGGCGGGGGAGTGTTTTTTTGAACACATAATAGGCTTTAAAAAAAAGTGGGATTGGGGCGCAGAGCACTGCACCTTGATCCCACCCAGTTGTGTAACAATAGCAAATTAATATTTGCTATCGCCACACTGATCCTCCTCCCCACCAATCAAGAAGCGGGTCTTGAGACCCATCACTGATTGGCCCAAAGGACAGGCAATCCTATTGGATGCCTACGAGGAGGGAGGAGCCACATGGCGGACGCCGCCGTGATGCAGAAGAGGAGGAGAGGGCACAGGAGCTTCTGCCTGCCACCCGTATGAACCTGCCCGCTGCTTGCCGACTCTATGAACCCGCAACCCACCCGCTGCCTGTAGGAGCCCGTAACCCACCTGCAGGAGCCTGCAACACAGCCGCCTGCAACCTAGATGGGGTAAGTGCCGGTGGGGTGATGCCGACAGACCAGAGGAGAGTAGTTGTTTGCCAACCCCCAAAAAAACAAAACACCAGCCACCACTGGTTAAGTACCTTGGCGTAAAGGAAGTCCTTCATCAGGCCAGATCAATTTGCTGCCACTCAGATGGTCATAACCTGTAAATGTCTTGTGTCCAAGACTCCTTGCTTAAGCTACTTACCATTTGAATAAGTTGCATTGCATTCTTTGGTTGTAGTCAGATTGAATTGGGGGTATTTGAATGCCATGAATGGGTTTGTGGTTTTAGAGGGTTCTTATATGGGCCTTTAAGCTTACACTGCTACTACCTCAGTTGGATTATCAAAGTATATGAGGACATCAAGCTCATAGAACCATTGTTGATGATTACTGTATGCTCTACGAGAGTGTAAGTGCATTCTGGGTTTTTTGCCATTAAGCATCACATTTTTAAATTTGTAATGTGCCCTTTGTAAGGTGGAAGTATCTTGTTGCATGCGCTACTAAAACCCACTAACGATGTACTAATTGCTAAACCCAAAGGCCAGTACTCCATACTCTTACTTCTAGACCTGCAGCCTTTGATACTCTTGACCAGTAGCGCCTTCTCAATAAACTAGAGAGAGGGCAGCGCCAATCCCCGAAGGGGCCTGAAGAAAGAGCGTGCATGCACCGAATCTGCACCGCTACTACCACACCCACTGCTGGCTTTCCGTCCCTTTGGTGATGCTTGGCTCTCTCCTCAGCCCACCGCCCTGAATCTTCGAACACCACTGGTGCTGCCGGCAATTAGAGATGCCGCAGACCCCAGCTCTCCACCTGGGTGGAACCACAACTGGATGGAACCTCCTCTTTCTGTGGGGGTCCCCCAAGGCTCTGTTCTTGGACCCCTTCTCTTCTCTATCTACACCTCCTCCCTTGGTCACTTACTAACCACCCACGACTTCCAATACCACCTCTACACTGATGACACACAAATCTATCTCTCTACTCCTCACCTCTCTCCTTCAGTCTCCTCTCACATTACTAACTTATTAAAGAGGAGGTTAACCCAGAAAAAAAAAAATAAACCCTGCAGGGCAAAGGCATAATGAGCCAGTATGCATAGCATACTAGCTCATTATGGATAACTTACCTGAGATCGAAGCCCCCGAAGAGGTCCTCGTTCTTCATCTCCGCCACTGTCCAAGTGACTTCCGGGTCTCGCGACTCCGTCGCTGTGATTGGCCGGAGCCAAAATTACGTTACTCTGGCGCATCAGTGATGGCATGTTCGCCTTGACTTGCGGCGCGCCCAGTGCACCTGAGCCGTTGTCTATGGCGCGCATGCGCCGTAGACAGTGATACCCTTTTTTAGATACTGTTGCTCCATTCTACTATTCTAAAAACACCCATTTAGGGCCAAAAAAAATATTTTACAGGGTTTCCTGCATATCTGTACATGTGAGATCCACACTTTAGATACTGTTCTTCTATTGTGCTATTCAAAAAAATAATAATTTAGGGCAAAAAAAATGTTTTTGAATAGCATTTTCTGCATATCTGTATTAAAATGAATCAGGCATGGATCCCACAGGACTTGTCCGTACCTTGTGTAGAATATACATGTATACCGGTGTTCTGACAAAAACTGTCCGGCCATCTAATAGTGTCCGCGCTGTACTGTGCATCGCAGTACAGAGGACAAGGAGATTCTGAAAATCTCTGATGAACGGCGCCTGCGCCGTGAGTGCAGGTTCCCAGGCCCCACCATCCAAGTGGACATACAGTAGCACATAGTAGCAGGGCCCCTCGCGGGCTCGCTACGCTTCGGGCACAGCCTCGCTGCGCTCGGCTATTTTTTATTCTAACTTGGATGGTGGGACGCAGTACAGGGCGGACACTATCCGACGGGGGACAGAATTCAACACATCAACGGCCTTACCCAGCCATTGTTGTATTTTTGATCTTTCTCACTCTTTTGGGGTGTACCCTAATTTAAAAAAAAAAAAACAGTGTTGGCTACCTCGTCCTCCTCCACCGCCACCTCAACCTCCTACTCCATATGGACCTCGTCCTCTTAGGTCAAGATTATTATTTTAAATTTTTTTTATTTCAAAGTATTTTATTTTATCACAAGAATAATACATTTGAAAGTGACATTCAGAATATCGATTCAGTCAAAACATAGAAAGGTTACAGGCAGCGCAACAAGATGAATCGAGTGTAACACGTCAAAGATATAAAATGTAAAATCATTTTAGACAGACATGGTAGTGTTAGAGTGAAGGGTTGGTATTCCTGTTAATGGTCAGAGGTGTACCTCCTCCCCGGACACCCCCAATGGGAGCTAGCTGGGACCGAGAGGAGGAACTTAACCACCGACCCCTAGGAGTGAATGTAAGGAGAGGGACGGAAATTACCATGTGACTTTTTCCCTAAGATAGGAATCCGTGACTAGGCATCAGTGTATAGTCAATTATCACTTTCCAGATAAGATAAAAAAATAAGCATAATAGTAAGGAGGGAAGGGATAGAAGAGGAAGAGAGCGAGAAAGGGAGGGATTATTATATATTGTAGCCAGAGGAAATCAGTTTGCAGACCCATTGGTCGGGACAGTCGAGAGGCCCACCGGGCTGCAAACTCCCAAAGGCGACCCCCCCACCCGTGAGACGGGCAGGGGCAAACCTTCATGCGGTAGCACTCTTGCTCGCAGGCTTGTTAGGCTTGCGGTCCCAGGGACGCTTTTGTCCTTCAGAGGTTGTCCTGTTGGGCTGGGGACATTTAGCCGAAGCCCCGGATGGACGAAAAAGCCGTTTGTGAGTGGAAAATGAGGGCCCCTGCCTACGGCGTGGCTCCTTAGCCTTCCCCACCTGTGGCATTCTTAATGATGTCATCCAACGAGGCTCCAAAGAGACGCTCACCAAGGAAGGGTAGATCTGTCAGGGCTTTTTTAGATGCCTGGTCAGCCGACCAGCATTTTAACCAAATCGGGCGCCTCAGCACCACTGCTGACACTGAAGCCCTGGATAACAGAGGGAGGGTATTCAGGGCTGCGTCACAAACGTACTTAAGGCCTTGCACTAACTGGTCTGCTAGATCCACGCAGACAGGAGAAGCCTGTTGCTCCCCCAATTTGCTGTGCAAAAGTTTTGCCCACTCAGTAAGTGTCTGCGACACAAGTGCGGAGGCCAGTACTGGTCGCATCGCTGACCCCACAACCGTAAACAAGGAGCAGGCCACTGCCTCAGCCTTCCTGCCCGTGGAGTCCTTAAAGGCAGGAGTCCCCTCTACCGGGATTGTGGTTACTTTATTTAACCTGGATACTGGGGGGTCCACCACCGGAGAAGCTGACCATTTTTTGAGAAGGCTCTCCTCAAAAGGGTAGCGCACCGCCATATATTTGGGGACCTAAAAGGTCAGTTGCGGTCTACCCCATTCCTTGTACGGAAGCTACGGAAACACCTTAGGTGCACGAGCTGGCTTACGGATCCCAAAAGGGACTGCTACCTCAGCAGAGGAATCTGCTGGCTCCTGAATTTTCAGGGTATCACGCACAGCTGTGATAAGTGCTCCAACAGGCGCTTTGTCGCGCGCGGACCCGGACTCATGCTCACTATCCGATCAGTCCTGGTCAGCGTCGTCTGAAACAACAGAGCAGGGGTTACCAGCCTCAGCGGGGCCCGAGTCTGCGTCAGACCTCTCCCCAGGAGGACGGGGGCGCTTTTTACCACCTTTGCGCCCACGCACCGCCTCCATCTTGGCAATGAATGTGTTAAGGACCGCCGACAAAGCATCCAGAGGCGCTGCACTGTCTGCAGGCGAACCGGTTGCAATTGCCTGGATTTCGGGGGCAGGAAAAATGTGTTAGGCTACAACAAAATGGCCACGAGCGTCCAGTGTAAAGGACATAATCACAGGGAAAATGGCCGCAGAACTACAAAAAAATGGTTCCTGACCATGCTTCTCCTTGGTCACACCAAAAATGGCCGCGGAGCACTGTATACAGAGAGGGACAGTGAAACACAGGCAGAGGAAATGGCGGCAAACAGCGCTACAGCGATCAGCAGACACAGACCTCCAGGGGAGAGACAACAGCCACCCAGCGCAGCCCCCCACCCAAGGTGAGAGCCCCCCAGGGGGCCCCTGTCTATGTGACACACACAGCTCAGCAGCCCATGCAGCATCCCCCACGGGGGGGATAGGGGCAGGGAGAGAAGAGAGGGAGGAGAGGGACCCCCGAATTGACCTCCCAGGGAATGCCCACCTGCTCAGCCCCACCGAGGCAGGGAGAGCTGTACTTACCAGTCCTGACGAGCTGGGGAACATTCCATCACAGACCCACTCTCCGATCAGTACGGGGTGGCTGCTGGCCCGCCACACTATGACGCAGACATCAGTAGCCCGGTCATATGTTTGCCCCGGAGAATTGCGCTCACCGGCCGCCCCTGGAGCCTGAGGGGCATGTCGAGGTCGACCCAGCGCGGAGCTCTGGTCTGCACACGCTCACTGGCCAGGCTGGGGAGACTACAAGGATAAGGGTATCCAGCCTGTCACCCAGCCGGCTGTTGATAGCAGATCACGGGATCTTAATCTTGCACAAAAAGGCAAACTTCTGCAGAAAAAATCCCTGGACCGATGGGCCCGCAGGGTTCCTAGGTCCTTCTTCTTCACTAAGCAGAAAAAAACTGAGCTGCAGGAAGCAGGATGTGGGGTTATAGCCAGAGGGACCGCCCCCTGGGTGGAACTCTACAGTTTTTCACATGTAATGTTCTGCCTAGTCCTCTCCTGAAGGTGGCGTAATAACCCAATGGTTAAGAATAAAGGAGCTGTGTCAGTCAGTGAACGTAAGAGAAATTAAGTTTACATATTCTTTAATCACTAATTCTAATCTAAGATAATTTCCCAGAAAACCTTTCTTAATTTACCTTTCTTCTATGTAAGAAAATATATTATATTAGAATGGAACCAGCCATTACAACAGGAGGCCTACCTTATATCACAGATAGAGAGCAAGATGGTCAGCACAGGGTCACAATGAGTAGTGTAGTCAAGTGTAGGCTTAAACCTTACCATAAGTCACCAACACTCACCTCACTATTTCCAGTAACATCTTTGACCAGGCAGTGTGAAGGTAATGTGAAATGAGCACCCCAAAAGCTCTGTAAGAAGACACCAGGCAGCCATGTTGTCCAGAATTCATAAGTAAGCTGTCATGGTTATGCAGTAATCTTTGTCTGCTTACCTCTCCTCATGTGTTCAGACTAAGAGGCCAGCCACTTCCACCTGTCTGTTTTTATAACCTCTCCTCTAAGCATGGCTCCACCCCAGGCCCTATTAGGGAACCCTATATTAACCTGTGCACTGCAAGCCAGCGGTGCTGATCAACCATTGTGTATTCATTGTGTGTTTGGCTTCCTGTTTCCTGCTTGCTCTTCGTGTGCTCTTCGTTTGTCTCTGTTACCGACTATTCCTGTCTGCTTGTGACCCTGACCCTTTGGCGTGTTCCCCCGACTATCCCTGTTTGTCTGTGGCCCTGAATCTTTGGGGTGTACTCTGTTGTTCCTGTCTGCTAGTCACCCTGACCTGTCTACCGTGAGCGTGAGTTGTGAGACCCTAGGGGCCGTGACCTGGAGCCAGACTGCAGCGCAGTCCATCCTCCCCACTAGAGGCTCTGGTGAACACCTTCTGGCTCTTAGACTCTGCACCCTGGGGAATCTATGCTCTAGCTCCCACTGGGATCTGTGTTAGTGATCCAGTAGACCTGCTTCCTGAACCTCCTTGGGTACTATCCGCAGCAGTCAGTCCTAGGGTCCACTATCTTAGCAGTGCACTTCCGACTCCTAGAACCCTTGTCAGTATTTAATATCTGTGTTTGTGTCGGTGAGAATCGCCTTCTCCATCTGTCCTAATGGGCTTTTTTACCAAGACAGAAAGTGATTGGAGATACCTTCTGTAACGACACCCCAAGTATGAAAGGGGTTAAAGCCGTTTAGGACATTCCCTTCCCGAACACCAAGGCAGCTACCGAACACTCCAAACAGTCAAACAAGGAACCCATACGAATAATTCTTCCCCAAGACGAGACTAGGCTCTGTGTTGAGGGTCAAGCAGGAATGAATCTTTATTGAAACGAATGCAGGCTCTTTTTATACATTTGAGAATACTGCAGGCCCCACAGGAACAATGACCCGGATCCACCCACAACATCACACAATGGTTACATAACGAGCCCCCAATACACATTATTCTGAGTGTCAATATCTCCTCTAGTAGACAATAGATGAGTTCATTAACATACTTAATAATAGGTAAAGGGAAAACTGCCTCAGACAAGATTAACACAATTTACGTATCCAGACAAAAGCAACATCGTTAAGCAATAGACGGTCGGTGTCTTACAATGAACTTCCTGGAATGCCCATATTAGGAGTTATACTTCCTGGCCATAGACCTCACAGTGCCCAGGGGATAAAATCTTCATATTTCTTGAGAGATATTGTTAATGAATATTACTGTCCCATTTGAAGTCATATTTTCAGGGTTCATTCTTTTCTTGGTCCCCCTGCGCCCAACAGTGACTCCCGTCACACCTTCAAAGGACAAGAATAGAGGAACTTTCTTCCAATGGGGACACCTGACTAAGAGAGGATTTCCCCTCCAATTGTAGAGATTTCTACTCACTTCCTGTTGTGTTTCTCTGGGACAGGAAGCAAAGGAAAATCTCCCAAACATGACAAAGACAACATAATAAACAGTAGTTTTTACCCTTCTCTATTTCATTCAAAATAAATTAAAGTTTGGGCTTTATGCCGTTGTACACACGTTAAGTGTTTTTTTTTCCTTCAGCCCGCTAAGAGGTGGCCATACTGACTATGCGATGTTAGTACAGCGATCTCCCCCGCTGTGCAATATTGTGTTCTGACAGGGGAACCCCCACCCCCTGCCAGAACACACCGGTCAGCGCTTGCGGCCATTGGTTGCAAGTGCTGAACAGATGCTGATTGGGTGCGGGTTTTCCAGCATGCTTGTTTAACCACTTACCCACTGGGCACTTAAACCCCCTTCCTAACCAGACCAAATTTTCAGCTTTCGGCGCTCTCACACTTTGAATGACAATTACTCAGTCATGCAACACTGTACCCAAATTAATTTTGTGTCCTTTTTTTCACACAAATAGGGCTTTCTTTTGGTGGTATTTAATCACCGCTGGGTTTTTTATTTTTTGCGCTATAAATCAAAAAATACTGAAAATTCGAAAAAAAATAAAATAAAATTCTTTGTTTCTATTAAAATTTATTGCAGAGTATTGGCGAGTATTGGCAGAGTATTGCAGTGTTGCACAGCATTGGTATAGTATTGCACAGTGGTGGCAGAGCATTGCACAGTGGTGGCAGAGCATTGCACAGTGGTGGCAGAGTATTGCACAGTGTTGGCAGTGTAGCTGTCACTGACCAGCGCTGTGGGCACTACACATCCAGCCCACAGCGCTGGTCCCTTCTCTCCCCCTTTCCGCTTCTCCCCTCTCACTGTACCAATCGGTACAAAGAGGGGAGGGAGGAACCGGCGTCATGACGTGACGCCAGTTTGTGTACATATGATCGCTCCGTCATTTGACGGAGCGATCACGTGGTAAACGGCCGCTATCAGCGTCCGTTTACCGTGATGCGCCAGGTCCTCGGAATCCGGCGGTCACAGATGTTCCCGAGTGCGTGCCCCAGGGGGGCGCGCGGGAGCATGATTCTGGGAGGACACCCATAGAATGTCCACCTTGAATAAGCCGACCGCGCTGTAGGCCGTCTTTCAGCTATGGCCCGGTTGGAATGTGGTTAACAGAAGCCGGTCATGAGATCAGTTTCAGTTGGACAAGCAGCTGTACACGCGGGCCGAAAGTCGGCTGGTTTCTACTGTACCGGCTGATTTCAGTCGATATTCGGCTCAACACATAAAGTTTAACTCCAGACAGTTTTTTTCTTTTCCAGTTTTGGATGGAGTGGTGAAGAGTTAAAGCAGAACCTTCCAGAAAACAGCGCTCCCCCTCATCCAATGGTGGACTGTTCCTGCCGCCCTCACATCCAGAGTCGGTCTATGGGCACGATGACTTCAGGAACAGTTCATGCACAGGACGCCGATCCCCCGTCGATCCAGAGCCCCACCGACATTTACGAGCAGAGCCGAGTGTACTGTGCACTCCCAGTCCCGCCTCCCTAGCCTTTACGTCCCGCCATTGGCCCGGCGTTGTGTCCATCATAGGAGCCGGCCCAAGGGGCGGGACGGGGGCGTTGCTGCGAGTGGAAGCGGCTCGGTCTATGTCGGCGGCGGCTGGAGGAGCCAAAGATCTCGGCGGCAGCGGTGGCGGGAGGAGCCGAAGATCACGGCAGCGGGAGGAGCCGAAGATCTCGGCGGCAGCGGTGGGAAGAGCCGAAGATCACGGCGGCGGGAGGAGCCAAAGATCTCGGCGGCAGCGGTGGGAAGAGCCGAAGATCACGGCGGCGGGAGGAGCCGAAGATCTCGGCAGAGGCGGCGGGAGGAGCCGAAGATTGCGGCGGCGGGAGGAGCCGAAGATCGCGGCGGCGTGAGGAGTCGAAGATTTCAGTGGCGGCGGTAAGTTTAAAAATAAAAATCAACCATGCTGAAATTTTTAGGAAGGCTTCAGGGGGACAGTGCAAGGCTTCAGGGGGACAGTGCAAGGCTGCAGGGGGACAGTGCAAGGCTGCAGGGGGACAGGGCAAGGCTGCATTAATGGGCATTTAAATGTAAGTTTTTTTCCTTAAACTTCCCTCCTAAAAGTTTTTTTCCTTAAACTTCCCTCCTAAACTTGGGGTGCGAGTTATACGCTGGTGCGTGTTATACGCCGATAAATACGGTAAGTAAAAAAAAAAAATAACAAGAATGTCATACTTACCAGCTCTGTAATGGTTTTGCACAGAGCTGCACCAATCTTCCCCATTCTTGGGTCACCTCTCGGCACTCCCGACTCTCATGCACATCACTGGAGCATGATGGGGCTCAGGTAAGTATTCGGGGGGGCGTCTGCACAGAGAAGGTTTCCTACCTTCATGCATAGAATTTGTGAGAAACCTTCAGCCTTTACAAACACTTTAAGCTGGCCATAGATGGATAGAATTTCACATGAAAAGTCTTAGGAAAATTTATAGAAAAATTCTCGGAACACAAAGATTTTGTTTTTGCGTTTAACATTTGAATTTGCAATGAAGGGACTTTACCAAACAAAAACCACATTCACTGTTAAGGCCCATACACACGATCGGACTTTTCGACAACAACGGTCCGGCGGACGTGTTTTATCGGACAATCCGACCGTCTTGTATGCCCCATCGGACAATTGTTGTCGGTTTTTCAAACGGACAAATGTTTCGCTGTGCATGCGCTCAAACTTTCCGACAACAAATGTCCGATGGAGGATAATCCGATCGTGTGTACACGAGTCCATCGGACTAAAATCCAAAGTACAAACACGCATGCTCAGAACCAATGTTAACCACTTCAATACCGGGCACTTATACACCTTCCTGCCCGGACCAATTTTCAGCTTTCAGCGCTGTCGCACTTTGAATGACAATTGCGCAGTCATGCTACACTGTACCCAAATTACATTTTTATCATTTTGTTCCCACAAATAGAGCTTTCTTTTGGTGGTATTTGACCACCTCTGTGGTTTTTATTTTTTGCTAAACAAATAAAAAAAGGCCGAAAATTTTGAAAAAAATTTAAGTTTTGTTTCGGTTATAACATTTTGTAAATAAGTTTTCTCTTTCACTGATGGGCACTGATAAGGCGGCACTGATAAGGCAGAACCGATGAGGTGGCACCAATGAGCGGGAACTGATGGGCACTAATATGCGGCACTGATGGGCACTAATATGCAGCACTGATGGGCATTAATAGGCGGCACTGATGGGCACTCATGGGTGGCATTGATGGGCACTGAAAGGCTGCAAAGATGGGTACTTATGGGTGGCACTAATGGGCACTGATGGGTGGCACTGATACGCGGCACTGATGTGAAGCACTGATAGGCATCCCTGGTGGCACTGGCAGTGGTAGGCATTGTGGGTGAGCACTGGTTGGCAGCTGCCTGGGCATTGATTGGCAGCTGTGATTGGTTAAGTCTGTTCTGTGTCTCATAGGCTGCAGGCTTGTTTTCTCCCCGTTTTATTTTTCAGAACCCTCTGCGTGGATCTGGAACATACAGTAGGTGTGGAGTAATTTAAATGGGCAGCATGAACATTTATGCTGTGCCAGCCAATCTTGGCAAGCCCTGCACAGGTGGCTGCTGGGAAAGGGTATAAATAGCCTGAGGAAATAGAAAAAAAGTGAAGAAACTGTGCTAAGAAAAATAAATAGAAAAAATTAGGGCTGTGGAAATTAAAGATTAATTCCTCGATTCATTTTTTTGATCAATCAAAATTCTTTTGATCGGTACTCACCTCTCCGCCGGCTTCCGGGTCTTCAGGTAGTTCCGGTGACGTCACGGACATCACCGGACTCCTCCCCCCTTTCCCAAGTGCCTCCGTCTGCTAGCAAAGGGAAGGGGGGAGGAGTCCGGTGACATTGAAGTTCTGATTGAACGTAACGCATACGGGGGAGGAGCTACGCATGACGTCACCCGCTGATGCCCTACGGAACTAACACGATTGTCGGCTTTACATGCTGTGTTTTTATCATCTTTATGTGAGTAGTTTGTGTTTGAACACAAAAATTAAATCTTATACTTAAGCGGTGAGAACTTCGATCTTTTCTTTCTACCCATGACCTGCGTCCTTGCCTTCGATCTAAGGAGACGTGAGAGAAGTTTATGGTCCGTGTTAACCCTTTTGATACCCGCTTGCATGACCACCTGTTTGCACAGGGATCCATGCCATAAGGTGAGAGTGATTAGTTAGACCCGAGGTGGAGGGATTGTCACGCTACTGTGGGAAAAAAAATGACTTACGTCAGTGCTACTGTTTGAATTTAAAACGTATTTGTGTGAACTGTGAAGTTAAGTCATGGATTGTCGAAACTAACTAGTGTCGGGTGATTGTATATAGTGTATACCAAATTTACCACTGACAAATGCAGAGTTGCAATGCAAGGAGATCAGCTAAAAGTAGTTGGATCTGTATGTGCGTTATAATTAATCGAAATTAGTCGATTAAAAAAAAAAACTGATTAATCGAACACGAACATTTTAATCAGTAACTGCCCTAGAAAAAATATATAGATAATTAATCTCAAACAAATCGGAAGCTGCAATTCTCCTGTAAAACAAACACAGTGAAAGTAAATCAAAAGAAAAATAGAGTAATAATAAGACAACGCCCCTGGACGACGTAATCTCTTACGAAACGCGTAGGGAGGAGCGACGCGCTGAAGTCACCTCGTTTGTTACAGTTCGTTTCCTGGAAGGACGGGTTTGTCCGATTGTGCGCCGGCCGGCACTTCAGACTTTAGGCTCTTATTGACGCTACAATTGTAAGTGCAATACTTTGTATTTTAAAGTTTAATAAATGTAAAAAGGTTTTACACTATTTGGAGCATTTCTTTTTTATGTACCACGTGCACCCTCCCACCGGTCTGAGCTTGTAAAGAGACGGCCTGAAGAGTTTTGAGTGTGCTCACTGCGTATTGGAACCAAGCTTAACCACTTTCAGACCGGACCAATTTGCAGCCAAAGGACCAGGCCCCTTTTTGCGATTCGGCACTGCGTCGCTTTAACTGACAATTGCGCGGTCGTGCGACGTGGCTCCAAAACAAAATTGGCGTCCTTTTTTTCCCACAAATAGAGCTTTCTTTTGGTGGTATTTGATCGCCCCTGCGGTTTTTATTTTTTGCGCTATAAACAAAAATAGAGCGACAATTTTGAAAAAAATGCATTATTTTTTACTTTTTGCTATAATAAATATCCCCAAAAAATATATAAAAAAAAATTTTTTTCCTCAGTTTAGGCCGATACATATTCTTCTACATATTTTTGGTAAAAAAAAATCGCAATTAGCGATTATTGATTGTTTTGCGCAAAAGTTATAGCGTTTACAAAATAAGGGATAGTTTTATAGCATTTTTATTAATATTTTTTTTTTTACTAGTAATGGCGGCGATCAGCGATTTTTATTGTGACTGCGAAATTATGGCGGACACATCGGACATTTTTGACACATTTTTGGGACCATTGTCATTTATACAGCAATCAGTGCTATTTAAATGCATTGATTCCTGTATAAATGACACTGGCAGTGAAGGGGTTAACCACAAGGGGGCGGTGTAAGGGTTAAGTAAGCCTAGGGGTGTGTTTCTTACTGTGGGGGGGCGTGGCTGTCAGCTAGTGAATGCTGATCTCTGCTCCAATCACAGGGAGCAGAGATCGGCGTCACTAGTTGCTAGGCAGAACGGGGAGATGCTGTTTATTTCCGCATCTCACCGTTCAGCGTTCCCGTGAGACGATCGCGGGTGTCCCCGTGTCGATCGAGTCCGTGGGAGCCGCGACCGGCCTCACGGGGGTCCCGACCGGCGCGCTCCCGATGGCACGGCAGGCATTTAAAAGGGACTTATATATACGCCCTCCTGCCTGCCCGTGCCATTCTGCCGACGTATATTGTCGTGCGCCGGTCGGGAACCGGTTAAAGTTCATGTGTCCCAATACTTTTGGTAAGATAGTGCAAATCTTATCTCAACATTGTTGCATGTACTACTGTTATGCTTTTTAAAAAAAATAATTAAATTAAATTAATTAAAGCGATATAGTTCAACTTTCTCATACAATTTAAACATTATTATTATTATCAACCTAACCAAAATAAAATATTACGTGTGAGTGGATTTTTATTATAAACTGTATGGCTTGTAACAATAACCATTGATAAATCCAAGATTTCAAATTTTTTTTACACACGTTAATTTTTTTATAAAATGTGTGTATTTTTTTATATAAAAGGTGTTGCACAGTTATTGTGTCATTTAAACTGTCGTTCTGTTTTTTTGTGTTATTTTATGTTATGCTTTTCCTTTCTGAATTTTAAAAAAATCTGGTATAAAAAATAAAACATGATTAAAAAAAAAAACAACTGTTAAATTAAATTAATTAAAGCAATATAATTCAACTTTCTCATACAATTTAACATTATTATTAATATCAACCTAACCAAAATAAAATATTACGTGCTAGTGAATTTTTTATTATAAAACTGTATGGCTTGTAACAATAACCATTGATAAATCCAAGATTTCAATTTTTTTAATAAAATGTGTGTACCGTATATACTCGAGTATAAGCCGAGTTTTTCAGCACATTTTTTTGTGCTGAAAGTGCCCCCCTCGGCTTATACTCGAGTCAAGCACTTTCCTGCAGCAGAGAATGACATTTTACGACCTGACTTTGGGGCCCCGTATCTCAGGGCCACTTGGTGCTAGGAACCCCAAACTCAAACTGCAACCCCAGTGTAACCAACACTACAACATATCCAAATGGGGTTCCTAGCATCAAGTGGCTTTGAGATACGGGGCCCCAAAATCGGTTCGGAAAATGTCATTCTCTGCTGCAGAAAAGTGCTTGACATTTTCCGAACCAAATTTGGGGCCCCGTATCTCGGGGACACTTGGTGCTAGAGACCCCAAATTTGGTGTGCATACCCAGTGGAACCAACACTACAACAAATTTGGGGTTCCTAGCACCAAGTGGCCCCCGAGATACAGGGCCCCAAAGTAGGTCAACTGTGTCCATCTGCAGCAATGTCATTTTGGGACCCTTTGGCTGCAGCTAGGGGGGCATCTAGGAACCCTTAACTACCAAGTTTGAAGTTCGGGGGACCTATGGCTGCAAATGGGCACAGTGAGGCTGCAAATGGGGCACAGTGAGGCTGCAAATGGGGCACAGTGAAGCATGCAAATGGGGCACAGAGAGGCTGCAAATAGGGCACAGTGAGGCATGCAAATGGGGCACAGAGAGGCTGCAAATGGGGCACAGAGAGGCTGCAAATGGGGCACAGAGAGGCTGCAAATGGGGCACAGAGAGGCATGCAAATGGGGCACAGAGAGGCATGCAAATGGGGCACAGAGAGGCATGCAAATGGGGCACAGAGAGGCTGCAAATGGGGCACAGAGAGGCTGAAAATGGGGCACAGAGAGGCTGCAAATGGGGCACAGAGAGGCTGCAAATGGGGCACAGAGAGGCTGCAAATGGGGCACAGAGAGGCTGCAAATGGGGCACAGAGAGGCTGCAAATGGGGCACAGAGAGGCTGCAAATGGGGCACAGAGAGGCTGCAAATGGGGCACAGAGAGGCTGCAAATGGGGCACAGAGAGGCTGCAAATGGGGTACAGTGAGGCATGCAAATGGGGCACAGTGAGGCATGCAAATGGGGCACAGTGAGGCTGCAAATGGGGCACAGAGAGGCTGCAAATGGGGCACAGAGAGGCCGCAAATGGGGCACAGTGAGGCATGCAAATGGGGCACAGAGAGGCTGCAAATGGGGCACAGAGAGGCTGCAAATAGGGCACAGAGAGGCTGCAAATGGGCACAGTGAGGCATGCAAATGGGGCACAGTGAGGCTGCAAATGGGGCACAGAGAGGCTGCAAATGGGGCACAGAGAGGCTGCAAATGGGGCACAGTGATGCTGCAAATGGGGCACAGTGAGGCTGCAAATGGGGCACAGAGAGGCTGCAAATGGGGCACAGTGAGGCTGCAAACGGGCATTGTTGACCGTCTTTTCCACTTACAGTAGCTGCGCATTTCTCACCCTAGGCTTATACTCGAGTCAATACGTTTTCCCAGTTTTTTGTGGTAAAATTAGGTGCCTCGGCTTATATTCGGGTGTATACAGTATTTTTTTTTTTTTTTTTATATATATATATATAAAAAGGTGTTGTGTCATTTAACTTTCGTTCTGTTTTTTTTGTGTAAATTTATGTTATGCTTTTCTTTCTGTATATTTTTTTTAAATCTGTTATAAAAAATAAAAAAAAACATAATAAAAAAATAAATAAATAAAAAACTGTCATTCTGAATTATGCTTCAGGTCATGTGTTTTTTTTTTTTTATAAATTTTCCATAAGTCTTTCGAGAATTTTACACAAAGAAAACAATAGGAATTTTATAAACACAATAACAATTTTCAATGGTTGAACCGTGAAAGATATCTTTGTAGCATATCGGGTTTCTCCGGACAAGGAAAATGAGCTATATTCTCAGGCTCATAGCTTCGTCTTGGAATCCAGTCCACTTTGAGGTCACCGGCAGCCAAAGAAATCGAATCCGCTAAAATGTCAACCATAAGTCCTTGCTCGGTACCGTCATACATTTTGGCCACGCTCCAGTCTTTCTTGGCCTTACTGTAGATGTATCTGTAGTTTGGCGTTTGTATTGGCGCCCCACAGGATTTTGGTCTTCTAACAGCTTGCTCTCTGCCAACATTTCGATTGTGATCCAACGCGGCAAGTTGCGTACGTGCTACCATACCGTCAATTTCGAAATGACGATGTTTAGGTCTATATTTCGAAGCCCTACTATGAAATACCTCGAAATTTCCAGCGTGGCAGAAACTCGACAAGTGTTCGAGGTCTTTCAAAATTCCGGGATCCAGAACAACACCCTTCAGTCTTTGGTGGGCCGCAGATCCCTGCAAAAGCCAAACGCGTTCCTCCTCCTCCTCCTCCTTGTCCAACATTTCTTCGTGGCTGCATTGTTTGTACAACTTCCCACCAGTCCACGAATGAACGTTGATTGAATGAAGCGCAAGGGACGTCCACTTTTCTTTTAGCAACTCCACGTTACGATTGCAAGTGCTGGCGCACCACCATAAATGTTTTTTTGCGGGAGACACCCAAGCCGACAGTTCGTGCGAGTTTCTCCTCTTGCTAGCTTGGAGCAATTTGTTTCCGATCGATCTGGCAAAGTGCCACGCGTGGAACTCGTGCCGTATTCCCTCGTGCTGCTCTTTTATCATTTTTCGGATACCGGCATGGCGATCGGTAGCTATGATCTTAATCTTCAGATTATCATCCTTTAGCCGCTGAAGGGCTTTCCCGAATGCGATTTTCTCCGAAGACGTTGAAGATACGCCCGTTTTAATTGGCTCCACCTGAAAATCGATTATTTTGTCCGTGTCCATATCTAGGAAGGTATAAGCGCAGTACTTGGCGCTCAATCCGGGCGAGTCGCATTGTCCGTCCCCTGCAAGAGCAACTGTACGCTTTCCGACGTTGAAGACCACGTCTTTGCGTTCTTCACACCAGTGATGGTCGATGATGGGAAAAAGGTAGTAATTTTGATGTTTGTAATAAGTGGTTTGGGATATCCCACATAAGCCCAGTAAGTGGAAAAAATTGGAAACTTTACGAAAATTCGATCCACTGCACAGAATAGAACCGGAAAGCAGAAGATTTCCAGCAGGCATTTTCCCAACAAACGGCTGGCTGCTCCACAAGTGAAACCGGTGGCGTTCACCGCAGTGGCCTTCTACAACTAAGGCTGAACCAACAAGGTATTTTTTTATTTTGGTCGCTTTTCCCGGGCAATTCCTACGATATTTGCACTTGCTGTTCAGTAATAGCTCGTCTAAACAACTCTCGAAAACGATAAATTTTCTCTCGGTTGCCAATTTTTGATCCGGCCGGTCTTCCAAAAGAAAGAACGACGCATCGGGATCTGTGGGGTCGATTAGATAATCTTCTTTCGCGTCTGGTAGATGTTCCTCCTTCACACTTGGGCGGTAACTCTCGTCTTGTAACGCCGTCTCAGGGGTCGTCGTTGCGTCGCCTTCAATTTCTGAATATCCGTAATTACGAAGAGGAAACGGGCGAGCGACATTTCGTCCTTGCGACGTATCCGGTTGCTCCGCAAGATCAGCATCACAAAACGACGACCGCAACAACGAAGGCTCGCCGTTTTGAATCCACAGCTGGTTTTCAACAACGGGCCACGATTTGGCCAAAGGCACAAGCGGAGGGAGACTTACCAAGTCGCACTGAATTCCAACCGAAATTTGCAATTTAATAACGGACGCCTGTACTTTTTTATTTTTTTTCATAAATAACGGATTAGTCTGTATGGCTTTATGTTTTTGCCCCGCCAAGTATTCCGAGTTTGCGCCTCTTGCGGCTGTGAATTGTTTTGGAGACCCCTTTAATTTTTTTTTCCTTGAACTCGTCGTTAGACTCTCTCGGAAAAAATCGGATGTAGAAACTTCAATTTCATCCGCCACCATTTCCGGTGATGCAGGATGGGTTTGGTAAACGTGCTCAGAGCTCTGCAGTACAGACGAGGTGGTTTCTGCGTCTGGCGAGCCCGTAGATAGACCACCATACGAGCCACTTGACGTTTGCGAGGTTTCAAGGAAGGACGGCGGCTCCTCGCTCCTCACTTCCCCCTCAGACGTATCCGTTAGTTTCTGGCGCTTGTAGTAATTGTGCTCAAAATGTTCTACAATTTGGGGTTCAAGAGCGGGTGGCATTTGCAGCGTCGGTATGGCATCGAAGCGTAAACAGCGGCCTTGTCCTCCCATGACATAGTCTTTATCTGAGAAATGTTTGGAGCAAATTCTAAATTTTTCCCTTCCCGATTTGGCTATGCGGGTTACGTGATACTCAAGTTCGGTATTTTGTACGTTCATATTCTGCAGCCAAAGTCTTATCCTAGCCTCCTTTTTAGGGAAAATATGCAAAATTGTGTCCTTTCTACGCCAAGAATAGGAACATCCAGGAACAAAACAGCCAGGCATTCTGAAAGAAAGAGAACAATTATTTTGAATAATATTCATTGTAAAAATACTAAAAAGTTTATTAAAAAAGAGGAAGTAAACTTCCATCTTTAACCACTTTAAGACCGAGCCTCTTTTTTTAGATGTGGTGTTTACAAGTTAAAAACATTTTTTTTGCTAGAAAATTAAATTAAAACCCCCCAAACTTTATAAAAAAAAAATTTCTAACACCCTAGAGAATAAAATGGCGGTCATTGCAATACTTTCTGTCACAGCGTATTTGCGCGGCGGTCTTACAAGCGCACCTTTAAAAAAAAAAAAATACACTTTTTTTTAATTAAAAAATAAGACAACAGTAAAGTTAGTCCAATTTTTTTCATATATCGTGAAAGATAATGTTACGCCGAGTAAATTGATACCCAACATGTCACGCTTCAAAATTGCGCCCGCTTGTGGAATGCGACAAACTTTTACCCTTAAAAATCTCCATAGGCGACGTTTAAAAGGATTCTACCGGTTGCATGTTTTGTGTTCCAGAGGCGGACTAGGGCTAGAATTAGTGCTCTCACTCTACCGATCGCGGCGATACCTCACATGTGTGGTTTGAACACCGTTTTCATATGCGGGCACTACTCACGTATGCGTTCGCTTCTGCATGTGAGCTCGGCGGGACGGGGTGCGTTAAAAATGATTTTTTTTTTTTTACTTATTTATTTTACCTTTTATTTTATTTTTTATTTAAAAAAAATAAATAAAAATGGCTCACTTTTATTCCTATTACAAGGAATGTAAACATCCCTTGTAATAGAAAAAAAAAAACATGACAGGTCCTCTTAAATATGAGATCTGGGGGGTCAAAAAGACCTCAAATCTCATATTTACACTAAAATGCAATAAAATAAATAAATAAATAAAATGATCCTTTAACCACTTGCCTACCAGGTACGAACACCCCCTTCCTGACCAGGCCATTTTTCAGCTTTCAGCGCTGTCGCATTTTGAATGACAATTTCGCGGTCATGCAACGCTGTACCCAAATAAAATTTTTATCATTTTTTCCCCACATATAGAGCTTTCTTTTGGTGGTATTTGATCACCTCTGCGTTTTTTGTTTCTTGCGCTATAAACAAATTAAGAGCGACAAGTTTGAAAAGACATAATATTAGTTATTAATGCGACGTGGCTCCCAAACAAAATTGGCGTCCTTTTTTTCCCACAAATAGAGATTTCTTTTGGTGGTATTTGATCGCCCCTGCGGTTTTTATTTTTTGCGCTATAAACAATTTTTTACTTTTTGCTATAATAAATATCCCCAAAAAATATATAAAAAAACATTTTTTTTCCTCAGTTTAGGCCGATACGTATTCTTCTACATATTTTTGGTAAAAAAAAAAAAAAAATCGCAATTAGCGATTATTGATTGGTTTGCGCAAAAGTTATAGCGTTTACAAAATAGGGGATAGTTTTATAGCATTTTTATAAATATTTTTTTTTTTTCTAGTAATGGCGGCGATCAGTGATTTTTTTTATTGTGACTGCGACATTATGGCGGACACATCGGACATTTTCGACACATTTTTGAGACCATTGTCATTTATACAGAAATCAATGCTATTTAAATGCACTGATTCCTGTATAAATGACAGTTGTAGTGAAGGGGTTAACCACTAGGGGGAGGGGAGGGGTTATGGGCTGTGACATGTGTGTGTTTTTTTACATCAGGGGGCGGGGCTGACATCTGACGATGACGTCTGACGATGACCGGGAACAGCCAATCAATGACAGGCAGAGTAGGAAGCGCGGGGAGAGGTTTGTTTACACAGACCTCTCCCCGTTCTTCAGCTCCGTAACCCGATCGCGGGACACCAGCGGCGATCGGGTCCGCTGGTCCCGCGGCCGGGGTCACGGAGCTCCCGACCGGGTCGCTAACGCGCCGCTGGCGGCGTGCGCGACCCATGGGCAGGCATTTAAAGGGCCACGTACAGGTAAGTGATTTTGCCTGCCCGTGCCATTCTGCTCACGTATATCTGCGTGAGGCGGTCGGGAAGCGAGGCACGTGCTTACTCATAAAAATCGCGGCAAAAAATTGCGGCAAAATAGTGGAAATCTAGCCTAAGGCAACTTTCACACGGGCGATACACTCAGGCCAGCCTGTCAGTCTTTTACAGCGGACCCAATCGGATGGTCCATTCATCCCTATGGAGCGGCGGCTGTAAACTGACTTTTGTCTGTGTGCAACCGCATAACTCTGCGTCCCATCAGGCCCAAAAATAAAATGGACCTTTTCCCAGTAGTCCAGGTGGGACTGTAGGCAACCAGTTTTAAAGTGACAGTACAATACAGTGGGGGGGGGGGGGGGGGGAAAAAATGATTTGCTTCCCTGCAGATTGTGTAAGTTTTGCCCACTTACATAGAAACGAAGGGTCTATCATTTTTATCACAGGTGTATTTTAACCGCTTAAAGCGGAAGTAAAACCCTTTGATTTAAATAGTTTAAAAAAAAAAAAAATGGCATGCCGGAAATGCTACCTGTCACTAGACATGTGCAATTCGTTTAGTTTTTTTTTCGTTTTTCGTTTTTTTTTTTTTCGTTATTTTCGTTCGTTCGTTTTTGTACGAATGAACGAATCGTTCGAATCGAACAAATCCGAAAAACAACGAAAATCCGAAAAAAAAGAATTAGAAACAACGAATGTACTAATGAAGAAAATCCGAAAAACGAAAACGAACGAAAAAATTCGTACATTCGTAACTTTTTTTTTTGTTGAATTGGTAATTTTCCGTGTCCCTTACAATGGCGCTGCTAAACGTGCTTCGAATAGATTGAACGAAAAAAATTCGTACATTCGTAACTTTTTTTTTTTTTTTTTCGATTCGTAATTTTCCGTGTCTCTTAAAATGTAATAATAACATACACATTACATAAAATTATGAATTATGCTCCGATTACGAATGTTACGAATGTACGAATAACCACGAATGCGTCCGAATTTCGAATAAACGAATGAACGAAAATTAAACTAAACTAACAGAAAAACGAATCAACGAAAAAATAACTCTTACGAATGTACGAATCGTTACGAATACGAACACCGACGACTTACGAATTTCCGAATATTTCCGTTATTTTCGTTCGTTCGTTTTCGTACGAATGAACGAACGATTCGCTAAAAATTTTATTGAATAACGAATCGTTCGAATCGAACGAATCCGAAAATAACGAAAATCGAAAAAAACAAACTAGAAACAACGAATGTACGAATTTAAAAAATCCGAAAAACGAAAACAGCAACAACGAAAATGAAAATGAACGAAAAAATTCGTACATTCGTAACTTTTTTTTTGTTGAATTGGTAATTTTTTGTTTCCCTTACAATGGTGCTGCTTAACGTGCTTCGAATGGATTGAACGAAAAAAATTCGTACATTCGTAACTTTTTTTTTTTTTTCGATTCGTAATTTTCCGTGTCTCTTACAATGGCGCTGCTTAACGTGCTTCGAATGGATTGAACAAAAAAATTCGTACATTCGTAACTTTTTTTTCAATTGGTAACTTTTTTTTTCGATTCGTAAATTATTATTTTTTTTTTTTTCGATTTGCAATTTCCGTATCTCTATTGAACAAAAAAATTCGTACATTCGTAACTTTTTTTTTTTTCGATTCGTAACTTTTTTTTTTCGACTCGTAAATTATTAAAATGTAATAATAGCATACACAGTACATAAAATTATGAATTATGCTCCGATTACGAATCTACGAATGTTACGAATGTACGAATGCGTCCAAAAATTAAACTAACGAAAAAACGAATCAACGAAAAACTAACTCGTACGAATCGTTACGAATCAACGGAAACGAAAAAAACGTAATGAAAAAAAACTTTTTTTTTTTCAGAAACGAAAATAAACAAATTTTTTTGTTGTGCACATTTCTACCTGTCACATTGACTATGCTTTCAACCAAACTGTCAAACCATCCAATGGCTGGTGTCATAACTGATCACATGTGCAGCACTGTGGCAGTTGAAGATTGAATAGAGGCCAAGATGGCCGCTTCCTTGGCTGAAAACGATAGGGGGTTTACTTCCACTTTAAGGACCGCCTCCTGCACATTTACGTCGGCAGAATGGCACGGCTGGGCACATCAACGTACCGGTACGTTGTCCTTTAAGAGCCCAGCCGCGGGGCGCGCTCGTGACCCGGTCCTGAGCTCCGTGACCGCGGCCGCGGGACCAGCAGACCCGATCGCCGCTGGTGTCCCGCGATCGGGTCACAGAGCTGAAGAACGAGGAGAGGTCTGTGTAAACAAACCTCTCCCTGCGCTTCCTACACTGCCTGTCACTGATCGGCTGTTCCCTGTCATCGGGAAAGCTGATCAGTGACGTCAGACGTAAAGCCACGCCCCCCTACTGTAAAAAAAAAACCACACACAGACTTAACCCCTCCCCGCCCCCTAGTGGTTAACTCCTTCACTGCCAGTGTCATTTACATAGGAATCAGTGCATTTAAATAGCACTGATTTCTGTATAAATGACAATGGTCTCAAAAATGTGTCGAAAATGTCCGATGTGTCCGCCATAATGTCGCAGTCACAATAAAAAAAATGAAAAAACTGATCGCCGCCATTACTAAATATTACTAATATTATAAAATATTTATAAAAATGCTATAAAACTATCCCCTATTTTGTAAACGCTATAACTTTTGCGTAAACCAAATCAATAATCGCTAATTGCGATTTTTTTTTTACCAAAAATATGTAGAAGAATACGTATCGGCCTAAACTGAGGAAAAAAAATGTTTTTTTATATATTTTTTGGGGATATTTATTATAGCAAAAAGTAAAAAAAATATTGCATTTTTTTCAAAATTGTCGCTCTATGTTTGTTTATAGCGTAAAAAATAAAAACCGCAGGGGCGATAAAATACCACCAAAAGAAAGCTCTATTTGTGGGAAAAAAAGGACGTCATTTGTGTTCGGGAGCCACGCCGCACGACCGCGCAATTGTCAGTTAAAGCGACGCAGTGCCGAATCGCAAAAAAGGGGGCTGGTCCTTTGGCTGCCAATTGGTCCGGGGCTGAAGTGGGTAAAATGACAGACAGAATATCAACCAAAAGTCCAGGAAAAACACAGAATACAAATGTTATAAATGGAGTTACAGTTCAAAGAGTAAAATAAGTATTTGTTCCCCTACCAACCAACAATAATTCTGGCTCCAGTAGGGGCTCATGTGGTATATATATGGGGTATATAGTATATATGGGGGGTATATATATGGGGTATACACAGACTGGCTCCAGTAGGGGCTCATGTGGTATATATATGGAGTATATAGTATATATGGGGTGTATATATGGGGTATATAGTATATATGGGGTGTATATATGGGGTATATAGTATATATGGGGGTATATATATATGGGGTATACACAGACTGGCTCCAGTAGGGGCTCATGTGGTATATATATGGGGTATATAGTATATATGGGGGGTATATATATGGGGTATACACAGACTGGCTCCAGTAGGGGCTCATGTGGTATATATATGGAGTATATAGTATATATGGGGGGTATATATATGGGGTATACACAGACTGGCTCCAGTAGGGGCTCATGTGGTATATATATGGGGTATATAGTATATATGGGGGGTATATATATGGGGTATACACAGACTGGCTCCAGTAGGGGCTCATGTGGTATATATATGGAGTATATAGTATATATGGGGTGTATATATGGGGTATATAGTATATATGGGGTGTATATATGGGGTATATAGTATATATGGGGGGTATATATATAGGGTATACACAGACTGGCTCCAGTAGGGGCTCATGTGGTATATATATGGGGTATATAGTATATATGGGGGGTATATATATGGGGTATACACAGACTGGCTCCAGTAGGGGCTCATGTGGTATATATATATGGAGTATATAGTATATATGGGGTGTATATATGGGGTATATAGTATATATGGGGTGTATATATGGGGTGTATATATGGGGTATATAGTATATATGGGGTATATAGTATATATGGGGTGTATATAGTATATATGGGGGGTATATATATAGGGTATACACAGACTGGCTCCAGTAGGGGCTCATGTGGTATATATATGGGGTATATATGGAGTATATATGGGGGTATATATGGGGTATAAAGTATATATGGGGGGTATATATGGGGTATACACAGACTGGCTCCAGTAGGGGCTCATGTGGTACACAGATCAGTCCTGTCAATGTAAGAAGGTTCTCCTAACGACAACTAGTTATGTGTATAAAAGACTCCTGTCCATAGAATCTCTTCCCTCCAATCCTCACCATCATGGGGAAGAGCAAAGATCTGTCAGAGGACGTCGGGGAGAAGATTGTAGACCTGCACAAGGCTGGAATGGGCTACAAGACCATCGCCAAGAAGATCGGTGAGAAGGAGACAACTGTTGGAGCGATTATTTGCAAATAAAAGAAATACAAAATACCCATCGATCGCCCTCGGTCTGGAGCTCCATGCAAGGTTTCGACCTCATGGGGTGAGGATGGTCATGAGAAAAGTGAGGGATTCGCCCAGAAGTACACGGGAGGAGCTTGTGAACGATCTCAAGGCAGTTGGGACGGCAGTCTCCAAACCGTTGGTAACATGGTTGATATCCTGCAGCGCCCGCAAGGTCCCCCTGCTAAGAAGACACATGTAGAGGCCCGTCTGAAGTTTGCCAATGAATATCTAAATGATTCAGAGGAGGATCGGGAGAAAGTGCTGTGGTCAGATGAGACCAAAATTGACCGTATTTATCGGCGTATAACACGCACCCCAACTTTAGGAGGGAATTTTAAGGAAAAAAAGTTTTAGGAGAGAAGTTTAGGGGGGGGGGGGGGGGAAATTACATTTAAGCGTCATTTGTAGCTTGCCCAGCGTCATTTGCAGCTTGCCCAGCGTCATTTGTAGCTTGCCCAGCGTCATTTGCAGCTTGCCCAGTGTCATTTGCAGCTTGCCCAGTGTCATTTGCAGCTTGCCCAGTGTCATTTGCAGCTTTCCCAGTGTCATTTGCAGCTTGCCCAACGTCATTTGCAGCTTGCCCAGCGTCATTTGCAGCTTGCCCAACGTCATTTGTAGCTTGCCCAGCGTCATTTGCAGCTTGCCCAGTGTCATTTGCAGCTTGCCCAGTGTCATTTGCAGCTTGCCCAGTGTCATTTGCAGCTTTCCAGTGTCATTTGCAGCTTGCCCAACGTCATTTGTAGCTTGCCCAGCGTCATTTGCAGCTTTCCCAGTGTCATTTGCAGCTTGCCCAGTGTCATTTGCAGCTTGCCCAGTGTCATTTGTAGCTTGCCCAGTGTCATTTGTAGCTTGCCCAGTGTCATTTGTAGCTTGCCCAGTGTCATTTGCAGCTTGCCCAGCGTCATTTGCAGCTTGCCCAGCGTCATTTGTAGCTTGCCCAGTGTCATTTGCAGCTTGCCCAGCGTCTTTTGCAGCCTGCCCAGCATCATTTGCAGCTTGCCCACTGTCATTTGCAGCTTGCCCGGCGTCATTTGCAGCTTTCCCAGTGTCATTTGCAGCTTGCCCAGTGTCATTTGTAGCTTGCCCAGTGTCATTTGTAGCTTGCCCAGTGTCATTTGCAGCTTGCCCAGCATCATTTGCAGCCTTGCCCAGCGTCTTTTGCAGCTTGCCCAGCGTCATTTGTAGCTTGCCCAGTGTCATTTGCAGCTTGCCAGCGTCATTTGCAGCTTGCCCAGCGTCATTTGCAGCTTGCCCAGTGTCATTTGTAGCTTGCCCAGTGTCATTTGTAGCATTGCCCAGCGTCATTTGCCTTGCTCACTTTTAAATTTCCCGCCGCGAGACAGACCGCGCCTCCCTGCTGTTTCGGGAGTGAGCGCAGGGAGGCAGGACTACGAGCGGAGCTGAACAGTCGGCTCAGTCTTTTTCGGCTGCGATTCAGCCTTTTTCGGCGGCGGTCGCTATTTTTGTCTTTTTTTTTGGGGGATCGGCGTATAACACGCACCCACGACTTTCCCCGATTTTAAGGGGGAAAAAGTGCGTGTTATACGCCGATAAATACGGTAGCTCTTTGGCATTAACTCGACTCGCCATATTTGGAGGAAGAAAAATGCTGACTATGACCCTAAGAACACCATCCCTACTGTGAAGCACGGAGGTGGAAACATGATGCTTTGGGGCTGTTCCTCTGCTAAAGGTACAGGCCAACTTCGCCACATTGAGGGCCCAATGGACGGGGCCATGTATTGTAAGATCTTGGAGAAGAACCTTCTTCCCTCAGCCAGAACACTGAAGATGGGTGGTGGATGGGTCTTCCAGCATGACAATGACCCAAAACATACCGCCAAGGCAACAAACGAGTGGCTCAAGAAGAAGCACATTAAGGTCATGGAATGGCCTAGCCAGTCTCCAGACCTTAATCCTATATAAAATGTATGGAGGGAGCTGAAACTTCGAGTTGCTAAGGGGATTCCATCATTATATCCCCCCTCCCCTCCCCCGCTCTCAACCACCGTCCCACGTGTCTGCCTGTAGGAGGTCAATTCGTTGGAGGTCACCCCCGTAAGTCACGCCTTTGGATCACTCACCCCCCCTGGCTCGGCTCGCACACATTGCAGGGTGCCTTTGCGAGTGCCACCCGGGGGACAGAAAACCTCTTCAGGGAAACCCCACATGAGGAGTAATTCTCATCAGAAAAATACACACACCTGGGTAAATATCTCCTAATACAATATGGTATATGTCTCTATCTTTCATTCAAATAGAGACTAGTACATGAAATACATACATTGTTGCAAAATATGTGTTTCTTACCCTCTCTTTTCCAAATAGACAAACTACCTCTGAGGAAGACCCACATCAACACGGGTCGAAACGCGTCAGGTTCTCTTTTACCTCAACCTATGTTGGCTGTGTTAAAATACTCTGCTGTAAAAGTTTTTTGTCTATCAGTGTATTTTTATACATCTTTTCTGTTTTGTTTTATTATTCCCATTTGGGACCCATGTCTTTTATCCACCATGCCACTTCTGTGACATCTTTAATAAAGATTTAGATTTAGATAAAGCGTGGTATCACATACAATTTTTTCCAAATCGCTGCCTAAAAACCCCATAAACCCTTTTTGGGGGGATTCTCTCCTTTTTGCCAAGAGGCAGCCAAGAAACCTTCAGGATTTAGAGAAGATCTGTAGAGGAGAGGAGCAAAATCCCTCCTGAGATGTGTGAGAACCTGATCACCACCTACAAGAAACGTCTGACCTCCGTGGTTACCAACAAGGGTTTCTCCAGCAACTACCAAGTCATGTTTTTCTTGGGGAATCAAATACTTATGTTACTCACTGAACTGCAGTTGTATCATGTGTTTTTTGGTTTATATTCTGTCTCGATCATCAAATTATGACCCTCCCACCACCATGACACTCCCCCCACCATGCCTGACTGTAGACAAGACACACTTGTCTTTGTCCTCCTCACCTGGTTGCCCCCACACACGCTTGTCCCCATCTGACACCAAATAAGTTTATCTTGGTCCCATCAGACCACAGGACGTGGTTCCAGTAATCCATGTCCTCAGTCTGCTTGTCTTCAGCAAACTGTTTGCAGGCTTTCTTGTGCATCATCTTTAGAAGAGGCTTCCTTCTGGGACGGCAGCCATGCAGACCAGTTTGATGCAGTGTGCGGCGTATGGTCTGAGCACTGACAGGCTGACCCCCCCACCCCTACAACCTCTGCAGCAATGCTGGCAGCACTCATATGTCTATTTCCCAAAGACAACCTCTGGATATGACGCTGAGCACGTGACCTCAACTTCTTTGGTGGACCATGGCGAGGCCTGTTCTGAGGGGAACCCGTCCTGTTATACCGCTGTATGGTCTTGGCCACCGTGCTGCAGCTCAGTTTCAGGGTCTTGGCAATCTTCTTATAGCCTAGGCCAGTGATGGCGAACCTTTTTGAGCCCGAGTGCCCAAACTGAAATAAATACATTGGTTTTGTGTTGCAAAGTGCCAACACGGAAATTCGCGAGAGAGGGGGGCTGAGTGAAAGAGAGGGGTTGTGTGAGAGAGAGAGGGGGTGTGAAAGAGAGAGGGGACAGCGAGAGTGAGGGGTGTGAGAGATGCTGAGAGAGAGAGGGAACAGAGAGAGGGTGAGGGGCTGAGAGAGAGAGGGGTGTGAGAGATATGCTGAGAGAGAGGGGCAACAGAGAGGGGGAGAGGGGCTGAGAGAGGGGGAGGGGGGCTGAGAGAGAGGGAGGGGGGCTGAGAGAGAGGGAGGGGGGCTGAGAGAGAGGGAGAGGGGCTGAGAGAGAGGGAGGGGGGCTGAGAGAGAGGGAGAGGGGACAGAGAGAGAGGGGTGTGAGATATGCTGAGAGAGAGGGGCAACAGAGAGAGGGAGGGGGGCTGAGAGAGAGGGAGGGGGGCTGAGAGAGAGGGAGAGGGGCTGAGAGAGAGGGGTGTGAAAGATATGCTGAGAGAGAGGGGGGACAGAGAGGGGGAGAGGGTCTGAGAGAGAGAGGAGGGGGGCTGAGAGAGAGGGAGAGGGGCTGAGGGAGAGGGGACAGAGAGAGAGGGGTGTGAGATATGCTGAGAGAGAGGGGCAACAAAGAGAGGGAGAGGGGCTGAGAGAGAGGGGTGTGAGAGAAATGCTGAGAGAGAGGTGAGCTGAGAGAGAGGAGGAACAGAGAGAGGAAGGGGGGACAGAGAGAGAGGGGTGCGAGAGAGATTCTGAGAGAGGGGGACACAAAGAAGGGGGACGGAAAAAGAGGGGGGCAAGGAGGGAGGGGGGCTGAGAGGAGATAGAGACCTCTAGCTCTGTCCTGGACCCTCTCGTGTGCCCACAGAGATGGCTCTGCGTGCCATAGGTTCGCCATCACTGGCCTAGGCCATCTTTATGTAGAGCAACAATACTTTTTTTTCAGATCCTCAGAGAGTTCTTTGCCATGAAGGTGCCATGTTAAACTTCCAGTGACCAGTATGAGAGAGTGAGAGCGATAACACCAAATTTACCACACCTGCTCCCCATTCACACCTGAGACCTTGTAACACTAACGAGTCACATGACACCGGGGGAGGGAAAATGGCTAATTGGGCCCAATTTGGACATTTTCACTTAGGGGTGTACTCACTTTTGTTGCCAGCGGTTTAGACATTAATGGCTGTGTGTTGTGTTATTTTGAGGGGACAGGAAATTTACACTGTTATACAAGCTGTACACTCACTACTTTACATTGTAGACAAGCGTCATTTCTTACAGAAGAAAATATTTACAGAAATGTGAGGGGTGTACTTACTTTTGTGAGATACTGTATATACAAACTCCCACAGTAACATAATATACAGATGTCAGTCATCATCTTTCTGACAATGTGAAGAGTCAGATAACGGGTCACACAAGGCGCTATCCAGGCATCGGATAACGAGAGATAACAAATGCCTTGCACACTGGTAGACGTTGCATCTTCTCTTGTTTTCCATTTTCCAGTAGGGGGTGCCAGAGAGGGGGAGAAAGAGGAGGAAAAAAAGCGGAGCGGCTTTGTGATTTAGGAAAAGGGGGGACAACAGTTTTACTTAACCCCTTCAATACCGGGGGAGGGGGGGGCACTTTCACCCCCGTCCTGCCTCAGGCGCTCTCACACGTTGAATGACAATTGCTCGGTCGGGCTACACTGTACAGATGACATTTTTATCATTTTTTTTAGACAGATAGAGCTTTATTTTGGTGGCTTTTAATCACCACTGGGTTTTTTATTTTTTGCTAAACAACAAAAAAAAAAAAAAGACCGAAAATTTAAAAATAAAAAAAAAGTTGTTTTTAGTTTGTGTTAGAAAATGTTGTAAATAAGTAATTTTTCTCCTTCACTGATGGGCACTGATGAGGCGTCACTGATGGGCACTGATAGGCTGCACTGATGGGCACTTATTAGCAGGCACTGATGGGCACTTATTGGGAGGCACTGATGGGCACTGATTAGGAGGCACTGATGGGCACTTATTGGGAGGCACTGATTAGGCTGCACTGATGGGCACTTATTAGGAGACACTGATGGGCACTGATGAGGCAGCACTGATGGGCACTTATTAGGAGACACTGATGGGCACTGGTGAGGCGGCACTGATGGGCACTGATGAGGCGGCACTGATGGGCACTTATTAGCAGGCACTGATGGGCACTTATTAGCTGGCACTGATGGGCACTTATTAGGAGGCACTGATGGGCACTTATTAGGAGGCACTGATTAGGAGGCACAGATGGGCGCTTATTAGGAGGCACAGATGGGTACTTATTAGGAGGCACAGATGGGCACTTATTAGGAGGCACAGATGGGTACTTATTAGGAGGCACAGATGGGTACTTATTAGGAGGCACAGATGGGCACTTATTAGGAGGCACTGATTAGGAGGCACAGATGGGCGCTTATTAGGAGGCACAGATGGGCACTTATTAGGAGGCACAGATGGGCACTTATTAGGAGGCACAGATGGGCACTTATTAGGAGGCACAGATGGGTACTTATTAGGAGGCACAGATGGGTACTTATTAGGAGGCACAGATGGGCACTTATTAGGAGGCACAGATGGGCACTTATTAGGAGGCACTGATGGGCACTTATTAGGAGGCACAGATGGGCTCTTATTAGGAGGCACTGATGGGCTCTTATCAGGAGGCACTGATGGTCACTGATAGTAGACACTGATGGGCACTTATTAGGAGACACTGATGAGCACTTATCAGGAGGCACTGATAGGAGACACTGGTGGGCACTTATTAGGAGACACTGGTGGGCACTTATTAGGAGGCACTGGTGGGCATTACTGCTGGGCACGTTGGGGCTGCACTGATGGTCAGTGCCCTGTTTATCTGTGCAGATCTCCCCTGTGAGGAAATGTCGTTGATTGGCTCTCCTCTCCCTCTGTCAGTGTGGGAAGAGGAGAGCAGATAACCAGCATTTCCTTGTTTACATGTGATCCGTTGTGATTGGACACAGCTGATCACATGGGTAAAGAGCCTCATCATCGGCTCTTTTACCGAGATCGGTGACGCGCCGTGTCCCAGGGTCACAGTGCATTGCCGATCATCGATGCGCAGCGCGGCCGCCGGGGGGCGTGCAAGCGCCGGGTTCGAGAGTGGGAGGACGTCATCCCAGAACAAGAGAGCCACTCCCCACCCCCGTCATTTGTCTATACGGCGGACGGGAAGCGGTTAATAAAAGTATCATTCTAATAAAAATTAAAAAAACACAATTATTTACAAAGTTACATGAACTTACTTAGCTGTGATGTGAAAATCCGAAGACTATCGGAGCTTTTCCAGCGTGGACAATCCTTTCACAAACGATGCAAATCCTTTAGGGAAATATATTATATATCATAATTCAAATAATAAATAGGATTTTGATAAGATCCAACCGCGATCAAAAACAAATATATGTTTCATTGGTAAACAAGTTCATATCATTTAAATATATTGGTCAGGACTGTAGGCCAGTCAAGTTCCTCCACCCCAAACTCGCCCCAAACTCGCTCACCCGTGTCTTTATGGACCTTGCTTTGTGCACCGGTGGGCAGTCATGTTGGCACAGGAAGGGGACTGTCCCCAAACTGTTCCCAAAATGTCTTGGTATGCTGACGCCTTAACACAGGGGGTAGGGAACCTCGGCCCTCCAGCAGCGGTGAAACTACAAATCCCATCATGCCTCTGCCTCTAGGGGGTCATGCCTGTGATTGTCGGGGTCTTGCAATGTCTCATGGGACTTGTAGTTTCAAAACAGCTGGAGACTGAGGTTGCCTACCCCCCGCCTTAAGAGTCCAAGCCCGACCCCTGAAAAACAACCCCCACACCATGACCCCCCCTCCACCAAATTATTTGGTGTTATATGGTGGGGGCGGCGGGGGGGTGAGGATGACGAGGTGGGATGTTAGCAAGCTGGCAGTGGGGTGTGAGGAGGATGACGGGGGTGGTATGAAGCTGGCAGTGGGGTGTGAGGAGGATGACGGGGGGTGGTATGAAGCTGGCAGTGGGGTGTGAGGAGGATGACGGGGGGGTGGTATGAAGCTGGCAGTGGGGTGTGAGGAGGATGACGGGGGGTGGTATGAAGCTGGCAGTGGGGTGTGAGGAGGATGACGGGGGGGTGGTATGAAGCTGGCAGTGGGGTGTGAGGAGGATGACGGGGGGGTGGTATGAAGCTGGCAGTGGGGTGTGAGGAGGATGACAGGGGGGGTGGTATGAAGCTGGCAGAGGGGTGTGAGGAGGATGACGGGGGGGGTGGTATGAAGCTGGCAGTGGGGTGTGAGGAGGATGACGGGGGGGTGGTATGAAGCTGGCAGTGGGGTGTGAGGAGGATGACGGGGGGGGGGTATGAAGCTGGCAGTGGGGTGTGAGGAGGATGACGGGGGTGGTATGAAGCTGGCAGTGGGGTGTGAGGAGGATGACAGGGGGGGTGGTATGAAGCTGGCAGTGGGGTGTGAGGAGGATGACGGGGGGTGGTATGAAGCTGGCAGTGGGGTGTGAGGAGGATGACGGGGGGGGGGGGGGTGGTATGAAGCTGGCAGTGGGGTGTGAGGAGGATGACGGGGGGGGGGGGGGGGGGGGGGGTGGTATGAAGCTGGCAGTGGGGTGTGAGGAGGATGACGGGGGGGGGGGTGGTATGAAGCTGGCAGTGGGGTGTGAGGATGACGACGGGGGGGGGGGGGTGGTATGAAGCTGGCAGTGGGGTGTGAGGATGACGACGGGGGGGGGGGTGGTATGAAGCTGGCAGTGGGGTGTGAGGAGGATGACGGGGGGGTGGTATGAAGCTGGCAGTGGGGTGTGAGGAGGATGACGGGGGGGGGTGGTATGAAGCTGGCAGTGGGGTGTGAGGAGGATGACGGGGGTTGGTATGAAGCTGGCAGTGGGGTGTGAGGATGATGACGGGGGTTGGTATGAAGCTGGCAGTGGGGTGTGAGGGGGATGACGGGGGGGTGGTATGAAGCTGGCAGTGGGGTGTGAGGATGATGACGGGGGGTGGTATGAAGCTGGCAGTGGGGTGTGAGGATGATGACGGGGGGTGGTATGAAGCTGGCAGTGGGGTGTGAGGATGATGACGGGGGGGTGGTATGAAGCTGGCAGTGGGGTGTGAGGAGGATGACCGGGGGGGGTGGTATGAAGCTGGCAGTGGGGTGTGAGGGGGATGACGGGGGGGGTGGTATGAAGCTGGCAGTGGGGTGTGAGGGGGATGACGGGGGGGTGGTATGAAGCTGGCAGTGAGGTGTGAGGGGGATGACGGGGGGGGGTGGTATGAAGCTGGCAGTGGGGTGTGAGGGGGATGACGGGGGGTGGTATGAAGCTGGCAGTGGGGTGTGAGGAGGATGACGGGGGGGTGGTATGAAGCTGGCAGTGGGGTGTGAGGAGGATGACGGGGGGGTGGTATGAAGCTGGCAGTGGGGTGTGAGGAGGATGACGGGGGGTGGTATGAAGCTGGCAGTGGGGTGTGAGGGGGATGACGGGGGGTGGTATGAAGCTGGCAGTGGGGTGTGAGGAGGATGACGGGGGGGGGGGGGGGGGTGGTATGAAGCTGGCAGTGGGGTGTGAGGAGGATGACGGGGGGGGGGGGGGGGGGGGTGGTATGAAGCTGGCAGTGGGGTGTGAGGAGGATGACGGGGGGGGGGGGTGGTATGAAGCTGGCAGTGGGGTGTGAGGGGGATGACGGGGGGGGGGGTGGTATGAAGCTGGCAGTGGGGTGTGAGGAGGATGACGGGGGGGGGGGGTGGTATGAAGCTGGCAGTGGGGTGTGAGGGGGATGACGGGGGGTGGTATGAAGCTGGCAGTGGGGTGTGAGGAGGATGACGGGGGGTGGTATGAAGCTGGCAGTGGGGTGTGAGGAGGATGACGGGGGGGTGGTATGAAGCTGGCAGTGGGGTGTGAGGAGGATGACGGGGGGGGTGGTATGAAGCTGGCAGTGGGGTGTGAGGAGGATGACGGGGGTTGGTATGAAGCTGGCAGTGGGGTGTGAGGAGGATGACGGGGGTTGGTATGAAGCTGGCAGTGGGGTGTGAGGAGGATGACGGGGGGGTGGTATGAAGCTGGCAGTGGGGTGTGAGGATGATGACGGGGGTTGGTATGAAGCTGGCAGTGGGGTGTGAGGAGGATGACGGGGGGTCAGTAGTATGGAGTGTGATCTCCTCTATGGGAATCTCTACCTCTTGAAATCCACTATATCCTGTGTCCTCATACTTTTATGGGAGGCGGAGCTTCCATCAATCAAGATGTGACACCCCGCCCACTCTGCTCCAATCTAGTTACTGGGAATGAAAGACGGGGGAGGGACTAGGCTGTCATTTAGAGTCTGTAGACACGCCCACATGTGTGTGTGATGTCATGGGACCTGACCAGCTCAAAAAGGAAATGTTCTCTCCAGACCACACTGAGCATGTGCAGACTGACTCCACTAACTCTGTCTTATCCGAGGATGAATTGGGGACGGAGCCAAACAGAAATTTGTAGAGGATTAACCCCCCTTAGGCCCCTTTCACACTGGGGGCGGGAGCAGCGGTAAAGCGTTTTTTTTTGTTTTTAACCCCTGCTAACAGCCAAAAAAGGGTTAAAACCGCCCGCAAAACGCGGCTGCAGCGCCGCTTTGCTGGCGGTAAAGTCGCGCTGCCCCATTGATTTCAATGGGTAGGAGTGGTTTCGGAGCGGTGAATACACGGCTCCTTCACCAATCCAAAGATGCTGCTGGCAGGAGTTTTTTGGACCGCCCTGCCAGCACACCGCTCCAAGACTGGAGTGAAAGGGGCCGGATTTTTTCAGGCGCTGTTTTTAGCGCTGTAGCGCCAGAAAAACGCCCCGGTGTGAAAGGGGCTTTAGGTTCCACGGTGGGTATAACCAGCACCCTTCTCTGTATATACAGAGTGATTTTACTGGTGTGGGTTTAGTAACACTTTGAGGTTTGACATGTTGGGTATCCATCTACTCGTCCTTTATATCTTACTAAAAATGTAGGTAGTTTATTGTGTTTGTTTGCCCTAAAATTCACTTTAGTGCGTTTTTAGAGTGTAAGCTCCTCTGTACAGAGACTGATGTGACTGTGGGGGGGGAGGGGACAGAGTGTAAGCTCCTCTGTACAGAGACTGATGTGACTGTGGGGGAGGGGACATTAGAGTGTAAGCTCCGCTGTACAGAGACTGATGTGACTGTGGGGGGGAGGGGACAGAGTGTAAGATCCTCTGTACAGAGACTGATGTGACTGTGGGGGGGGGGGGGGGACATTAGAGTGTAAGCTCCTCTGTACAGAGACTGATGTGACTGTGGGGGGAGGGACATTAGAGTGTAAGCTCCTCTGTACAGAGACTGATGTGACTGTGGGGGAGGGGACATTAGAGTGTAAGCTCCTCTGTACAGAGACTGATGTGACTGTGGGGGGAGGGGACATTAGAGTGTAAGCTCCTCTGTACAGAGACTGATGTGACTGTGGGGGAGGGGACATTAGAGTTTAAGCTCCTCTGTACAGAGACTGATGTGACTGTGGGGGGGGGGGGGAGGGGACATTAGAGTGTAAGCTCCTCTGTACAGAGACTGATGTGACTGTGGGGGGGGGGGGAGGACATTAGAGTGTAAGCTCCTCTGTACAGACTGATGTGACTGTGGGGGGGGGGGGACATTAGAGTGTAAGCTCCTCTGTACAGAGACTGCTGAGATGTCTGTAATAAAATATAAATCTATGCCCGCCCTCTCCTCTCACATTGATTATTGATCACCTATAATCTGTATTGATCATTTCCTCCTCACCTCTCCACACAATGCTTCTTCCTGTTTCATCCCACAAACACTAGAGGTCCAACAAGGTTTAGCTGAGTCTTCAGTTGGCAGCCATTTTGCGTAGGACCACACACCATATACACTGTGTATGACACACAGGAAGTCCTCCAGCAGACACTAGAGGTCACACTGCTCTGTGAAGGGACTCCAGTTGGCGGCCATTGTTCTGTAGGACACAGAATATTATTTCAGTGTATATAGTACATCAGGACGTCATAGAATGTGATCCTCAGAGTAATATCAGTGTTATATGTATTATTCATACATGGAGAGAAATAAATAATATAACATTAGTAAATAATTCAATATTTAATAAATTAATATGAATATGTATTGTTAGTATATATCGTAATAAATATATATTAACCAGTTGAAGATTAGGCTTTTTCTGGCACTTTTTGTTTACAAAATCAGTACCTTTTGCTAGAAAATTACTTATAAGCGCCAAACATTATATATATATCTATATAGATAGAGAGAGAGGGTGAGAGAGAGACACATTTTAATGCACAAAAACACAATAAATAACCCATTTTTTTTTTTTGTAAAATATAAAAAGGTGATGTCATGCCGAGTAAATAGATACCAAACATGACCTGATTTAAAATTGCACATGTCCGCACAAGGTGGCATCACACGACGATATTATCCATAGGTGATGCTTTAAAAGCCTTTACAGGTCATCACTTTATATTTACAGAGGAGTAGCTAGAATTACTTCCCGTTTGCGGTGATACCTCACATGTGTGGGACGATCGCGGTTTGCATGCGTTCAGGACCGACGCACGCATTCGCCTTTGCGAGCTAGCACATGGGGAAAAGGGACACTTTACCTTTTTATTTATTTTGGAATTATTATTTATATTATTTTTTTATTTTTACACTGTTGCTTTTATTTATTTTTTAATCACTTTAATTGCTGTGACAAGGAATGTAAACATCCCATGTGACAGTAATAGGAGGTGACGGGTCCTCTTTATGGAGAGATCTGGGGGTCTATAATGAATGTAAACACCCCATGTGACAACAATAGGAGGTGACGGGCCCTCTTTATGGAGAGATCTGGGGTCTATAATGAATGTAAACATCCCATGTGACAGTAATAGGTGGTGACAGGTCCTCTTTATGGAGGGATCTGGGGTCTATAATGAATGTAAACATCCCATGTGACAGTAATAGGAGGTGACGAGTCCTCTTTATGGAGAGATCTGGGGTCTATAATGAATGTAAACATCCCATGTGACAGTAATAGGAGGTGACGGGTCCTCTTTATGGAGGGATCTGGGGTCTATAATGAATGTAAACATCCCATGTGACAGTAATAGGAGGTGACGGGTCCTCTTTATGGAGAGATCTGGGGTCTATAATGAATGTAAACATCCCATGTGACAGTAATAGGAGGTGACGGGTCCTCTTTATGAAGAGATCTGGGGTCTATAATGAATGTAAACATCCCATGTGACAGTAATAGGAGGTGACGGGTCCTCTTTATGAAGAGATCTGGGGTCTATAATGAATGTAAACATCCCATGTGACAGTAATAGGAGGTGACGGGTCCTCTTTATGGAGAGATCTGGGGTCTATAATGAATGTAAACACCCCATGTGACAACAATAGGAGGTGACGGGTCCTCTTTATGGAGGGATCTGGGGTCTATAATGAATGTAAACATCCCATGTGACAGTAATAGGAGGTGACGGTCCTCTTTATGGAGGGATCTGGGGTCTATAATGAACGTAAACATCCCATGTGACAGTAATAGGAGGTGACGGGTCCTCTTTATGGAGAGATCTGGGGTCTATAATGAATGTAAACACCCCATGTGACAACAATAGGAGGTGACGGGCCCTCTTTATGGAGAGATCTGGGGTCTATAATGAATGTAAACATCCCATGTGACAGTAATAGGAGGTGACAGATCCTCTTTATGGAGAGATCTGGGGTCTATAATGAATGTAAACATCCCATGTGACAGCAATAGGAGGTGACGGGTCCTCTTTATGGAGGGATCTGGGGTCTATAATGAATGTAAACATCCCATGTGACAGTAATAGGAGGTGACGGGTCCTCTTTATGGAGGGATCTGGGGTCTATAATGAACGTAAACATCCCATGTGACAGTAATAGGAGGTGACAGGTCCTCTTTATGGAGAGATCTGGGGTCTATAATGAATGTAAACATCCCATGTGACAGTAATAGGAGGTGACGGGTCCTCTTTATGGAGGGATCTGGGGTCTATAATGAACGTAAACATCCCATGTGACAGTAATAGGAGGTGACAGGTCCTCTTTATGGAGAGATCTGGGGTCTATAATGAATGTAAACATCCCATGTGACAGTAATAGGCGGTGACGAATACTCTTTATGGAGAGATCTGGGGTCTATAAGATCCCCCAAACCCCTCATCTGCACTTGAAGGCATTCAATTATCATTATGGGGTGCTGGATGTTCTCCCTCTATAACAATCTCCATAGGGGGTCATTATGGGGGTGCTGGATGTTCTCCCTCTATAACAATCTCCATAGGGGGTCATTATGGGGGTGCTGGATGTTCTCCATCTATAACAATCTTCATAGGGGGTCATTGTGGGGGTGCTGGATGTTCTCCATCTATAAGAATCTCCATAGAGGATCATTATGGGGGTGCTGGATGTTCTCCCTCTATAACAATCTTCATAGGGGGTCATTGTGGGGGTGCTGGATGTTCTCCATCTATAAGAATCTCCATAGAGGATCATTATGGGGGTGCTGGATGTTCTCCCTCTATAACAATCTCCATAGAGGATCATTATGGGGGTGCTGGATGTTCTCCCTCTATAACAATCTCCATAGAGGGTCATTATGGGGGCGCTGGATGTTCTCCCTCTATAACAATCTCCATAGGAGTCATTATGGGGGTGCTGGATGTTCTCCATCTATAACAATCTCCATAGGGGGTCATTATGGGGGTGCTGGATGTTCTCCATCTATAACAATCTCCATAGGGGGTCATTATGGGGGTGCTGGATGTTCTCCCTCTATAACAATCTCCATAGAGGATCATTATGGGGGTGCTGGATGTTCTCCATCTATAACAATCTCCATAGGGGGTCATTATGGGGGTGCTGGATGTTCTCCATCTATAACAATCTCCATAGAGGGTCATTATGGGGGTGCTGGATGTTCTCCATCTATAACAATCTCCATAGGGGGTCATTATGGGGGTGCTGGATGTTCTCCATCTATAACAATCTCCATAGGGGGTCATTATGGGGGTGCTGGATGTTCTCCCTCTATAACAATCTCCATAGGGGGTCATTATGGGGGCACTGGATGTTCTCCCTCTATAACAATCTCCATAGGGGATCATTATGGGGGTGCTGGATGTTCTCCATCTATAACAATCTTCATAGGGGGTCATTATGGGGGTGCTGGATGTTCTCCATCTATAACAATCTCCATAGGGGGTCATTATGGGGGTGCTGGATGTTCTCCCTCTATAACAATCTCCATAGGGGGTCATTATGGGGGTGCTGGATGTTCTCCCTCTATAACAATCTCCATAGGGGGTCATTATGGGGGTGCTGGATGTTCTTCCTGTATAACAATCACCATAGGGGTCATTATGGGGGTGCTGGATGTTCTCCCTCTATAACAATCTCCATAGGGGATCATTATGGGGGTGCTGGATGTTCTCCATCTATAACAATCTGCATAGGGGGTCATTATGGGGGTGCTGGATGTTCTCCCTCTATAACAATCTCCATAGGGGGTCATTATGGGGGTGCTGGATGTTCTCCCTCTATAACAATCTCCATAGGGGGTCATTATGGGGGTGCTGGATGTTCTCCCTCTATAACAATCTCCATAGGGGGTCATTATGGGGGTGCTGGATGTTCTCCCTCTATAACAATCTCCATAGGGGTCATTATGGGGGTGCTGGATGTTCTCCATCTATAACAATCGCCATAGAGGGTCATTATGGGGGTGCTGGATGTTCTCCCTCTATAACAATCTCCATAGGGGGTCATTATGGGGGTGCTGGATGTTCTCCCTCTATAACAATCTCCATAGGGGTCATTATGGGGGTGCTGGATGTTCTCCCTCTATAACAATCTCCATAGGGGTCATTATGGGGGTGCTGGATGTTCTCCATCTATAACAATCTCCATAGAGGGTCATTATGGGGGTGCTGGGTGTTCTCCCTCTATAACAATCTCCATAGGGGGTCATTATGGGGGTGCTGGATGTTCTCCCTCTATAACAATCTCCATAGGGGGTCATTATGGGGGTGCTGGATGTTCTCCCTCTATAACAATCTCCATAGGGGTCATTATGGGGGTGCTGGATGTTCTCCATCTATAACAATCTCCATAGAGGGTCATTATGGGGGTGCTGGGTGTTCTCCATCTATAACAATCTTCATAGGGGGTCATTATGGGGGTGCTGGATGTTCTCCCTCTATAACAATCTCCATAGGGTTCATTATGGGGGTGCTGGATGTTCTCCCTCTATAACAATCTCCATAGGGTTCATTATGGGGGTGCTGGATGTTCTCCATCTATAACAATCTCCATAGAGGGTCATTATGGGGGTGCTGAATGTTCTCCATCTATAACAATCTCCATAGGGGGTCATTATGGGGGTGCTGGATGTTCTCCATCTATAACAATCTCCATAGGGGGTCATTATGGGGGTGCTGTTTGTTCTCCCTCTATAACAATCTCCATAGGGGGTCATTATGGGGGTGCTGGATGTTCTCCCGCTATAACAATCTCCATAGAGGGTCATTATGGGGGTGCTGGATGTTCTCCCTCTATAACAATCTCCATAGAGGGTTATTATGGGGGTGCTGGATGTTCTCCCTCTATAACAATCTCCATAGAGGGTTATTATGGGGGTGCTGGATGTTCTCCATCTATAACAATCTCCATAGGGGTCATTATGGGGGTGCTGGATGTTCTCCCGCTATAACAATCTCCATAGGGGTCATTATGGGGGTGCTGGATGTTCTCCATCTATAACAATCTCCATAGGGGGTCATTATGGGGGAGCTGGATGTTCTCCCTCTATAACAATCTCCATAGGGGGTCATTATGGGGGAGCTGGATGTTCTCCATCTATAAAAATCACCATAGGGGTCATTATGGGGGTGCAGGATATTCTCTATCTATAACAATCTCCATAGGGGATCATTATGGGGGTGCTGGATGTTCTCCATCTATAACAATCTTCATAGGGGGTCATTATGGGGGTGCTGGATGTTCTTCCTGTATAACAATCACCATAGGGGTCATTATGGGGGTGCTGGATGTTCTCCCTCTATAACAATCTCCATAGGGGATCATTATGGGGGTGCTGGATGTTCTCCCTCTATAACAATCTCCATAGGGGGTCATTATGGGGGTGCTGGATGTTCTCCCTCTATAACAATCTTCATAGGGGGTCATTATGGGGGTGCTGGTTGTTCTCCCTCTATAACAATCTCCATAGGGGTCATTATGGGGGTGCTGGGTGTTCTCAGTTTATAACAATCTCCAAAGCGGAGCATTATGGCAGTACTGGATGTTCTCAGTTTATAACAATCTCCATAGGGGGTCATTATGGGGGTGTTGGATGTTCTCCCTCTATAACAATCTCCATAGGGGGTCATTATGGGGGTGCTGGATGTTCTCCCTCTATAACAATCTCCATAAAGGGTCATTATGGGGGTGTTGGATGTTCTCCCTCTATAACAATCTCCATAGGGGGTCATTATGGGGGTGCTGGATGTTCTCCATCTATAACAATCTCCAAAGGGGATCGTTATGGGGGTGCTGGATGTTCTCCCTCTATAACAATCTCCATAGGGGGTCATTATGGGGGTGCTGGATGTTCTCCCTCTATAACAATCACCATAGGGGGTCATTATGGGGTGCTGGATGTTCTCCCTCTATAACAATCTCCATAATGGATCATTATGGGGGTGCTGGATGTTCTCCCTCTATAACAATCTCCATAGAGGGTCATTATGGGGTGCTGGATGTTCTCCCTCTATAGCAATCACCATAGGGGGTAATTATGGGGGTGCTGGATGTTCTTACTCTATATCAATCTCCATAGGGGGTCATTATGGGGGTGCTGGATGTTCTCCATCTATAACAATCTCCATAGGGGGTCATTATGGGGGTGCTGGATGTTCTCCCTCTATAACAATCTCCATAGGGGGTCATTATGGGGGTGCTGGATGTTCTCCCTCTATAACAATCTCCATAGGGGGTCATTATGGGGGTGCTGGATGTTCTCCATCTATAACAATCACCATAGGGGTCATTATGGGGGTGCTGGATGTTCTCCATCTATAACAATCTCCATAGGGGATCATTATGGGGGTGCTGGATGTTCTCCCTCTATAACAATCTCCATAGGGGGTCATTATAGGGGTGCTGGATGTTCTCCATCTATAACAATCTCCATAGGGGGTCATTATGGGGGTGCTGGATGTTCTCCCTCTATAACAATCTCCATAGGGGGTCATTATGGGGGTGCTGGATGTTCTCCATCTATAACAATCACCATAGGGGGTCATTATGGGGGTGCTGGATGTTCTCCATCTATAACAATCTCCATAGGGGGTCATTATGGGGGTGCTGGATGTTCTCCCGCTATAACAATCTCCATAGGGGGTCATTATGGGGGTGCTGGATGTTCTCCCGCTATAACAATCGCCATAGGGGGTCATTATGGGGGTGCTGGATGTTCTCCATCTATAACAATCTCCATAGGGGGTCATTATGGGGGTGCTGGATGTTCTCCCTCTATAACAATCTCCATAGGGGGTCATTATGGGGGTGCTGGATGTTCTCCCTCTATAACAATCTCCATAGGGGTCATTATGGGGGTGCTGGATGTTCTCCATCTATAACAATCTCCATAGAGGGTCATTATGGGGGTGCTGGATGTTCTCCCTCTATAACAATCTCCATAGGGGGTCATTATAGGGGTGCTGGATGTTCTCCCTCTATAACAATCTCCATAGGGGTCATTATGGGGGTGCTGGATGTTCTCCATCTATAACAATCTCCATAGAGGGTCATTATGGGGGTGCTGGATGTTCTCCATCTATAACAATCTCCATAGGGGGTCATTATGGGGGTGCTGTTTGTTCTCCCTCTATAACAATCTCCATAGGGGGTCATTATGGGGGTGCTGGATGTTCTCCATCTATAACAATCTCCATAGGGGTCATTATGGGGGTGCTGGATGTTCTCCCGCTATAACAATCTCCATAGGGGTCATTATGGGGGTGCTGGATGTTCTCCATCTATAACAATCTCCATAGAGGGTCATTATGGGGGTGCTGGATGTTCTCCATCTATAACAATCTTCATAGGGGGTCATCATGGGGGTGCTGGATGTTCTCCATCTATAACAATCTCCATAGGGGGTCATTATGGGGGTGCTGGATGTTCTCCCTCTATAACAATCTCCATAGGGGGTCATTATGGGGGTGCTGGATGTTCTCCATCTATAACAATCTCCAAAGGGGATCGTTATGGGGGTGCTGGATGTTCTCCCTCTATAACAATCTCCATAGGGGGTCATTATGGGGGTGCTGGATGTTCTCCCTCTATAACAATCACCATAGGGGGTCATTATGGGGTGCTGGATGTTCTCCCTCTATAACAATCTCCATAATGGATCATTATGGGGGTGCTGGATGTTCTCCCTCTATAACAATCTTCATAGGGGGTCATTATGGGGGTGCTGGATGTTCTCCATCTATAACAATCTCCACAGGGGGTCATTATGGGGGTGCTGGATGTTCTCCATCTATAACAATATCCATAGGGGTCATTATGGGGGTGCTGGATGTTCTCCATCTATAACAATCTCCATAGGGGGTCATTATGGGGGTGCTTGATGTTCTCCATCTATAACAATCACCATAGGGGGTCATTATGGGGGTGCTGGATGTTCTTCCTGTATAACAATCACCATAGGGGTCATTATGGGGGTGCTGGATGTTCTCCATCTATAACAATCTCCATAGGGGTCATTATGGGGGTGCTGGATGTTCTCCATCTATAACAATCTCCATAGGGGGTCATTATGGGGGTGCTTGATGTTCTCCCTCTATAACAATCTCCATAGAGGGTCATTATGGGGTGCTGGATGTTCTCCCTCTATAGCAATCACCATAGGGGGTAATTATGGGGGTGCTGGATGTTCTTACTCTATATCAATCTCCATAGGGGGTCATTATGGGGGTGCTGGATGTTCTCCATCTATAACAATCTCCATAGGGGGTCATTATGGGGGTGCTGGATGTTCTCCCTCTATAACAATCTCCATAGGGTTCATTATGGGGGTGCTGGATGTTCTCCATCTATAACAATCTCCATAGGGGGTCATTATGGGGGTGCTGGATGTTCTCCATCTATAACAATCTCCATAGGGGGTCATTATGGGGGTGCTGGATGTTCTCCCTCTATAACAATCTCCATAGGGGGTCATTATGGGGGTGCTGGATGTTCTCCCTCTATAACAATCTCCATAGGGGGTCATTATGGGGGTGCTGGATGTTCTCCATCTATAACAATCTCCATAGGGGGTCATTATGGGGGTGCTGGATGTTCTCCCTCTATAACAATCTCCATAGGGGGTCATTATGGGGGTGCTGGATGTTCTCCCTCTATAACAATCTCCATAGGGGTCATTATGGGGGTGCTGGATGTTCTCCCTCTATAACAATCTCCATAGGGGTCATTATGGGGGTGCTGGATGTTCTCCCTCTATAACAATCTCCATAGAGGGTCATTATGGGGGTGCTGGATGTTCTCCCTCTATAACAATCTCCATAGGGGTCATTATGGGGGTGCTGGATGTTCTCCCTCTATAACAATCTCCATAGGGGGTCATTATGGGGGTGCTGGATGTTCTCCCTCTATAACAATCTCCATAGGGGTCATTATGGGGGTGCTGGATGTTCTCCATCTATAACAATCTCCATAGAGGGTCATTATGGGGGTGCTGGATGTTCTCCATCTATAACAATCTCCATAGGGGGTCATTATGGGGGTGCTGGATGTTCTCCATCTATAACAATCTCCATAGGGGTCATTATGGGGGTGCTGGATGTTCTCCCTCTATAACAATCTCCATAGGGGTCATTATGGGGGTGCTGGATGTTCTCCCTCTATAACAATCTCCATAGGGGGTCATTATGGGGGTGCTGGATGTTCTCCCTCTATAACAATCTCCATAGGGGTCATTATGGGGGTGCTGGATGTTCTCCATCTATAACAATCTCCATAGGGGGTCATTATGGGGGTGCTGGATGTTCTCCATCTATAACAATCTCCATAGGGGGTCATTATGGGGGTGCTGGATGTTCTCCCTCTATAACAATCTCCATAGGGGTCATTATGGGGGTGCTGGATGTTCTCCCTCTATAACAATCTCCATAGAGGGTCATTATGGGGGTGCTGGATGTTCTCCATCTATAACAATCTCCATAGAGGGTCATTATGGGGGTGCTGGATGTTCTCCCTCTATAACAATCTCCATAGGGGTTCATTATGGGGGTGCTGGATGTTCTCCATCTATAACAATCTCCATAGGGGTCATTATGGGGGTGCTGGATGTTCTCCATCTATAACAATCTCCATAGGGGGTCATTATGGGGGTGCTGGATGTTCTCCATCTATAACAATCTCCATAGGGGTCATTATGGGGGTGCTGGATGTTCTCCATCTATAACAATCTCCATAGGGGTCATTATGGGGGTGCTGGATGTTCTCCCTCTATAACAATCTCCATAGGGGTCATTATGGGGGTGCTGGATGTTCTCCCTATATAACAATCTCCATAGGGGTCATTATGGGGGTGCTGGATGTTCTCCCTCTATAACAATCTCCATAGAGGGTCATTATGGGGGTGCTGGATGTTCTCCCTCTATAACAATCTCCATAGGGGTCATTATGGGGGTGCTGGATGTTCTCCATCTATAACAATCTCCATAGGGGTCATTATGGGGGTGCTGGATGTTCTCCCTCTATAACAATCTCCATAGGGGGTCATTATGGGGGTGCTGGATGTTCTCCATCTATAACAATCTCCATAGGGGTCATTATGGGGGTGCTGGATGTTCTCCATCTATAACAATCTCCATAGGGGGTCATTATGGGGGTGCTGGATGTTCTCCCTCTATAACAATCTCCATAGGGGGTCATTATGGGGGTGCTGGATGTTCTCCAGCTATAAAAATCACCATAGGGGTCATTATGGGGGTGCAGGATGTTCTCCCTCTATAACAATCTCCATAGGGGGTCATTATGGGGGTGCTGGATGTTCTCCATCTATAACAATCTCCATAGGGGGTCATTATGGGGGTGCTGGATGTTCTTCCTCTATAACAATCTCCATAGGGGGTCATTATGGGGGTGCTGGATGTTCTCCCTCTATAACAATCTCCATAGGGGATCATTATGGGGGTGCTGGATGTTCTCCCTCTATAACAATCTCCATAGGGGGTCATTATGGGGGTGCTGGATGTTCTCCCTCTATAACAATCTCCATAGGGGGTCATTATGGGGGTGCTGGATGTTCTCCCTCTATAACAATCTCCATAGGGGTCATTATGGGGGTGCTGGATGTTCTCAGTTTATAACAATCTCCAAAGGGGTCATTATGGGGGTGCTGGATGTTCTCAGTCTATAACAATCTCCATAGGGGGTCATTATGGGGGTGCTGGATGTTCTCCCTCTATAACAATCTCCATAGGGGGTCATTATGGGGGTGCTGGATGTTCTCCCTCTATAACAATCTCCATAGGGGGTCATTATGGGGGTGCTGGATGTTCTCCCTCTATAACAATCTCCATAGGGGGTCATTATGGGGGTGCTGGATGTTCTCCATCTATAACAATCTCCAAAGGGGGTCGTTATGGGGGTGCTGGATGTTCTCCCTCTATAACAATCTCCATAGGGGGTCATTATGGGGTGCTGGATTTTCTCCCTCTATAACAATCTCCATAACGGGTCATTATGGGGGTGCTGGATGTTCTCCCTCTATAACAATCTCCATAGGGGGTCATTATGGGGGTGCTGGATGTTCTCCATCTATAACAATCTCCATAGGGGGTCATTATGGGGGTGCTGGATGTTCTCCCTCTATAACAATCTCCATAGGGGTCATTATGGGGGTGCTGGATGTTCTCCATCTATAACAATCTCCATAGGGGGTCATTATGGGGGTGCTTGATGTTCTCCATCTATAACAATCTCCATAGGGGGTCATTATGGGGGTGCTGGATGTTCTCCCTCTATAACAATCACCATAGGGGGTCATTATGGGGGTGCTGGATGTTCTCCCTCTATAACAATCTCCATAGGGGGTCATTATGGGGGTGCTGGATGTTCTCCATCTATAACAATCTCCATAGGGGGTCATTATGGGGGTGCTGGATGTTCTCCCTCTATAACAATCTCCATAGGGGTCATTATGGGGGTGCTGGATGTTCTCCCTCTATAACAATCTCCATATGGGGTCATTATGGGGGTGCTGGATGTTCTTCCTCTATAACAATCTCCATAGGGGGTCATTATGGGGGTGCTGGATGTTCTCCATCTATAACAATCTCCATAGGGGGTCATTATGGGGGTGCTGGATGTTCTCCCTCTATAACAATCTCCATAGGGGGTCATTATGGGGGTGCTGGATGTTCTCCCTCTATAACAATCTCCATAGGGGGTCATTATGGGGGTGCTGGATGTTCTCCATCTATAACAATCTCCATAGGGGGTCATTATGGGGGTGCTGGATGTTCTCCATCTATAACAATCTCCATAGGGGATCATTATGGGGGTGCTGGATGTTCTCCATCTATAACAATCTCCATAGGGGGTCATTATGGGGGTGCTGGATGTTCTCCATCTATAACAATCTCCATAGGGGGTCATTATGGGGGTGCTGGATGTTCTCCATCTATAACAATCTCCATAGGGGGTCATTATGGGGGTGATGGATGTTCTCCATCTATAACAATCTCCATAGGGGGTCATTATGGGGGTGCTGGATGTTCTCCATCTATAACAATCTCCATAGGGGGTCATTATGGGGGTGCTGGATGTTCTCCATCTATAACAATCGCCATAGGGGGTCATTATGGGGGTGCTGGATGTTCTCCCTCTATAACAATCTCCATAGGGGGTCATTATGGGGGTGCTGGATGTTCTCCCTCTATAACAATCTCCATAGGGGGTCATTATGGGGGTGCTGGATGTTCTCCATCTATAACAATCTCCATAGGGGGTCATTATGGGGGTGCTGGATGTTCTCCCTCTATAACAATCTCCATAGGGGGTCATTATGGGGGTGCTGGATGTTCTCCCTCTATAACAATCTCCATAGGGGGTCATTATGGGGGTGCTGGATGTTCTCCATCTATAACAATCTCCATAGGGGGTCATTATGGGGGTGCTGGATGTTCTCCATCTATAACAATCTCCATAGGGGTCATTATGGGGGTGCTGGATGTTCTCCCTCTATAACAATCTCCATAGGGGGTCATTATGGGGGTGCTGGATGTTCTCCATCTATAACAATCTCCATAGGGGGTCATTATGGGGGTGCTGGATGTTCTCCCTCTATAACAATCTCCATAGGGGTCATTATGGGGTGCTGGATGTTCTCCATCTATAACAATCTTCATAGGGGTCATTATGGGGGTGCTGGATGTTCTCCATCTATAACAATCTCCATAGGGGGTCATTATGGGGGTGCTGGATGTTCTCCATCTATAACAATATCCATAGGGGTCATTATGGGGGTGCTGGATGTTCTCCATCTATAACAATCTCCATAGGGGGTCATTATGGGGGTGCTGGATGTTCTCCATCTATAACAATCTTCATAGGGGGTCATTATGGGGGTGCTGGATGTTCTCCATCTATAACAATCTCCATAGGGGGTCATTATGGGGGTGCTGGATGTTCTCCCTCTATAACAATCTCCATAGGGGTCATTATGGGGGTGCTGGATGTTCTCCATCTATAACAATCTCCAAAGGGGATCATTATGGGGGTGCTGGATGTTCTCCCTCTATAACAATCTCCATAGGGGGTCATTATGGGGGTGCTGGATGTTCTCCCTCTATAACAATCACCATAGGGGGTCATTATGGGGTGCTGGATGTTCTCCCTCTATAACAATCTCCATAATGGATCATTATGGGGGTGCTGGATGTTCTCCCTCTATAACAATCTTCATAGGGGGTCATTATGGGGGTGCTGGATGTTCTCCATCTATAACAATCTCCACAGGGGGTCATTATGGGGGTGCTGGATGTTCTCCATCTATAACAATATCCATAGGGGTCATTATGGGGGTGCTGGATGTTCTCCATCTATAACAATCTCCATAGGGGGTCATTATGGGGGTGCTTGATGTTCTCCATCTATAACAATCACCATAGGGGGTCATTATGGGGGTGCTGGATGTTCTTCCTGTATAACAATCACCATAGGGGTCATTATGGGGGTGCTGGATGTTCTCCATCTATAACAATCTCCATAGGGGATCATTATGGGGGTGCTGGATGTTCTCCATCTATAACAATCTCCATAGGGGGTCATTATGGGGGTGCTTGATGTTCTCCCTCTATAACAATCTCCATAGAGGGTCATTATGGGGTGCTGGATGTTCTCCCTCTATAGCAATCACCATAGGGGGTAATTATGGGGGTGCTGGATGTTCTTACTCTATATCAATCTCCATAGGGGGTCATTATGGGGGTGCTGGATGTTCTCCATCTATAACAATCTCCATAGGGGGTCATTATGGGGGTGCTGGATGTTCTCCCTCTATAACAATCTCCATAGGGGGTCATTATGGGGGTGCTGGATGTTCTCCCTCTATAACAATCTCCATAGGGGGTCATTATGGGGGTGCTGGATGTTCTCCATCTATAACAATCACCATAGGGGTCATTATGGGGGTGCTGGATGTTCTCCATCTATAACAATCTCCATAGGGGATCATTATGGGGGTGCTGGATGTTCTCCCTCTATAACAATCTCCATAGGGGGTCATTATAGGGGTGCTGGATGTTCTCCATCTATAACAATCTCCATAGGGGGTCATTATGGGGGTGCTGGATGTTCTCCCTCTATAACAATCTCCATAGGGGGTCATTATGGGGGTGCTGGATGTTCTCCATCTATAACAATCACCATAGGGGGTCATTATGGGGGTGCTGGATGTTCTCCATCTATAACAATCTCCATAGGGGGTCATTATGGGGGTGCTGGATGTTCTCCCGCTATAACAATCGCCATAGGGGGTCATTATGGGGGTGCTGGATGTTCTCCATCTATAACAATCTCCATAGGGGGTCATTATGGGGGTGCTGGATGTTCTCCCTCTATAACAATCTCCATAGGGGGTCATTATGGGGGTGCTGGATGTTCTCCCTCTATAACAATCTCCATAGGGGGTCATTATGGGGTGCTGGATGTTCTCCCTCTATAACAATCTCCATAGGGGGTCATTATAGGGGTGCTGGATGTTCTCCCTCTATAACAATCTCCATAGGGGTCATTATGGGGGTGCTGGATGTTCTCCATCTATAACAATCTCCATAGAGGGTCATTATGGGGGTGCTGGATGTTCTCCATCTATAACAATCTCCATAGGGGGTCATTATGGGGGTGCTGTTTGTTCTCCCTCTATAACAATCTCCATAGGGGGTCATTATGGGGGTGCTGGATGTTCTCCATCTATAACAATCTCCATAGGGGTCATTATGGGGGTGCTGGATGTTCTCCCGCTATAACAATCTCCATAGGGGTCATTATGGGGGTGCTGGATGTTCTCCATCTATAACAATCTCCATAGAGGGTCATTTTGGGGGTGCTGGTTGTTCTCCATCTATAACAATCTTCATAGGGGGTCATCATGGGGGTGCTGGATGTTCTCCATCTATAACAATCTCCATAGGGGGTCATTATGGGGTGCTGGATGTTCTCCCTCTATAACAATCACCAAAGGGGTCATTATGGGGGTGCTGGATGTTCTCCATCTATAACAATCACCAAAGGGGTCATTATGGGGGTGCTGGATGTTCTCCATCTATAACAATCTCCATAGAGGGTCATTATGGGGGTGCTGGATGTTCTCCATCTATAACAATCTTCATAGGGGGTCATTATGGGGGTGCTGGATGTTCTCCCTCTATAACAATCTCCATAGGGGTCATTATGGGGGTGCTGGATGTTCTCCCTCTATAACAATCACCAAAGGGGTCATTATGGGGGTGCTGGATGTTCTCCATCTATAACAATCTCCATAGGGGGTCATTATGGGGGAGCTGGATGTTCTCCATCTATAATAATCACCATAGGGGTCATTATGGGGGTGCAGGATATTCTCTATCTATAACAATCTCCATAGGGGATCGTTATGGGGGTGCTGGATGTTCTCCATCTATAACAATCTCCATAGGGGGTCATTATGGGGGAGCTGGATGTTCTCCATCTATAATAATCACCATAGGGGTCATTATGGGGGTGCAGGATATTCTCTATCTATAACAATCTCCATAGGGGATCATTATGGGGGTGCTTGATGTTCTCCATCTATAACAATCACCATAGGGGGTCATTATGGGGGTGCTGGATGTTCTTCCTGTATAACAATCACCATAGGGGTCATTATGGGGGTGCTGGATGTTCTCCCTCTATAACAATCTCCATAGGGGATCATTATGGGGGTGCTGGTTGTTCTCCCTCTATAACAATCTCCATAGGGGGTCATTATGGGGGTGCTGGATGTTCTCCCTCTATAACAATCTCCATAGGGGGTCATTATGGGGGTGCTGGATGTTCTCCCTCTATAACAATCTCCATAGGGGGTCATTATGGGGGTGCTGGATGTTCTCCATCTATAACAATCACCATAGGGGTCATTATGGGGGTGCTGGATGTTCTCCATCTATAACAATCTCCATAGGGGATCATTATGGGGGTGCTGGATGTTCTCCCTCTATAACAATCTCCATAGGGGGTCATTATAGGGGTGCTGGATGTTCTCCATCTATAACAATCTCCATAGGGGGTCATTATGGGGGTGCTGGATGTTCTCCCTCTATAACAATCTCCATAGGGGGTCATTATGGGGGTGCTGGATGTTCTCCATCTATAACAATCACCATAGGGGGTCATTATGGGGGTGCTGGATGTTCTCCATCTATAACAATCTCCATAGGGGGTCATTATGGGGGTGCTGGATGTTCTCCCGCTATAACAATCGCCATAGGGGGTCATTATGGGGGTGCTGGATGTTCTCCATCTATAACAATCTCCATAGGGGTTCATTATGGGGGTGCTGGATGTTCTCCCTCTATAACAATCTCCATAGGGGGTCATTATGGGGGTGCTGGATGTTCTTACTCTATATCAATCTCCATAGGGGGTCATTATGGGGGTGCTGGATGTTCTCCATCTATAACAATCTCCATAGGGGGTCATTATGGGGGTGCTGGATGTTCTCCCTCTATAACAATCTCCATAGGGGGTCATTATGGGGGTGCTGGATGTTCTCCCTCTATAACAATCTCCATAGGGGGTCATTATGGGGGTGCTGGATGTTCTCCATCTATAACAATCACCATAGGGGTCATTATGGGGGTGCTGGATGTTCTCCATCTATAACAATCTCCATAGGGGATCATTATGGGGGTGCTGGATGTTCTCCCTCTATAACAATCTCCATAGGGGGTCATTATAGGGGTGCTGGATGTTCTCCATCTATAACAATCTCCATAGGGGGTCATTATGGGGGTGCTGGATGTTCTCCCTCTATAACAATCTCCATAGGGGGTCATTATGGGGGTGCTGGATGTTCTCCATCTATAACAATCTCCATAGGGGGTCATTATGGGGGTGCTGGATGTTCTCCATCTATAACAATCTCCATAGGGGGTCATTATGGGGGTGCTGGATGTTCTCCCTCTATAACAATCTCCATAGGGGGTCATTATGGGGGTGCTGGATGTTCTCCATCTATAACAATCACCATAGGGGGTCATTATGGGGGTGCTGGATGTTCTCCATCTATAACAATCTCCATAGGGGGTCATTATGGGGGTGCTGGATGTTCTCCCGCTATAACAATCGCCATAGGGGGTCATTATGGGGGTGCTGGATGTTCTCCATCTATAACAATCTCCATAGGGGGTCATTATGGGGGTGCTGGATGTTCTCCCTCTATAACAATCTCCATAGGGGGTCATTATGGGGGTGCTGGATGTTCTCCCTCTATAACAATCTCCATAGGGGGTCATTATGGGGTGCTGGATGTTCTCCCTCTATAACAATCTCCATAGGGGGTCATTATAGGGGTGCTGGATGTTCTCCCTCTATAACAATCTCCATAGGGGTCATTATGGGGGTGCTGGATGTTCTCCATCTATAACAATCTCCATAGAGGGTCATTATGGGGGTGCTGGATGTTCTCCATCTATAACAATCTCCATAGGGGGTCATTATGGGGGTGCTGTTTGTTCTCCCTCTATAACAATCTCCATAGGGGGTCATTATGGGGGTGCTGGATGTTCTCCATCTATAACAATCTCCATAGGGGTCATTATGGGGGTGCTGGATGTTCTCCCGCTATAACAATCTCCATAGGGGTCATTATGGGGGTGCTGGATGTTCTCCATCTATAACAATCTCCATAGAGGGTCATTATGGGGGTGCTGGATGTTCTCCATCTATAACAATCTTCATAGGGGGTCATCATGGGGGTGCTGGATGTTCTCCATCTATAACAATCTCCATAGGGGGTCATTATGGGGGTGCTGGATGTTCTCCCTCTATAACAATCACCAAAGGGGTCATTATGGGGGTGCTGGATGTTCTCCATCTATAACAATCACCAAAGGGGTCATTATGGGGGTGCTGGATGTTCTCCATCTATAACAATCTCCATAGAGGGTCATTATGGGGGTGCTGGATGTTCTCCATCTATAACAATCTTCATAGGGGGTCATTATGGGGGTGCTGGATGTTCTCCCTCTATAACAATCTCCATAGGGGTCATTATGGGGGTGCTGGATGTTCTCCCTCTATAACAATCACCAAAGGGGTCATTATGGGGGTGCTGGATGTTCTCCATCTATAACAATCTCCATAGGGGGTCATTATGGGGGAGCTGGATGTTCTCCATCTATAATAATCACCATAGGGGTCATTATGGGGGTGCAGGATATTCTCTATCTATAACAATCTCCATAGGGGATCGTTATGGGGGTGCTGGATGTTCTCCATCTATAACAATCTCCATAGGGGGTCATTATGGGGGAGCTGGATGTTCTCCATCTATAATAATCACCATAGGGGTCATTATGGGGGTGCAGGATATTCTCTATCTATAACAATCTCCATAGGGGATCATTATGGGGGTGCTTGATGTTCTCCATCTATAACAATCACCATAGGGGGTCATTATGGGGGTGCTGGATGTTCTTCCTGTATAACAATCACCATAGGGGTCATTATGGGGGTGCTGGATGTTCTCCCTCTATAACAATCTCCATAGGGGATCATTATGGGGGTGCTGGTTGTTCTCCCTCTATAACAATCTCCATAGGGGGTCATTATGGGGGTGCTGGATGTTCTCCCTCTATAACAATCTCCATAGGGGGTCATTATGGGGGTGCTGGATGTTCTCCCTCTATAACAATCTCCATAGGGGTCATTATGGGGGTGCTGGATGTTCTCCATCTATAACAATCTCCATAGAGGGTCATTATGGGGGTGCTGGTTGTTCTCCCTCTATAACAATCTCCATAGGGGGTCATTATGGGGGTGCTGGATGTTCTCCCTCTATAACAATCTCCATAGGGGGTCATTATGGGGGTGCTGGATGTTCTCCCTCTATAACAATCTCCATAGGGGTCATTATGGGGGTGCTGGATGTTCTCCATCTATAACAATCTCCATAGAGGGTCATTATGGGGGTGCTGGATGTTCTCCATCTATAACAATCTCCATAGGGGGTCATTATGGGGGTGCTGTTTGTTCTCCCTCTATAACAATCTCCATAGGGGGTCATTATGGGGGTGCTGGATGTTCTCCCGCTATAACAATCTCCATAGAGGGTCATTATGGGGGTGCTGGATGTTCTCCCTCTATAACAATCTCCATAGAGGGTCATTATGGGGGTGCTGGATGTTCTCCCTCTATAACAATCTCCATAGAGGGTTATTATGGGGGTGCTGGATGTTCTCCCTCTATAACAATCTCCATAGAGGGTTATTATGGGGGTGCTGGATGTTCTCCATCTATAACAATCTCCATAGGGGTCATTATGGGGGTGCTGGATGTTCTCCCGCTATAACAATCTTCATAGGGGTCATTATGGGGGTGCTGGATGTTCTCCATCTATAACAATCTCCATAGGGGGTCATTATGGGGGAGCTGGATGTTCTCCATCTATAAAAATCACCATAGGGGTCATTATGGGGGTGCTGGATGTTCTCCCTCTATAACAATCTTCATAGGGGGTCATTATGGGGGTGCTGGATGTTCTCCATCTATAATAATCACCATAGGGGTCATTATGGGGGTGCAGGATATTCTCTATCTATAACATTCTCCATAGGGGATCATTATGGGGGTGCTGGATGTTCTCCATCTATAACAATCTCCATAGGGGGTCATTATGGGGGTGCTTGATGTTCTCCATCTATAACAATCACCATAGGGGGTCATTATGGGGGTGCTGGATGTTCTTCCTGTATAACAATCACCATAGGGGTCATTATGGGGGTGCTGGATGTTCTCCCTCTATAACAATCTCCATAGGGGATCATTATGGGGGTGCTGGATGTTCTCCCTCTATAACAATCTCCATAGGGGGTCATTATGGGGGTGCTGGATGTTCTCCCTCTATAACAATCTCCATACGGGGTCATTATGGGGGTGCTGGATGTCTCAATAACAATCTTCATACGGGGTCATTATGGGGGTGCTGGTTGTTCTCCCTCTATAACAATCTCCATAGGGGTCATTATGGGGGTGCTGGGTGTTCTCAGTTTATAACAATCTCCAAAGCGGAGCATTATGGCAGTACTGGATGTTCTCAGTTTATAACAATCTCCATAGGGGGTCATTATGGGGTGCTGGATGTTCTCCCTCTATAACAATCTCCATAGGGGGTCATTATGGGGGTGTTGGATGTTCTCCCTCTATAACAATCTCCATAGGGGGTCATTATGGGGGTGCTGGATGTTCTCCATCTATAACAATCTCCAAAGGGGATCGTTATGGGGGTGCTGGATGTTCTCCCTCTATAACAATCTCCATAGGGGGTCATTATGGGGGTGCTGGATGTTCTCCCTCTATAACAATCACCATAGGGGGTCATTATGGGGTGCTGGATGTTCTCCCTCTATAACAATCTCCATAATGGATCATTATGGGGGTGCTGGATGTTCTCCCTCTATAACAATCTTCATAGGGGGTCATTATGGGGGTGCTGGATGTTCTCCATCTATAACAATCTCCATAGGGGGTCATCATGGGGGTGCTGGATGTTCTCCATCTATAACAATATCCATAGGGGTCATTATGGGGGTGCTGGATGTTCTCCATCTATAACAATCTCCATAGGGGGTCATTATGGGGGTGCTTGATGTTCTCCATCTATAACAATCACCATAGGGGGTCATTATGGGGGTGCTGGATGTTCTTCCTGTTTAACAATCACCATAGGGGTCATTATGGGGATGCTGGATGTTCTCCCTCTATAACAATCTCCATAGGGGGTCATTATGGGGGTGCTGGATGTTCTCCCTCTATAACAATCTTCATAGGGGGTCATTATGGGGGTGCTGGTTGTTCTCCCTCTATAACAATCTCCATAGGGGGTCATTATGGGGGTGCTGGGTGTTCTCAGTTTATAACAATCTCCAAAGCGGAGCATTATGAGGGTGCTGGATGTTCTCAGTTTATAACAATCTCCATAGGGGGTCATTATGGGGGTGCTGGATGTTCTCCATCTATAACAATCTCCATAGGGGGTCATTATGGGGTGCTCGATGTTCTCCCTCTATAACAATCTCCATAGGGGGTCATTATGGGGGTTCTGGATGTTCTCCATCTATAACAATCTCCATAGGGGATCATTATGGGGGTGCTGGATGTTCTCCCTCTATAACAATCTCCATAGGGGGTCATTATGGGGGTGCTGGATGTTCTCCATCTATAACAATCGCCATAGGGGGTCATTATGGGGGTGCTGGATGTTCTTACTCTATAACAATCTCCATAGGGGATCATTATGGGGGTGCTGGATGTTCTCCATCTATAACAATCTCCATAGGGGGTCATTATGGGGGTGCTGGATGTTCTCCATCTATAACAATCACCATAGGGGGTCATTATGGGGGTGCTGTTTGTTCTCCCTCTATAAAAATCTCCATAGAGGGTCATTATGGGGTGCTGGATGTTCTCCATCTATAACAATCTCCATAGGGGGTCATTATGGGGGTGCTGGATGTTCTCCCTCTATAACAATCTCCATAGAGGGTCATTATGGGGTGCTGGATGTTCTCCCTCTATAGCAATCACCATAGGGGGTAATTATGGGGGTGCTGGATGTTCTTACTCTATAACAATCTCCATAGGGGGTCATTATGGGGGTGCTGGATGTTCTCCATCTATAACAATCTCCATAGGGGGTCATTATGGGGGTGCTGGATGTTCTCCCTCTATAACAATCTCCATAGGGGGTCATTATGGGGGTGCTGGATGTTCTATAACAATCTCCATAGGGGGTCATTATGGGGGTGCTGGATGTTCTCCATCTATAACAATCTCCATAGGGGGTCATTATGGGGGTGCTGGATGTTCTCCATCTATAACAATCACCATAGGTGGTCATTATGGGGGGTGCTGGATGTTCTCCCTCTATAACAATCTCCATAGAGGGTCATTATGGGGGTGCTGGATGTTCTCCATCTATAACAATCACCATAGGTGGTCATTATGGGGGTGCTGGATGTTCTCCCTCTATAACAATCTCCATAGAGGGTCATTATGGGGGTGCTGGATGTTCTCCCTCTATAACAATCACCATAGGGGGTCATTATGGGGGTGCTGGATGTTCTCCATCTATAACAATCTCCATAGGGGGTCATTATGGGGGTGCTGGATGTTCTCCATCTATAACAATCACCATAGGGGTCATTATGGGGGTGCTGGATGTTCTCCATCTATAACAATGCCATAGGGGGTCATTATGGGGGTGCTTGATGTTCTCCCGCTATAACAATCGCCATAGGGGGTCATTATGGGGGTGCTGGATGTTCTCCATCTATAACAATCTCCATAGGGGGTCATTATGGGGGTGCTGGATGTTCTCCCTCTATAACAATCTCCATAATGGATCATTATGGGGGTCCTGGATGTTGTCACTGTGGAAAGGAGACTATAGGATAAAACCAGAGCAGCCAAGCTGGAGCCGTCTGACTGGGCCCTGCACGGTGCACCTGAGAGGTCATTGACAGCACTGCCAGGCTAATCTGAGAGGGGGGGGGTTGCTGATGTAAGGGGGGAGTGAATACAATAATGTAAGGGGGGCACTGATATAAAGGTTCCCCCTTATATTAGTAACACCCCACTTACCTTAGTGTATTCACGCTGCAGAAGGTGGTCTCTGGTCACCAGAGCCCCCCCTTACATCAGAGTTCCCCCATAGATCATTATCTGCAGCGTTCCCCTTCACTGTAAGGGGGAATCCTGTGGACTCTGATGTAAGGGGGAACTCTGTGCTGGCAGTAACCTTACCTTCATGTAAATGGAAAAAGTTGTTTTTTGACTTTTGTTTAACTTAAACACATTGCTAATAGCACTAGTTACATGTTTATAGTTTAAATATTGATATTTGCACTGCTTAGCAGTGAAAATTGTTATTTTTAAGTAATTTTTTTGCAGTGCCAGTAAAAAAAATGTGTCTCTGGCAGTAAATTTCAGGATTTTTACTAGTAAATTCCATTTCAGGGGGTTGGCAACACTGCTGGTCGGGGGCCTGGTGACTGTGAGTAATGCCCAGCAGGAACCAAAAATTGTCCCTGAATTACCAGCCGCCCCTGTGTCCATAGCTATTCCCCTCGAGGGAGACAGTATTGGAGGGAAGTAGACATGTGCACAACAAAAAAAAATTTGTTTATTTTCGTTTAGTTTTTTTCGTTTCCGTTGATTCGTAACGATTCGTACATTCTTAAGTCGTCGGTGTTCGTATTCGTAACGATTCGTATTTTCGTAAGAGTTATTTTTTCATTGATTCGTTTTTTCGTTAGTTTAATTTTCGTTTATTCGAAATTCGGACGCATTCGTATTTATTCGTACATTCGTAATCGGAGCATGATTCATAATTTTATGTAATGTGTATGCTATTATTACATTTTAATAATTTACGAATCTAAAAAAAAAATTACGAATCTAAAAAAAAAATTACGAATCGAAAAAAAAAAGTTACGAATGTATGAATTTTTTCGTTCAATCCATTCGAAGCACGTTAAGCAGCGCCATTGTAAGGGACACGGAAAATTACCAATTCAACAAAAAAAAAAAGTTCCGAATGTACAAATTTTTTCCTTCATTTTCGTTGTTCCTGTTTTCGTTTTTCGGATTTTCTTCATTCGTACATTATTGTTTCTAATTAGTTTTTTTCGGATTTTCGTTTTTTTTCGGATTCGTTCGATTCAAACGATTGGTTCATTCGTACGAAAACGAACGAACGAAAATAACGAAAAAAAACTAAAAACAAAAAAAAAAACTAAACGAATTGCACATGTCTAGAGGGAAGTGCGCCCTTTCAGGTGAGCCAGAAGAGGGGGTGCGAGGGCAGGGCCATAGTTTGGGGTTCCCCCAGATTGCAAGCCGAGTTTGGGTCCCCGGAGAAGTCAGCAGCAGCTCGGAGGGGGAATGGGAGACAGGAGTCCTGGAGGTCCAGTCCAAGGGAAGGAGGTGTGCCAGATCCGGCTAGGGGAACTGAAGAAGCTGCAGGAACCCCCATCAGCAGCAGACAACTTTTCAACAGCAGCACCCTCCACCACCCAAACCAGGGCAGCTGAGTACAGGCAGTGGGTGAAGAGGTCCCCTGATGCTTGCGTCCTGCCTGGAAAAGGAAAGCCCAGAGAACTGCCCAGGTCTCCCCAGATTCCAGTGGGAAATTCAGCGCAGAGTTGTTCTGGAGTGGGGTCTGGACTACCCTTATGTCCCTCCCGAGACCATGGACATTTGGTGGAGAACTCCTGGGGAGAGTGGGAGGATGATCTGGTCTGGGAGTATTTGCATATCCCCAAGCCTCTGTGGGTTCCCGGAATGTGAGGAGACATGGGCCAGTTTTGGAGGACATTCGGAGGGAATGGAGGCTGGGGAGAGCAATTTATCGAGATAGAGGGATGGTTGTGAAGGTAGGACGGCCTCCCGGGAGTCACTCTATCTCCATCAGAGAAGAAGGGGGTGGTAGGAAGAGATTACCTGACCCACACTTCTATGCGTGAGAGACTGCTGAAGCGTGCAGCTCACCTTGGAAACCCTTTGTGCAACATTGACTACAGGACTAAGACCTGCAGTAATAAAAAAGAAAAAGAAAATACTCAAAAAAAAAAAATTGAATAAATAATAATTTTTTCTTTTACATACTGTCAACCAGCCAGTGTCCCTGCTTAACACCACACCAGATATATGATGACACTGTACTGTACTGGTGAGAGTATGTAAAAAAAATAAAAATAAAAACATTTAATTAACATAAATTTTCAAAAATATTATTGCCATGCCTCTTACCAAACACCTTGGACTGTCTACTTTCCAAAAGGGGGTCATTTGGGGGGGGGGGGGGGTATTTGTACTGTTCTGACATTTTAGGAGCCTCAAGAAATGAGTCAATACATCAGGATTGATCGATTTTCAAATATACTGTACCATAGATTGTAGACGCTATAACTTTCACACAAACCAATTAAATGTACACATTCTGGTATTTTTATTTTGATAAATTACATGTAGCAGAATACGTTTTTGGCCTAAATATACAAAAGACAATTGTTTTATTTTATTTTTATAGGACAGGTTTTATAACAGAAAGTAGTTCAGACAAGAAATGAATTAAAATCTTAAACAAGGATATATAAATAGAACCATGCCAGGGGTTCTAGCCTTCCCCCTATCCTATTAAAGAGAATAATTTATATCTCTGTCTGTTTATCCATCTGTCTTGCTGTCAGAGTTCCCCTCACTTCCTGTCTGGTGAATTGTTGTCAGGACAGGAAGTAAATGGAAATTTCTTTGACAGCTCTGGATAGCAAAAAAAAAAGGTTCTAATACATCTCCACTCTACAACTAAAAACACACGTTGGCTATAGATATATTGTAAAGGTGCTGGATCCCGGACTAACCCCAATCCTCACTAAACGACCTCACGTTTCACTGACCCAGAACAAGCATGCAGCCGATCCCGGGAGCTGCACATCAGAACAAGACCTGCTGTGTGTAGACCAGTGGCAGTCTCAGCCTGGACAGTCGACACCCTCAACGCGTTTTGTACCGGAGGGTACTGGTGTTTTCTCCTTCAGAGATTTCACACTAAATATTAGGGGTGCAACCATATAGTCCCCACTGTAATATCCACATCCTCTCCCCCACTGTAATATTGGCAGGGTATCGCAGAGTATTGGCTGGGTATCGCAGAGTATTGGCTGGGTATCGCAGAGTATTGGCTGGGTATCGCAGAGTATTGGCTGGGTAATGCAGAGTATTGGCTGGGTAATGCAGAGTATTGGCTGGGTATCGCAGAGTATTGGCTGGTTATTGCAGAGTATTGGCTGGGTATCGCAGAGTATTGGCTGGGTATCGCAGAGTATTGGCTGGGTAATGCAGAGTATCGCAGAGTTTTGGCTGGGTAATGCAGAGTATCACAGAGTTTTGGCTGGGTAATGCAGAGTATATGCTGGGTAATGCAGAGAATATGCTGGGTAATGCAGGGTATTGGCTGGGTAATGCAGGGTATTGGCTGGGTAATGCAGGGTATTGGCTGGGTAATGCAGGGTATTGGCTGGGTAATGCAGGATATTGGCTGGGTAATGCAGGGTATGTTTACAAGTGATCCCTCCATCATTTGACGGAGCGATCACATTGTAAACAGTGGCCGGGTGTACCAAGATGGCCGCCGCTCCAGAGCTAGGCCGAAGCCGCGGCCTTTCCTAAGGCCGCCGGGTGTACCAAGATGGCCGCCACCGCTCCGGAGCTAGGCCGAAGCCGCGGCCTTTCCTAAGGCCGAGGCCGCGGAGCGCTCCGTGGATCGCGGGGTGTGCCGATCCGAACTGGGTGACCCGTTCGGATCACGGATCGGCGACGATCCGTTGCACCCCTACTAAATATCTATCCTGGGATGTTGGCAACACTTTATGGGAACTATATGTCCCCCAAAATGGTTCAGCAATTTCTGTACTACATGGGTTCCAGTGGGTGGAGTGAAACATGTTGGGGGGTGGGGGTCCAGGCTGAGACTGACACTTGTCTACACACAGCAGGTCTTGTTCTGATGTGTGGCTTCTGGGATCTTCTACCTCTTATCTGTCATTGCCTGGAGCGTGGGCGGGTTCCTCACAGCGGCAGGCACAGGACCACACTTTCTAGCAGGGTAATCGGCTCACATACATACCATGGGTTCCCAGAACAAGCATGCAGCCAGTGAAATAATCTGACCTCCTTGCATGCTTGTTCCTGGTCAGTCACACACTAGGTCAGGGGTAGGCAACCTGGGGCCCATCATGTCTCTGGGAGTAATTGTAACTGCCTGCCTTGCAATGCCTCATGGGAAATGTAGTTCTACAACAGCTGGAGAGCCCTAGGTTGCCTACCTCTGCACTAGGTGGTGAAGTGAGGTTTAGGATGAAGATAACGACCCCCGAGGCCTTCAGCTTTGTAAATAAATCAGTAATGTTGGTTATTTCTCCAGTGCATCCTCCTATTGGCTGGGTATTGCACCCTGTGATGCTCCCTGTGATGTCCCCAGTCTCTATGCAGACTTCTCACCTCGCATTCCCTCCCAGATGATATGATCATATAGGAATCCTTACCTACACGTAACCCAGCATGGAGGGGCTCAGTGAAGGTGGCGGTGAAGGTGTGGAGGTGTCGGATCGGGTAACACAGATCGAAAAAGGAGATCCGCCCGGCCTCATAATCTAGTTCTACCCTTAATCTGTTACTGTAGACACCGCCGGGGAACGGGATCGGATAACTGTCATGCAAAAAAAAGTATTCATTATACTTCCTCCTCTCCAAACACCAGGACTTATTATTATATCCAAGCCCTGACTGATATCCCCTCCGGTCTATACTGGTGTAACACATCCCGACTTTCCAGATCGGCGACTCCCCAACATCCACTTCCCAGTAATGTCTCCCTGAGGAGAAACTCTGAGTGCTCATCACCTGAGAACACCGAAAACTCTCCGGTATTTCTGGGAAGACCTTAGTTGGTGACCTATAGACGGTTTTCCTGTCATATGCTATAGCTAGATAATTACTGGCTGTGCTCAAATCCAGTAATATGTCTGCAAACTCCGGCACCCCAAATGTTTTCTGTACAGCCCCATTTTTAGGTCCTCCAGCCTGGCGTTGTATGGTGGGAGTGGGTTCGGGATGTTTCCTGGATGGTTTAGCAATAAAGGGAAGTATTTCCTTTGCACTAGAATGTGGATAGACATGTGTGTCTGTACATTTCTGTACGTTTACCGCAGACATGGTATCAGATAAACCTTTGTGTAATGTGTATGAGTATTTCCTGTTCTCCTGGGAAGTGGTGGGGTCACACGAGACGTGTTCTGGTAATGACCGTTTCCTGTTCTTCTGAGAAGTGGTGGGGCCACATAAGACGTGTTCTGGTGATGACCGTTTCCTGTTCTGCTGGGAAGTGGTGGGGCCACATAAGACGTGTTCTGGTGATGACCGTTTCCTGTTCTCCTGGGAAGTGGTGGGGCCACATAAGACGTGTTCTGGTGATGACCGTTTCCTGTTCTCCTGGGAAGTGGTGGGGTCACATAATACGTGTTCTGGTGACTTGATGTGGACTCTCAGGTGATTGAGACACAGAGAAGCTTCACACAGCAGACAGGATTTCACAGCAGGTACAGCAGTGTGAATACAGTAGGTACAGAAGACCCCGGATGGCGCCTGATCAGGATTGGTGGACTGGAAATTCTCCACTATGTTCCGCAGTGTTATGTTCCTCCGCAGTGAAGGCCGCTCCCGGAACTCTTCTCTGCAATCAGGACAGAAATAGCCTCCAGACCTCTCCTGTGAATCCAACACGCGACCAATACAGTCCTGGCAGAAGTTGTGTCCACATATCAGTGTTATAGGATCTGTATAAATACTCAGACAGATGGAACATTCCAGCTCCTCCTTCAGATCAGCAGACGCCATCACTGAAAGCAGAAGAGAGAAAAGAAATTGAAATGATCTGACACGCATTAATGCTGAGCTCCAGGATTTCTGACCGTCTCCTGTACCATGTCCCCAGCCTCTGACCGTCTCCTGTACCTTGTCCCCTGCCTCTGACCGTCTCCTGTACCGTGTCCCCAGCCTCTGACCGTCTCCTGTACCGTGTCCCCAGCCTCTGACCGTCTCCTGTACCGTGTCCCCAGCCTCTGACCGTCTCCTGTACCGTGTCCCCAGCCTCTGACCGTCTCCTGTACCGTGTCCCCTGCCTCTGACCGTCTTCTGTACCCTGTCCCCAGCCTCTGACCGTCTCCTGTACCGTGTCCCCAGCCTCTGACCGTCTCCTGTACCGTGTCCCCAGCCTCTGACCGTCTCCTGTACCGTGTCCCCTGCCTCTGACCGTCTTCTGTACCCTGTCCCCAGCCTCTGACCGTCTCCTGTACCGTGTCCCCAGCCTCTGACCGTCTCCTGTACCGTGTCCCCAGCCTCTGACCGTCTCCTGTACCGTGTCCCCTGCCTCTGACCGTCTCCTGTACCGTGTCCCCAGCCTCTGACCGTCTCCTGTACCGTGTCCCCAGCCTCTGACTGTCTCCTGTACCGTGTCCCCAGCCTCTGACCGTCTCCTGTACCGTGTCCCCAGCCTCTGACCGTCTCCTGTACCGTGTCCCCAGCCATCTCCTGTACAAAAATATTTTTTAAAAACAGTCACTGTGCTGTTTCGGTATCGGTTTTCAGCCTAGTGTATTTTTCATTTTCGGCACCAAAAAACCCATTTGGTGCATCCCTAATAACTGTATTGTCTCCCTTTTATATTGTAAAGCGCTGCGTAAACTGTTGGCGCTATAAAAATCCTGTATTATAATAATAATATAGCTCTCCCGTAAAATGCCCTGTCTTCTGTAGTCCAAGACTTCACACATCCTGACAAGAGTTCTGGGAATCCTGACTTTTATGGGGAAGGCCAATAACTGCATGTTTGGTCATTTTGTTGCTATGGCAGGGAACAATTTCATTAGTTGGTCAACCGCAAATGGTTAAAGCTCCGGTCACACTCGGGGTCGAATCAAACCCTAAGCTCTTTGCTAGTGGGAAATGATTATCGATCGTTGGTTGCTATAGCAACATGCAAATAGCCACCTAAGTTTGCAGTTTCCACAAACTGCAAATTAATTGGGTTCACCTCAAGCCCATACTCCTCTCAAACCTCATCATGACCCAAGAACCTCTAGTCTACTATTGTATTAATACATACAGTGTGGAAATGACTTAGTCGGTTCGTGTGTGGCCAAGTCCGTTCGTTTTGAAAGTCTGTCGGAACTCCGCCGAAAGTCCGTCAAAGTCTGTCGGACCTAGTTTGCCGGAAAGTCCGGTCGTGTGTACGCGACATTAGTCATTTTTAGGCAGGGTTTCCCTGAGACTGGAAAGTTATTTCAAGGGGTTCCTCTGTGTTGAAAAGGTTGAGAAAGGCTGCTTTGGAAGGTTTGAATCTCGGCCGGTTCAGCAGGAACCAGTTTTGATTCACACCATTTGTGGGCAGGTTGACTGTACCCAAGTTGATCGCTCAACTTGTGTACAACAGCCTGCTGGATTTTACATGTGATTATTGCTGGGGGCTGTTACAGCCATTGGCAATAATCACTGAGTGAAAAGTGAACCCCGTGTCTTCTGGGCACAACCACACCGGCCTGCCTACAGATATTGTTTTAAAAAATAAAAAGCGGTCCCAGTCTATCCTGGCTCCGCTACATCTCCTTTCCTGTCCTGGCTCCGCTGCATCTCCTTTCCTGTCCTGGCTCCGCTGCATCTCCTTTCCTGTCCTGGCTCCGCTACATCTCCTTTCCTGTCCTGGCTCCGCTACATCTCCTTTCCTGTCCTGGCTCCGCTACATCTCCTTTCCTGTCCTGGCTCCGCTACATCTCCTTTCCTGTCCTGGCTCCGCTACATCTCCTTTCCTGTCCTGGCTCCGCTACATCTCCTTTCCTGTCCTGGCTCCGCTACATCTCCTTCCCTGTCCTGGCTCCGCTACATCTCCTTCCCTGTCCTGGCTCCGCTACATCTCCTTTCCTGTCCTGGCTCCGCTACATCTCCTTCCCTGTCCTGGCTCCGCTACATCTCCTTCCCTGTCCTGGCTCCGCTACATCTCCTTTCCTGTCCTGGCTCCGCTACATCTCCTTTCCTGTCCTGGCTCCGCTACATCTCCTTTCCTGTCCTGGCTCCGCTACATCTCCTTACCTGTCCTGGCTCCGCTACATCTCCTTTCCTGTCCTGGCTCCGCTACATCTCCTTTCCTGTCCTGGCTCCGCTACATCTCCTTTCCTGTCCTGGCTCCGCTACATCTCCTTTCCTGTCCTGGCTCCGCTACATCTCCTTTCCTGTCCTGGCTCCGCTACATCTCCTTTCCTGTCCTGGCTCCGCTACATCTGCTTTCCTGTCCTGGCTCCGCTACATCTGCTTTCCTGTCCTGGCTCCGCTACATCTCCTTTCCTGTCCTGGCTCCGCTACATCTCCTTTCCTGTCCTGGCTCCGCTACATCTCCTTGCCTGTCCTGGCTCCGCTACATCTCCTTTCCTGTCCTGGCTCCGCTACATCTCCTTTCCTGTGCTGGCTCCGCTACATCTCCTTTCCTGTCCTGGCTCCGCTACATCTCCTTTCCTGTCCTGGCTCCGCTACATCTCCTTTCCTGTCCTGGCTCCGCTACATCTCCTTTCCTGTCCTGGCTCCGCTACATCTCCTTCCCTGTCCTGGCTCCGCTACATCTCCTTCCCTGTCCTGGCTCCGCTACATCTCCTTTCCTGTCCTGGCTCCGCTACATCTCCTTCCCTGTCCTGGCTCCGCTACATCTCCTTCCCTGTCCTGGCTCCGCTACATCTCCTTCCCTGTCCTGGCTCCGCTACATCTCCTTCCCTGTCCTGGCTCCGCTACATCTCCTTTCCTGTCCTGGCTCCGCTACATCTCCTTTCCTGTCCTGGCTCCGCTACATCTCCTTTCCTGTCCTGGCTCCGCTACATCTCCTTTCCTGTCCTGGCTCCGCTACATCTCCTTCCTGTCCTGGCTCCGCTACATCTCCTTCCCTGTCCTGGCTCCGCTACATCTCCTTTCCTGTCCTGGCTCCGCTACATCTCCTTCCCTGTCCTGGCTCCGCTACATCTCCTTTCCTGTCCTGGCTCCGCTACATCTCCTTTCCTGTCCTGGCTCCGCTACATCTCCTTTCCTGTCCTGGCTCCGCTACATCTCCTTTCCTGTCCTGGCTCCGCTACATCTCCTTTCCTGTCCTGGCTCCGCTACATCTCCTTCCCTGTCCTGGCTCCGCTACATCTCCTTTCCTGTCCTGGCTCCGCTACATCTCCTTCCCTGTCCTGGCTCCGCTACATCTCCTTCCCTGTCCTGGCTCCGCTACATCTCCTTCCCTGTCCTGGCTCCGCTACATCTCCTTTCCTGTCCTGGCTCCGCTACATCTCCTTTCCTGTCCTGGCTCCGCTACATCTCCTTCCCTGTCCTGGCTCCGCTACATCTCCTTTCCTGTCCTGGCTCCGCTACATCTCCTTCCCTGTCCTGGCTCCGCTACATCTCCTTCCCTGTCCTGGCTCCGCTACATCTCCTTCCCTGTCCTGGCTCCGCTACATCTCCTTCCTGTCCTGGCTCCGCTACATCTCCTTCCCTGTCCTGGCTCCGCTACATCTCCTTTCCTGTCCTGGCTCCGCTACATCTCCTTTCCTGTCCTGGCTCCGCTACATCTCCTTTCCTGTCCTGGCTCCGCTACATCTCCTTTCCTGTCCTGGCTCCGCTACATCTCCTTTCCTGTCCTGGCTCCGCTACATCTCCTTTCCTGTCCTGGCTCCGCTACATCTCCTTTCCTGTCCTGGCTCCGCTACATCTCCTTTCCTGTCCTGGCTCCGCTACATCTCCTTTCCAGTCCTGGCTCCGCTACATCTCCTTTCCTGTCCTGGCTCCGCTACATCTCCTTTCCTGTCCTGGCTCCGCTACATCTCCTTTCCTGTCCTGGCTCCGCTACATCTCCTTTCCTGTCCTGGCTCCGCTACATCTCCTTTCCTGTCCTGGCTCCGCTACATCTCCTGTCCTGGCTCCGCTACATCTCCTTTCCTGTCCTGGCTCCGCTACATCTCCTTCCTGTCCTGGCTCCGCTACATCTCCTTTCCTGTCCTGGCTCCGCTACATCTCCTTTCCTGTCCTGGCTCCGCTACATCTCCTTTCCTGTCCTGGCTCCGCTACATCTCCTTTCCTGTCCTGGCTCCGCTACATCTCCTTTCCTGTCCTGGCTCCGCTACATCTCCTTTCCTGTCCTGGCTCCGCTACATCTCCTTTCCTGTCCTGGCTCCGCTACATCTCCTTTCCTGTCCTGGCTCCGCTACATCTCCTTTCCTGTCCTGGCTCCGCTACATCTCCTTTCCTGTCCTGGCTCCGCTACATCTCCTTTCCTGTCCTGGCTCCGCTACATCTCCTTTCCTGTCCTGGCTCCGCTACATCTCCTTTCCTGTCCTGGCTCCGCTACATCTCCTTTCCTGTCCTGGCTCCGCTACATCTCCTTTCCTGTCCTGGCTCCGCTACATCTCCTTTCCTGTCCTGGCTCCGCTACATCTCCTTTCCTGTCCTGGCTCCGCTACATCTCCTTTCCTGTCCTGGCTCCGCTACATCTCCTTTCCTGTCCTGGCTCCGCTACATCTCCTTTCCTGTCCTGGCTCCGCTACATCTCCTTTCCTGTCCTGGCTCCGCTACATCTCCTTTCCTGTCCTGGCTCCGCTACATCTCCTTCCCTGTCCTGGCTCCGCTACATCTCCTTTCCTGTCCTGGCTCCGCTACATCTCCTTCCCTGTCCTGGCTCCGCTACATCTCCTTCCTGTCCTGGCTCCGCTACATCTCCTTCCCTGTCCTGGCTCCGCTACATCTCCTTCCCTGTCCTGGCTCCGCTACATCTCCTTCCCTGTCCTGGCTCCGCTACATCTCCTTTCCTGTCCTGGCTCCGCTACATCTCCTTTCCTGTCCTGGCTCCGCTACATCTCCTTCCCTGTCCTGGCTCCGCTACATCTTCTTCCCTGTCCTGGCTCCGCTACATCTCCTTTCCTGTCCTGGCTCCGCTACATCTCCTTCCCTGTCCTGGCTCCGCTACATCTCCTTCCCTGTCCTGGCTCCGCTACATCTCCTTTCCTGTCCTGGCTCCGCTACATCTCCTGTCCTGGCTCCGCTACATCTCCTTTCCTGTCCTGGCTCCGCTACATCTCCTTCCCTGTCCTGGCTCCGCTACATCTCCTTTCCTGTCCTGGCTCCGCTACATCTCCTTTCCTGTCCTGGCTCCGCTACATCTCCTTTCCTGTCCTGGCTCCGCTACATCTCCTTTCCTGTCCTGGCTCCGCTACATCTCCTTCCCTGTCCTGGCTCCGCTACATCTCCTTTCCTGTCCTGGCTCCGCTACATCTCCTTCCCTGTCCTGGCTCCGCTACATCTCCTTTCCTGTCCTGGCTCCGCTACATCTCCTTCCCTGTCCTGGCTCCGCTACATCTCCTTTCCTGTCCTGGCTCCGCTACATCTCCTTCCCTGTCCTGGCTCCGCTACATCTCCTTTCCTGTCCTGGCTCCGCTACATCTCCTTTCCTGTCCTGGCTCCGCTACATCTCCTTTCCTGTCCTGGCTCCGCTACATCTCCTTTCCTGTCCGGGCTCCGCTACATCTCCTTTCCTGTCCTGGCTCCGCTACATCTCCTGTCCTGGCTCCGCTACATCTCCTTTCCTGTCCTGGCTCCGCTACATCTCCTTCCCTGTCCTGGCTCCGCTACATCTCCTTTCCTGTCCTGGCTCCACTACATCTCCTTCCCTGTCCTGGCTCCGCTACATCTCCTTTCCTATCCTGGCTCCGCTACATCTCCTTCCCTGTCCTGGCTCCGCTACATCTCCTTCCCTGTCCTGGCTCCGCTACATCTCCTTTCCTGTCCTGGCTCCGCTACATCTCCTGTCCTGGCTCCGCTACATCTCCTTCCCTGTCCTGGCTCCGCTTCATCTCCTGTCCTGGCTCCGCTACATCTCCTTTCCTGTCCTGGCTCCGCTACATCTCCTTCCCTGTCCTGGCTCCGCTACATCTCCTTTCCTGTCCTGGCTCCGCTACATCTCCTTTCCTGTCCTGGCTCCGCTACATCTCCTTTCCTGTCCTGGCTCCGCTACATCTCCTTTCCTGTCTTGGCTCCGCTACATCTCCTTTCCTGTCCTGGCTCCGCTACATCTCCTTCCCTGTCCTGGCTCCGCTACATCTCCTTTCCTGTCCTGGCTCCGCTACATCTCCTTCCCTGTCCTGGCTCCGCTACATCTCCTTTCCTGTCCTGGCTCCGCTACATCTCCTTCCCTGTCCTGGCTCCGCTACATCTCCTTTCCTGTCCTGGCTCCGCTACATCTCCTTTCCTGTCCTGGCTCCGCTACATCTCCTTTCCTGTCCTGGCTCCGCTACATCTCCTTTCCTGTCCTGGCTCCGCTACATCTCCTTTCCTGTCCTGGCTCCGCTACATCTCCTGTCCTGTCCTGGCTCCGCTACATCTCCTTTCCTGTCCTGGCTCCGCTACATCTCCTTTCCTGTCCTGGCTCCGCTACATCTCCTTTCCTGTCCTGGCTCCGCTACATCTCCTTCCCTGTCCTGGCTCCGCTACATCTCCTTCCCTGTCCTGGCTCCGCTACATCTCCTTCCCTGTCCTGGCTCCGCTACATCTCCTTTCCTGTCCTGGCTCCGCTACATCTCCTTCCCTGTCCTGGCTCCGCTACATCTCCTTCCCTGTCCTGGCTCCGCTACATCTCCTTTCCTGTCCTGGCTCCGCTACATCTCCTTTCCTGTCCTGGCTCCGCTACATCTCCTTCCCTGTCCTGGCTCCGCTACATCTCCTTTCCTGTCCTGGCTCCGCTACATCTCCTGTCCTGGCTCCGCTACATCTCCTTCCCTGTCCTGGCTCCGCTACATCTCCTTCCCTGTCCTGGCTCCGCTACATCTCCTTTCCTGTCCTGGCTCCGCTACATCTCCTTCCCTGTCCTGGCTCCGCTACATCTCCTTCCCTGTCCTGGCTCCGCTACATCTCCTTTCCTGTCCTGGCTCCGCTACATCTCCTGTCCTGGCTCCGCTACATCTCCTTCCCTGTCCTGGCTCCGCTACATCTCCTTTCCTGTCCTTCATGTGACAATCCGGACCCTAAAGAGCCCCCTATCCTTCCATTCCACCATCACCCACATCATCCACCCCACTCACCTCAGCACCCCCACCATCATTCACTCCATCCACCCCCACATCATCCACCCCACTCACCTCAGCACCCCCACCTTCATTCACTCCATCCACCATCACCCACATCATCCACCGTCACCCACATCATCCACCCTACTCACCTCAGCACCCCCACCATCACCCACATCATCCACCGTCACCCACCTCAGCACCCCCACCATCATTAACTCCATCCACCATCATTCACTCCATCCCCCGGCGCCTCGTGCCCTCTGGTCCTCAGACTCCTGGGATCGGCGGTTGGTACAACCATACACACTGGTCCGGCTCCCTCCACAACCTCTGGGGAGACGGACATGGGAGGATCAGACACAACATCGAGGACACCGACTCAGAGGACACAACAAGGGAAGACACAACGATGGACTGCGATGGAAACGCACCGATTCGGCTGAGACAACAGAGACACTGGGGACCCCCGACACAGACCCCTCCCCCTCTCCTCTGCCTCCTCCATGTCCAGGTGACAAAACTCTTCCACCGAAGCTGACTGGTTACTCAGGACACTCGCTGTACATGTCCGACCGTATCACAAAGATCGCATCTGATCCTACCGCAATCCCTAGCCAGATGACCCAGACCCTTCATTCACTGACTGTGGGGGAGGGGACATTGGAGTGTAAGCTCCTCTGTACAGAGACTGATGTGACTGTGGGGGAGGGGACATTAGAGTGTAAGCTCCTCTGTACAGAGACTGATGTGACCGTGGGGGGAGGGGACATTAGAGTGTAAGCTCCTCTGTACAGAGACTGATGTGACTGTGGGGGGGGAGGGGGGGGGGGAGGGGGCATTAGAGTGTAAGCTCCTCTGTACAGAGACTGATGTGACTGTGGGGGAGGGGACATTAGAGTGTAAGCTCCTCTGTACAGAGACTGATGTGACTGTGGGGGAGGGGACATTAGAGTGTAAGCTCCTCTGTACAGAGACTGATGTGACTGTGGGGGGAGGGGACATTAGAGTGTAAGCTCCTCTGTAGAGAGACTGATGTGACTGTGGGGGGAGGGGACATTAGAGTGTAAGCTCCTCTGTACAGAGACTGATGTGACTGTGGGGGGAGGGGACATAAGAGTGTAAGCTCCTCTGTACAGAGACTGATGTGACTGTGGGGGGAGGGGGACATTAGAGTGTAAACTCCTCTGTACAGAGACTGATGTGACTGTGGGGGAGGGGACATTAGAGTGTAAGCTCCTCTGTACAGAGACTGATGTGACTGTGGGGGGAGGGGACATTAGAGTGTAAGCTCCTCTGTACAGAGACTGATGTGACTGTGGGGGGAGGGGACATTAGAGTGTAAGCTCCTCTGTACAGAGACTGATGTGACTGTGGGGGGAGGGGACATTAGAGTGTAAGCTCCTCTGTACAGAGACTGATGTGACTGTGGGGGGAGGGGACATTAGAGTGTAAGCTCCTCTGTACAGAGACTGATGTGACTGTGGGGGGAGGGGACATTAGAGTCTCTGTACAGAGACTGATGTGATTGGCTGATGTGTACAGCACTATGGTATATGTGGGCTCTATAGAAGGATTAGAGATAAGATTGGAGTCTGCTGTGATGTCCCCCCTCTCCTATTATTCATCGTATCATCAACGCACCTTCACCTCTCCATACAATTCCTAGAGGGCCAAGGAGTTTTATCTGAGGCTCCGTTTGGCGGCCATTTTGCGTAGGACCAAACTTCATAATACACACTGCGTAGGACACACAGGAAGTCCTCCAGCAGACACTAGAGGTCACACTGCTCTGTGAAAGGACTCCAGCGGGGGGCGGCCATTTTTCTGTAGGTTACATAATATCATATCAGTGTATATAATACATCAGGACGTCATAGAATGTGATCCTCAGAGTAATATTAGTATTATATGTATTATTAATACATGGAGAGAAATAAATAATTTAATATGAATAAATACAATATTTAATAAATATTAATCTGTATTGTTAGTATATATATATATAATAATAATAAACCTTGTAAAGGAGAACTCCGGACAGATATTAACCCCTTGAAGACTGTAATACAGACATATATACATATATATATATATATATATATATATATATATATATATATATATATATATATATATCGGGGTTTACAGTGATAATCCGGGGGGATGGTGCAGCTACAGACATCATCACTTTACTGTTATTTCCAGCAAACAATTTTTTGGGGGATTTTGTAGAATCGAGGAGAACTAAGCGTTGGATTGCTTTTAGGCTCCGCCCACACCATGGCGTTCCGGATCTTGGGGGCGGAATCGCCGCAATTCTGAACCCGCCGCAAATCGCAGGACGCCCCTTTTGCGTTTTTTTTCTAATGGCACTCAAATCGCGCCACGATCATCGCCCTACAAATTGCAGAACAAACACGCAAACAGGATGCTTTTTTTTTGGGGGGGGGGGCGGGCGTCCAGTCATTCTGTTGGCGTGATCACGACAAAATCGTGCCGCAATTTGAATGCCATTAGAAAAAAAAAGAAGGGATCGCAAAGGGCGTCCTGTAATTTGCAGTGATTTCGCCTGCGATCTGTAACGCCATACTGTGAACAGATTCTTTAAGATAGTGGATGGGGTCACCCCTCCCGTGCCTCCCCGTCCCGGCACTGAAGCCGGCAGTTCTGCTGGCTGACCATAGAGGTGATCAAGACCAGAACATCTCTATGGTATAAGACAGGGATATGCAATTAGCGGACCTCCAGCTGTTGCAAAACTACAAGCCCCATCATGCCTCTGCCTCTGGGTGTCATGCTTGTGGCTGTCAGAGTCTCGCTATGCCTCATGGGATTTGTAGTTCTGCAAAAGCTGGAGGTCCGCTAACTGCATATCCCTGATATAGCACTTGTACAGCAGGGCTGCAGTGTGAGAAGGAGAAGCAGCACAAGGAGCCAATCAGTTCATGTGCCGACAAGAAACATGCTGATAGGAGAGAGAGAGCAGAGTGACAGAGGGATGAGCTCACCAGTGCGCTGCTTTTCCTGCCACTGTCCAATCACAGACCGGGGCCAGAGCAGGATGACCTGGGCTCAGAGGAAGTGGGTTGAGAGATGCTGAGACCGAGGACACTGAGGAGGAGAAATCTTTGGATGGAAGGTGAGTATTGCAGCTGGTTTTGTTCTTTTATATTTATTGGGCTATTTTTTTTTATCAAATTTTTTTGGGGCTGGAGTTCTTCTTTAATACAATTAGTATAAATGGTAAATATTTATTAACCACTTCAGCCCCCGGAGGGATTTTACCCCCTGCCTGACCAGAGCACTTTTTGCGATTCGTTGTTTTAAGTGGCAAAATTGGCGTCCTTTTTTTCCCACAAATAGAACTTTCTTTTAGTGGTATTTGATCGCCCCTGCGGTTTTTATTTTTTGCACTATAAACAAAAAAAAGAGCGACAATTTTGAAAAAAAAAACGCATTATTTTTTACTTTTTGCTATAATAAATATCCCCAAAAATATATAAAAAACATTTTTTTTCCTCAGTTCAGGCCGATACGTATTCTTCTACATATTTTTGGTAAAAAAAAATCGCAATAAACTCAATCTACAAAATAGGGGATAGATTTATGGCATTTTTATTATTATTATTATTTTTTTTACTAGTAATGGCGGCGATCAGCGATTTTTATAAGGACTGCGGCATTATGGCGGACACGTCGGACATTTTTGACATATTTTTGGGACCATTGTCATTTATACAGCGATCAGTGCTATAAAATTGCATTGATTACTGTATAAATGTCACTGGCAGTGAAGGGGTTAACCACTAGGGGGCAGTGAAGGAGTTAACCACTAGGGGGCAGTAAAGGAGTTAACCACTAGGGGGCAGTGAAGGGGTTAACCACTAGGGGGCAGTGAAGGGGTTAACCACTTGGGGGCAGTGAAGGAGTTAACCACTAGGGGGCAGTGAAGGGGTTAACCACTAGGGGGCAGTGAAGGAGTTAATCACTAGGGGCAGTGAAGGAGTTAACCACTAGGGGGCAGTGAAGGGGTTAACCACTAGGGGGCAGTGAAGGGGTTAACCACTAGGGGGCAGTGAAGGAGTTAACCACTAGGGGGCAGTGAAGGGGTTAACCACTAGGGGACAGTGGAGGGGTTAACCACTAGGGGGAAGTGAAGGGGTTAACCACTAGGGGCAGTGAAGGGGATAACCACTAGGGGGCAGCGAAGGGGTTAACCACTAGGGGGAGCGAAGGAGTTAACCACTAGGGGGAGCGAAGGAGTTAACCACTAGGGGGCAGTGAAGGAGTTAACCACTAGGGGGCAGTAAAGGGGTTAACCACTAGGGGGCAGTGAAGGGGTTAACCACTAGGGGGCAGTGAAGGAGTTAACCACTAGGGGGCAGTGAAGGGGTTAACCACTAGGGGGCAGTGAAGGGGTTAACCACTAGGGGCAGTGAAGGGGTTAATTGTGTTCCCTAGTGTGTGTTCTAATTGAAAGGGGGAGGGGACTGTGTAGGGGAGATGACAGATCGCTGTTCATAATCTGTATGAACACACAATCTGTCTCTTCTCCCCTCAGAGAACCGAGATCTGTGTTTACACACATTGATCCCGGTTCTTGGTGTGCCCTGAGCGATCGCGGGAGCCCGGCGGTGATCAAGACCGCCGGGTACTCACATCGGCTCCATGGGCGAGCGCCCCCTAGTGGCCACAGGGCGAAGCGACGTTATGCAACATCGTTTCGCCCAGCCGTGCCAACTGCGGCAGATGGTCGGCAAGTGGTTAATAATGTGTGGGTGTGGGGTGAATGTGAGTTTGTGTAAGTGTGACTGAGTACAGGAAATCCTTGGATTGCGAGCATAATTCGTTCTGGAAACGTGCTTGTAATCCGAAGCACTTGTATATCAAAGCGAATTTCCCCATAAGAAATAATGGAAACTCAAATAATTCGTTCCGCAACCGTTTATTCATAAGTCCTTCAGTTTATAGTCCATATAAAAAGATTATACAGCGATGTGATTGGTTGTGTAACCGTAAAATGTCCATCTACAATTGGAATCCTCCACAAGGGAATTAGAAGCAAAATCCAGCCGGAGCTCCAGAGTATAAAAGAGAAGAGAGGCGCCTCTTATGCCCCGTACACACGGTCAGAATCGGACCATGTTGTCGTAAAATCCGGCCGTGTGTGGGCTCCATCGGACTTTTTCCGTCGGAAATTCAGACGGAAAAAATCACGTGTAGAGAATTCCGACGGACAAAGTGCCACGCATGCTCAGATCAAAATTACGAGACCAAAGCTATTGGCTACTAGCCTCTACGTAGTTCCGTCGTACGCAACGAACATCACCACGTTCAGAATGATCGGATTTTCCGACAACTTTGTCCGACCGTGTGTACGGGGCATTAGTGTAGCAATATGTTGCTAAATGTTGTATCTTCATTAAATGTAACCATGTTGCTACACTTAGAGGCGCCTCTCTTCTCTTTTTATACTCAGTTGTGACGTGACGCTACTCTTATATCAAGTCGTCGCTTGTATATCAAGTCATCTATCAAGTCATTGCTTGTATATCAAGTCATCGCTTGTATATCAAGTCATCGCTTGTATATCAAGTCATCTATCAAGTCATTGCTTGTATATCAAGTCATCGCTTGTATATCAAGTCATCGCTTGTATATCAAGTCATCTATCAAGTCATCGCTTGTATATCAAGTCATCGCTTGCATATCAAGTCATCTATCAAGTCATCGCTTGTATATCAAGTCATCGCTTGTATATCAAGACATCGCTTATATATAAAGTCATTGCTTGCATATCAAATCATTGCTTGTATATCAAGTCATTGCTTGTATATCAAGACATCGCTTATATATAAAGTCATTGCTTGTATATCAAATCATTGCTTGTATATCAAGTCATTGCTTGTATATCAAGTCATCTATCAAGTCATCGCTTGTATATCAAGTCATTTATCGTATATCAAGTTATCTCTTGTATATCAAGTCATCTATCAAGACATCGCTTGTATATCAAGTCATCGCTTGTATATCAAGTCCTCGCTTGTATATCAAGACATCTATCAAGTCCTCGCTTGTATATCAAGTCATCGCTTGTATATCAAGTCCTCGCTTGTATATCAAGACATCTACCAAGTCATCGCTTGTATATCAAGTCATCTATCAAGTCATCGCTTGTATATCAAGTCATCGCTTGTATATCAAGTCATCTATCAAGTCATCGCTTGTATATCAAGTCATGGCTTGTATATCAAGTCATCTATCAAGTCATCGCTTGTATATCAAGTCATCGCTTGTATATCAAGACATCGCTTATATATAAAGTCATTGCTTGTATATCAAATCATTGCTTGTATATCAAGTCATCGCTTGTATATCAAGTCATCTATCAAGTCATCGCTTGTATATCAAGTCATCGCTTGTATATCAAGTCATCTATCAAGTCATTGCTTGTATATCAAGTCATCGCTTGTATATCAAGTCATCTATCAAGTCATTGCTTGTATATCAAATCATTGCTTGTATATCAAGTCATCCCTTGTATATCAAGTCATCTATCAAGTCATTGCTTGTATATCAATTCATTGCTTGTATATCAAGTCATTGCTTGTATATCAAGTCATCTATCAAGTCATCGCTTGTATATCAAGTAATTTATCGTATAGCAAGTCATCTATCAAGACATCGCTTGTATATCAAGTCATCTATCAAGACATCGCTTGTATATCAAGTCATCTATCAAGACATCGCTTGTATATCAAGTCCTCGCTTGTATATCAAGTCCTCGCTTGTATATCAAGACATCTATCAAGTCATCGCTTGTATATCAAGTCCTCGCTTGTATATCAAGACATCTGTCAAGTCATCGCTTGTATATCAAGTCATCGCTTGTATATCAAGTCATCGCTTGTATATCAAGACATTCACCAAGTCATCGCTTGTATATCAAGTCATCTATCAAGTCATCGCTTGTATATCAAATCATCGCTTGTATATCAAGTCATCGCTTGTATATCAAGTCATCGCTTGTGGAGTAGATAAAAAGAATCCCCAATTACCTGAACTGAAAATAGGCGGAAAACCAAAAAGGGTCTATTCCTGGTGATAACGGCACGTAGAGTGAGATGATAAGTAAAAGTGATCAGCGCAAATTTCTAAGTGATCAATAACTGAATCAATAAACAATAAGTGAAAATAATTTGAATGCTGATGTGAATATTTGTGAGACGACTCTTCTAAGGGATGGAAGACAAGTTCTTCTTGATAACAATCTCGGTAACGTCACCAACGCTCACAGAGCTTTTACCTCCGGTAGGAATAGGATCATCCTCCTGGATATCCTGTAATGAGAACACACAGCAGCGGATCTCTAATTTGTGACCATAGAGGTGTTCTGAATCCAGATGGTATTCAGCCGGGCTCTAACCTCCCTCTGCTGGTTATAAGCTTCTCCTTTGGTCCTCCAGATGACACGGTTAACTTCCCGCTCCACCCATTAAAAAAAACATAAAGAGTGGCCTCATCAGGGGAACCGGATTGGTCGTTGGGCAATTCTATTTATGTTCAAAAAAACAGGAAGTGTGTTTGCGGCCATTTTGTTGGAGGAAATGTCTCCAACACGGTGGCGGACATTTTGTAGGTAGGTAAAGGCAGACTACGGCGGTCCTTTTACTGTTTTTGGACATAAATAGAATTGCCCAACAACCAACGTTTGTTGTTTATTGATTCCGTTATTAATCACTTGAGAAATTTTGCGCTGATCACTTTTTACTTATCATACCATTTTTGTGCATCGTGTACTCTTCAGGTCCAGCAGCAGTTTCACTCACTTCTTTTTATTTTGTCAGCTAGTATTCACGCAGTAGTCCGAGGGACTATACTTTATATGTGGAGTGGGATGTCGGCCAGCCCTCGGGCCAGATATACCCTCCCCCCTCGGTCCTGGGCGGGTCCCCGCCATTTTCATGTATAGCAGCCAGGGAGAGGAGCCTTGGACCCCCCATAAAACCTGCAGGCGTCCGATCCCCTCCGCTAAAACGCGGGATGGAGACAGAGTGCTATTAAATGTATTATTATATACATTGATTTTTTATGAGGATCTCCCTCCTCAACCCCCCAGTTGGGACCATTTGTGCCGGGCCACCGTTTTCATCCCATTCCCTGGAGCCGGCCACCATTTTTGGTGCTGCTTTGTAATTAATACTGAAAGTGCTTCTTCTTTTTTTTCTCCGTCTCTTTCCCATCTATGGGGAATAGTGGATCCCGATAGATAATTTAATCATTGATCTATTATGTTTTTAGCGCATTCATGCATCCAACTCCTGACGATTGGCAACAGGCCATGAAACGCGTCGAGTGTTCATCTATGGGTGCCGAGTATAAGTTTGCCCTGATAACTGTATCATATTACAATCGTTATTTATTTCATGTCTGTCACAAATCATGCTTATTGATTATTCGTTATTAAAATTTATTATTATGATTATATGACTACATTCTGTATCATAAATGTTTTACGGTTTTATTAGTATTATGAATTACCCCTAGGGGATTGCGACATTCACTGTATTCCTATAAACTCTATATATTATTATACACTTCAACATGCCTCATCTAAAGTCCCAACCCCCACTTCTCTTTGTTCTCGCTATTCTTCATGAAGTCATTTCCTACTGTGTTTTTCTGTCTTGTAACGTCCTCATTGATCTCCTGATCCTCTCCCCCCCCCCCTCACTTCCCTGTGTTTGCAGTGATCAGTACATGTTGGTTGCAGTCATGTACATGGCTCTGTGTGCACTACAAATCCCAGAGTACATCCTCCATCTCAGCACTGAGAGGGAGGCTACATTCCCCATCCTGGTCCCACACCACCTACAGTGGTGTGAAAAAGTGTTTGCCCCCTTCCTCATTTCCTGTTCCTTTGCATGTTTGTCACACTTAAGTGTTTCGGAACATCAAACCAATTTAAACAATAGTCAAGGACAACACAAGTAAACACAAAATGCAATTTGTAAATGAAGGTGTTTATTATTAAAGGTGAAAAAAAATCCAAACCATCATGGCCCTGTGTGAAAAAGTGATTGCCCCCCTTGTTAAAACATACTATAACTGTGGTTGTCCACACCTGAGTTCAATTTCTCTAGCCACACCCTGGCCTGATTATTGCCACACCTGTTCACAATCAAGGCATCACTGAAATAGGAGCTGCTTGACACAGTAAGGTCCACCAGAAGATCCTTAAAAGCTACACATCATGCCGAGATCCAAAGAAATTCAGGAACAATTGAGAAAGAAAGTAATTGAGATTTATCAGTCTGGAAAGGGTTATAAAGCCATTTCCAAAGCTTTGGGAATCCAGCGAACCACAGTGAGAGCCATTATCCACAAATGGCGAAGACATGGAACAGTGGTGAACCTTCCCAGGAGTGGCCGGCCGCCCAAAATTACCCCAAGAGCGCAGCGACGACTCATCCAAGAGGTCACAAAAGACCCCACAACAACGTCCAAGGAACTGCAGGCCTCACTTGCCTCAGTTAAGGTCAGCGTTCATGCCTCCACCATCAGGAAAAGACTGGGCAAAAATGGCCTGCATGGCAGAGTTCCAAGGAGAAAACCACTGCTGAGCAAAAAGAACATCAAAGCTCGTCTCAATTTCTCCACAACACATCTTGATGATCCCCAAGACTTTTGGGACAACATTCTGTGGACCGATGAGACAAAAGTGGAACTCTTTGGAAGGTGTGTGTCCAAGTATATCTGGCGTAGAAGGAACACTGCATTTCAGAAAAAGAACATTATACCAACAGTAAAATATGGTGGTGGTAGTGTGATGGTCTGGGGCTGTTTTGCTGCTTCAGGACCTGGAAGACTTGCCGTGATAAAAGGAACTATGAATTCTGCTGTCTACCAAGAGATCCTGAAGGAGAATGTCCGACCATCTGTTCGTGTACTCAAGCTGAAACGAACTTGGGTTCTGCAGCAGGACAATGACCCTAAACACACCAGCAAGTCCACCACCGAATAGCTGAAGAAAAACAAAATGAAGACTTTGGAGTGGCCTAGCCAAAGTCCTGACCTGAATCCTATTGAGATGTTGTGGTATGACCTTAAAAAGGCCGTTCATGCTCGAAAACCCTCTAATGTAACTGAATTAGACAATTCTGCAAAGATGAGTGGGCCAAAATTCCTCCAGGACGCTGTAAAAGCCTCATTGCACGTTATCGCAAACGCTTGGTTGCAGTTGTTGCTGCTAAGGTTGGCCCAACCAGTTATTAGGTTTAGGGGGCAATCACTTTTTCATTTTTTTTTTCACCTTTAATAATAAACACCTTCATTTACAAATTGCATTTTGTGTTTACTTGTGTTGTCCTTGACTATTGTTTAAATTGGTTTGATGTTCCGAAACACTTAAGTGTGACAAACATGCAAAGGAACAGGAAATGAGGAAGGGGGCAAACACTTTTTCACACCACTGTATGTTTCCAGGTGGGGGGACACTGATCCAGCACTGTGATGTCATACCTGAGGTCACCGCTCCCCTGTGAGGACCCCACTGCACCCCATCCAATAGGAAGTGTCCACATCAGGCAGGCACTGACATGGACACCCGAAGGAGGACCCAAACCAGGAAGTGATAAGATGAGGAGAGTTGGGGCTGGACTGTCACATGACTGAGTAAGAAGGGGTTTATAGGGTGATTTTTTTTCTAATACAGTGATTGGTTAGAGAAGAGGATTGGGTATCCTGGAGAGGATATCAGGACAGATGAGTGAATAGAACTTTCTCAGATCAGAGATTTGTGTCTCTTTATAGTAGAAGGAAAGGAGAACCCATAACCCCCCTTTATTTCTTTACATTGCGGGGTGCAGTAACGCCGCCGTGTGACGGGACAATGAATAATGGATGAAATCACAGTGCATGCCCCTCCCCCCTGCGCTGTGATAACCCGTACAATAATACACACATCACCACAATGTCCGGAGGAAGGCTTCCCTCCACCTGGAAGGCCAATCAGGATGAAGATTATAGCGCCCCCCCTGGTCTCAGGTTTAGGGGTCACACTATGGAGAGTCAGGGAGCGGATCTCTGACACAAAGCAGCCGAGGAATACATAATAAATACCAGAGACTATTATAGTGTCACACAGCCGAGGATATGGGGGATAAAATATACACCCCCCCCCCCCAGAGAGGAGGAATTACATAGTTGGTATGGTTAAATAAAGACACCAGTCCATCCAGTGCGAGTGTGTATTTATGTCTCTACCACTTCCCATATCCCTGTATATTGTGTTCCACAAAATGCCCACCTAGAAGTTTTTTTTGTTTTTTTTTTATTAGTGACACTTTCCGCTGACACCACCAATTGTGGAAGGGAGTGACACATCCTTACCGCTCTAGGAACCCCCTAAGCAGTTTAAGGTTAAACCCTTTCTCATCCAACTTCATTGAGTGGCCACGTGTCCTCTTGAGTGACCCGAGACTGAATAATTTTCTCCCAATGCTAGAATCACCATTGAGGTATTTGTATATCGCTATCATATATCCTCTTAGTGTGGCTCTTCTCCAGGGTGAATATGTTTAATGTTTGTAGTTGTTTCTCATAACTGAGGTCCTCCAGTCCCCCTATTAGGTTTGTTGCCCCTTCTCTGGACTCTCTCCAGTTCCAGCACATCCCTCCTGAGGACCGATGACCAGAACTGGACGGCGTACTCCAGCTGCGGCCGCATCAAAGTTGGTGGAATTATAGTCTTCTGTCTGCAGTAAATACCCTTTTCCTGATGCTAAACATGGCAGCATACATATGATATAGCTCCGCCCCTATATCCACCTGTTTAGCTCTATAAAAGTCTGACTGAGAGCTACCTCCCCGATTCTCCTTTTTGTCCTCAAAAGATCAACACCTACAGACCGTTACACTCAGGATAAAGCTCTTACCTGCCGACTACATCGGAGTCCGTCTGGGTTCAAGCCTCTCCCAGCATGCAGTCCCACATCTTAGGCTGCTAAACGCACCAACAAGGTGGGGAACCCCTTCCCGTGGTCTTTTGGGGTTGAGGTGTTCTCTAATCAGAGACCACCATCCTCTTGTGGCATGCCTGCTGTGGGGTCCCGGATCCAGCAGCTGGGACTGCACGATGTATTCTCTCCTATGGAACTCTTTCCAGGTCTGTCGATTTCTATAAAACATTTTTTTTCTTTTTCTTGCTCTCATGTCTCTAAAGACCCCATACACACTGTGCAGCTTTTGTTGTCCGATTTCCTTTAGATTTGCCGGGACCATGTGGTGCCTGCCTGATTGCATATGTAGCGGTCACACTAATGCCCCATACACACAGTCGGATTTTCCGACGGAAAATGTCCTATCGGACAATGTTGTCGGAAATTCCGACCGTGTGTAGGCTCCATCGGACTTTTTCCATCGGATTTTCCGACGGACAAAGTATTATCTCCTGCTCTCAAATTTTCCGACAACAACGTCCTATCGGACTTTTTCCGATCGTGTGTAGCGAATTCCGACAGACAAAGTGCCACGCATGCTCAGATCACATTCCAAGACCAAGCTTTTGGCTACTAGCCTCTACGTAGTCCCGTCGTAGGCAACAAACGTCACCACGTTCAGAATGATCGGATTTTCCGACAACTTTGTCCGACCGTGTGTATGCAACACCAGTGTCGGACAAAATCCGTCGGAAAAAATCCGATGGATTTTGTGGTCGGATTTTCCGACCGTGTGTACGGGGCATAAGTGTGCACTATCAGTGCAAATTTCGTTTTTCTCAGAACTGTAATGGAGTTCTGGGGGTTAATTGTACAGGATTTACTTTGGTATCAGTCTGGCTGTACTGAGATTCCGCCTGGTCATAGCTGGTTGGACGTGTTAGGTAGCAATATTTCCTGGAGCCAATCAGTGGGCGCGTCTGGCCCCACTACGTAGTCTGGGAAGGGGTATTTAAGGTGCTGAAGTCAAGTGTTCGGGGCTCGGCTGTTGCTTTGATTCCTGGTTCCGGTCCGGGTCATCCCCGCGAGGGGTCCTGGGTCCAGGAGTGTCTGCCGTCCCCACAAACATGGTCAATCCGACCAGCCCCAGAGGCCCTCGTGGTCTGGGGTGGGGATCCGTCCGTTCCCGAGGTGAATGTACGTGGATTTTCCGTCTCTGTGTTCTCATCTGAGGGTTGATCCGTGTGGCCATCATGGGGCTCGGTGCAGCTTATGCAGTTTTGCTATTGATATGTTTCTGCAGTGCTTGTTGCTGTGCGTTTTTGATTTTTACGCACGTGATTTTGCTGCGATTTTCATTTTTTCTGGCCAGTTTGTTGTAGGTCAGATTGGAGGACACGGGTTGCTGCAGGGGGCGCATTACATGCTTTTCTGCAGCTTCTCCATTAACGTGTGTTGAACCAAAAAAGGCACCATTTTGTGTTGAGGGAGTTCCAGGTACGCTGCGGCTGAAGAGAGCATAGATGTGAACGTGTCTCATGGGAAGCCATGTAGGTGACCTGTGGTGCGTTTCTGCAGGAAGCACCAGAGGGAGAGGCACATAGGACGTTTATTACCATAATGGGGTTGGCCCTTTGTGGTGCAGGGGGGGCGGATAGTCACTACTGTAAGGGGTTCATTCTTTACTGTAGAACTGTGAAAGTTATATTTACGTTTGCGATTGTTTGCTTTTTCTGTACAATAGAGGTGTAGCGGTCACACTTTAACTAAGTGTGCGCTATCAGTGCAAATTTAGTTTTTCCTCAGAACTGTAATGGAGTTCTGGGGATTAATTATACAGGATTTACTTTGGCATCAGTCTGGCTGGGCTGTACTGAGGTTCCGCCTGGTCATAGGTGCAGTGAGGCGCCCATAACAGGCTGAGAACCAAGCCTGGTTGGACGTGTTGGGTACCAATATTTCCCGGAGCCAATCACTGGGCCGTCTGGCCCTGCTGTGTAGTCTGGGAAGGGGTATTTAAGGTGCTGAAGTCACGTGTTCAGGGTTCGGCTGTGGCTTTAATTCCTGGTTCTGGTCTGGGGTAGCCCCGCGAGAGGTCCCGGGCCTAGGAACGTTTGCCGTCCCGCAAGCATGGTCAATCCGACCAGCCCCAGAGGCCCTCATGGTCTGGGGCGGGGATCCGTCTGTTCCCGAGTCTCGGAATTGGCTAGTTCGAGGCCCAGTAACTGAAGGAGGATTCGGAGGTGTCCCGGTGTCCTCTCGGCATTGGAGGGACACGGCAACTCGTACAAGTGACCAGGGGAGGACTCTTCAGAGGAGGGCCAAGAAGCTGGCTGCTCGGTAAGAGCCTGGGAGCTGAGTTGTATGGACACTAAAGAATCCAAACTTCTCACAGTATCGGCAAGAAGGCTGAGAGATCCGGGTACTGTGAGAAAGGTTCCTACTTATCTTCAGTTACAATGTAGTGTGTGGCAGAGACGTTGCAAAGTTTCCGGATCACATGTTGGCTGCTAGATCTCTGGCTAGAGGTTTATCCGGCAGTGAAGCATCCAGCTGCGAGTGGCTACTCTCTGGGTTCATTAGAGACATTCAGTGGATGTCAGCAGTTTAAAGTGCCTGAGTTTTATCACCTGTGCCCTCTATTCCCATCTGAGACTGTGTTATTGTTGGATGTTCCCCCTGCAAAATAAAAACCTCAAAGGACTTTTATGTGTCAGCATCTGAAGTCACTGGGTACTAACCCTGGGAACCCAGAAAGCCCAGAAAGTCAAGGCCGCCCCTCGGGGTTATGGCCGCTACACATACAAATTGAGGGTCCTAAGTTTTGACCTCCATATTGTGTGGTTTTGGTTTTTTTTTTTGGTTTCTGAGGGAAAAAAAATCTGCAGAGGATTGTATGATGTATAGCCAGCTTAAAGTGTCCTTTTGTGTGGATGGGCGTTGGCTTCCCTCCAATTGTACTAGCCCTTTTTTTGATTAGAACAGAGGTGAGAGAGGGCTAATGCCGCGTACACACGAGCGGATTTTCTGTCAGAAAAATCTTGGGTGTTTTTTCCGACGGAATTCTGCTCAAGCTTGGCTTGCATACACATGGTCACACAAAAGTTCTCTGATCTTTTCGACCGTCAAGAACGAGGTGATGTACAACACTACGACGAGCCGAGAAAATGCTTTCGAGAATGCGTCTAATTGTTTCCGAGCATGCGTAGGAATTTTGCGCGTGGGAATTGCTACAGACGATCAGAATTTCCGATCAAAACTTTTTCTGACCGAAAAAATTTAGAACATGCTCTCAATCTTTTGCTGGCCTGAATTCGGCTAGCAAAAGTCCGATGGAGCATACACATGGTCGCATTTTCCGACCAAAAGCTCTCATCGGTCTTTTGCTGGCCGACATTCCGATCGTGTGTGCGCAGCATGAGTCTCTCTCTCTCTCAGGTGCTCTATTTAAAGGGCACAAATGGCCAGGTAATGGACGCCTTTGCTATTCAGGCATCCAGATTGACTGTTCTTCAGAATGAGATGCTGCCTATGACAGGTAAGTTTTGCTATCCTAGTAATGGGGATAGAAGGGGTGGTGGCAAGGAGCAATGTATTACTAGGGGTGGGGGGTTGCCCAGATTTATTTTATTTAAATTTGTTACTCTTTGCCAAAAAAAAAGGGGGGAATATATGTATTTTTTTTTCCTCTCTCTCGCTTCCCTTATTCCTCTCTGTTGCCATGCAGTCCCCCTTGCACCTTTCGGTTCTTCCGCCAGCATGAGCCTTACACCACATAACAAAGACCACCGCAATATCAGGTAAGGGCCAACTTACCTTATTTCGGAGGCTTTCGCCCATCCAAGGACTTCATAAGGCGTTGGATAGGTACACAGTCGACCTTTGTAAGATCGCAGAGAGCTAAGACCCCTGCAGCTCCCTCAGATACCCAGAAGCCCTTTTAACACCAGGCCTGCCCAGGAAGCAGTTGGAGCCAGGTGGTTCAAAGTGACCCAGTTCCGGCAAGGCCACTGCCAAAAAACAGAAAATTCAATCCAGAGTAAAGCGAGGCCATTATTGGCTGTTCAAACGGCAGGCTCCAGAACTACCTGAAGAGGCTGAATTTATTTATCTGGATAGACTCAAGATGGAGTCTGTCCATACCATAATCCAGGTTATTCAACCAGGAGACTGGAGGATTTCAGTGCACTTGCCATATGCCCACCAGCATGTCCTGATCCTTCAGTCATATCAGCAGTTCCTCAGATTTGCGTTGAGGGACAGGAAGGATCAGAGCCAGCTGAAGCCTACACAGAATATGGTCTACCTAGGGGCCCAATTCAATACTCAGGCGGCCACAGTTTTTTTTGCCACCTCAGAAACTCCCCAAAATTAGGGAGCAGTTCTAACAGGCATTGGCTGCACCAGTGATGTCAGCATCCCAGTGCATGAGTCCTCTCAGGATGATGGCTTCATGTATTCCGATGATCCCCTGGGCTCACTGGAAACTCAGTTTTCCAACAAGGCTTCTTGATGCAATGGAAGAGTTTGTCTAGCCCAACCAATCAGGATCACCAACCAGAGGCACCAGAGTCTCTGGTGGTAGTAAAAACAAACGCTAAATAGCATTGTCCATTAGGGCCGCAGCCATGGATCATTGTTACCACAGATGCTGGCACAGCAGGGTGGGGCGCCACATGCGAACAACTCAAGATCCAGGGAATTTCCCACTCAGGGCCTAGTTTCCAATATTTTGGAACTTCAAGCAGTATTCATGGCATTGGCCACCTTGCTGCCTCACATACAGGGTCAACCAGTCATGCTCCATCTGGATAACACGGCAGCAGTGTTCTACATACAGCGACAAGGCGGGACGCACAGCCAATCTCTCTTGAGAGAGGTGGAACCAATCATGACATTGGCACAATAATATCTCCCAGATTTGAGGGACATATATCTTCCAAGCTGTCAGAACTTGGAAGATCGCCTATCCAGACAATTCATGGACCCCAACGAATGGTCCCTTCACCCCGAAGTGTTCCAACAGATCATCCACAATTGGGGGTGTCCGGAAGATGGATATTTTTGCCTCATCAACCATCTGCAAGGTGAGCCGGTTCCTCTCGTGCTACCCTCATCTATTAACAGAGGGGACGGATGCCTTGACCCATCCTTGGGTTGGGAGACTGGCTTATGCCTAACCTCCAATTTCTTTAATCCTGAAATTCCATTGGAGATTGTTGATAGAGAATTTGACAGTCATCACAGTATTTCCTTGGGTCTCTCTGGCAATGGATCTCAGCGTGTGCACACCGATCAACCTGCCGGTGACTCATCCCCTGTCTGAAGGAGGTACCCTACATCCGCAACCATCACGACTGGCCTTAGCGGCCTGGAGATTGTAAGGCTGGGGTTACAAGAGTTAGGATGTTCTCCAGAGGGTATTCAAACTTTACAGATTTCCAGAAAGGGGTCAACCAATGCCATCTACTCCAGAATATGGAATAGGTTAACAAGCTTTGCAGCTGGATGTCAGTTTGACCCTAGTGACCCAAATGTATCTCAAATCCTGTCTTTCCTGTAATCCGGATTGGATTTGGGGCTCAGTTCGCTTGCAAATAAGGTGCAAATTTCAGGCATCTCGGCTTCTACCCAAAAGAAATGGGCAGCAAACCTGCTAGTGGAGCACTTTGCGAGAGCGGTACTTAGACTACGTCCTCCCAAAAGAAATAGGTTCCCTTAATGGGACCTGGCAGTAGTCCACAATTTTCTAGAAAACCCTCCTCGTACTCCGATAGAAGACTGTTTATTATGGGACATTGCTTAAAAACGGCTTTCCTATTAGCCATAACTTCTGGGGGCAGGGTGTCGTAACTCAAGAATTGGGGGCAGCAGAACCTTATTCCATATTCTTCCCAGACAGGGTTGTGCTGAGACCATTGGATCATTTTGTCCCAAAAGTGGCATCGATATTTCATCTCTCCAGTGAATGGGTGATTCCAGCCTTCCCAGCGGAATCAGATTGGAGTTGGACATTCCAAAAGTCCTCAAAGCCTATCTCTAGGCTACTTCTACATTCAGACGTTCTGACAGACTTTTTCATCATGAAAATTTAAAGGGAAAGAGGCTTCGGCTAGAACCATCTTGGCCTGGATAGTAAAAATTGTTCACCGGGCATATAGAGCGGCCAGGAAGGATCCTCTAGAGGTGGTTAGAGCTCAACCAGGGCGATGTCTTCTTCTTGAGCGGCAAGGGCAGGATTGTCTCTGGAGACAGTCTGCAAAGAGGCTAGCTGGTCATCACATCATACGTTCTTAAAACACTACAGGGTGGATCCAGCAGCTCTTACTACAGTAGAGTTTGGAAGGAAAACCATCCAAGCTTTTATGCCTATTGTCAATTAAAGACTAAGTTTCTAGCATTAAACCCCTTCCTCTCCAAAGCTCATTATGTATCATATGTATGCTGCCATGCTTGCGTCAGGAAAATTGAAAATTGTATCAAATACTTACTGTAACTTTCCTTTCCTGACGTTAATACATGGCAGCATACGAACCCTCCCTCTGATCTTTGTGCTTTATACGGAGAATGAATGAAGGAGGTAGCTCGCAGTCAGTCTTTTATAGAGCTAAACAGGTCCTGTGGTTGGATATAGGGGTGGAGCTATATCATATGTATGCTGCCATGTATTGGCATCAGGAAAGGAAAATTACAGTAAGTATTTGATACAATTTTCCATTTTCTATGCATGTTAATAGTTTGCTTGTCGATCTTGCTGCAGCTTGGCATTGCGTGCTATTGATGAGCCTGTCATCAACCAGAACCATCCGATCCTTCTTCATCCTGGATTCCCCCAGAGGTTCTCCCCCTGGAGAGTAACTTGCATTCATATGTTAAGCCCCCAAGTGCATTACTTTACATTTCCCTATATTGAACTTTATTTGTCATGCAGTTGCCTACCCCTCAATTTTATCAACGTCTTCCTGTAAAGTTGCTATATCCTTTTGTGAAGGTATTGTCTTGCTTAGCTTTGTATCATCAGCAAACACTGAGAATGAGCGTTTTGCCCCATCCTCTATATCGCTTAGCAACAAGTTACACAGAATTGGTCCCAGGACAGAGCCAGGGATGAGGGGGGCGGCGAGTGAGCACCCCCTAAACTATACCAGGCCAGATGCCCTCAACATGGAGGGTCCTTTGGGGCAGAGGGGCTCCCCCCCAAAGCACCTTGGCCCCATGTTGATGAGGACAAGGGTCTCTTCCCCACAACCCTGCCCCGGTGGTTGCGGGGGTCTGGGAGTTCGGGGCTTATCGCTCATTCACCAAAAAGGTATAACAAATGAATAAAAACACAACAATTTTTTGACAAGTCATTTATTCAAACGAGAAAAAAGATGTCCCTCGAAGTGGATCAGACGTTAATCACGATGAATGACAGCTCCGCCGCCTCCTGACAAAGTGGGGGAATTACCCAATCGCATCACCATGTGGCCCCCTTGTGGTACCAGCACCCGGGGCGTGCGGTGGCAGAGCGGACCTCTGTTTTTTTGTTCATCATGATTGATGTTGGATCTACTTCAGGGGACATATATTTTAGTTTTTTTTAGGAGGGGGTTTGAATATGTACCCCAATCTCCTTCACATTGGGGATAAGCTTCCGATAAGCCCCCCACCTGCAGACTCCCACAACCACAGGGCCTGGGTTGTGGCAAACAGACCCTTGTCCTCATCAACATTAGGGACAACACCCCCCAATGTTGAGGGCATGTGGCCTGGTATAAAGGATGCATAAGTGATAAAAATCCAATGTATAATAAGGTGCAAATAATACAAGGAAATGATATCCAAATCAGTGCTGTCCTAAACAGGATAAAGTGCTAATGCCAAAACCAATGGAATATATTCCAAAGTGGTCTTCAGACAGATGCTGGTGAATTAGTACATCGGAATATAAGGTGCTGGATTCCAACTGACGCTCTGTGTACGTGTGATGATGTGAACGGGTGATTTTTTTTTTCTTTGGTGTAGTCACACCTCAGTGTGCAATGGCTCCTTACCTTAATGCTGTAAGGTAAAAGTGGCTAGTGGCATTCTAGAAGACCGGTATCCTGCAAAGGGTTTCTTGAAGATGGCAATAGCTATGGAACCTGGTGTTCTGATGGATGCTTCTAATTAGAGGAATAAATCTTCTTAATTTAGGTCAGTAACGGTGAAAATCCTGACGCGTATCATTGCGATTTCCCTGATGAAGTCACGTGATCATGATGATACGCATCAGAATAGATGGCTAGAATGGCTCCTTACCTTACCTCTGTAAGGTAACAGCGTAAAAGTGGCTAGTGGCATTCTAGAAGACCGGGATCCTGCAAGGGGTTTCTTGAAGATGACAATATCTATGGAACCTGGTGTCCTGATGGATGCTTCTAATTAGAGGAATAAATCTTCTTAATTTAGGTCAGTAACGGTGAAAATCCTGACGCATATCGTCACGATGACTGTTTTCCTGATAAAGTCACGTGATCGTGATGATACGCGTCAGATGGCTAGAATGGCTCCTTACCTTACTGTTGTAAGGTAACAGCGTAAAAGTGGCTAGTGGCATTCTAGAAGACCGGAATCCTGCAGGGGTTTCTTGAAGATGACAATATCTATGGAACCTGGTGTCCTGATGGATGCTTCTAATTAGAGGAATAAATCTTCTTAATTTAGGTCAGTAATGGTGAAAATCCAGACGCATATCGTCACGGTTTTTCCCTGATGAAGTCCCGTGATCTTGACGATATGCGTCGGAATAGACGGGCACCGGAAGTGACGTCAGGCAGCGAGCTCGCTGCTCGTTTTGTTTTATTGTGACATATCTGCTTTTATTGCGAGTACCTATCTTGGCTGTAATTAAAAAAAATACCCAGTTTTTATATACTTCACGATTGGATCCCGTTCTCTTTCTCCATATAACTGACGTGCCCATCTGGGAGGATTTTCACCGTTACTGACCTAAATTAAGAAGATTTATTCCTCTAATAAGAAGCAGGGAGCAAGGAGCCATTCTAGCCATCTATTCTGACGTGCATCATTACAATCACGTGACTTCATCAGGAAAACCATGATCGTGACAATACGCATCGGGATTTTCACCGTTACTGACCTAAATTAAGATTTATTCCTCTAATTAGAAGCATCCATCAGGATACCAGGTTCCATAGATATTGTCATCTTCAAGGAACCCTTAGGGTGACCTACTGCAGGATCCCGGTCTTCTGGAATGCCACTAGCCACTTTTACACTGTTACCTTACATCGGTAAGGTAAGGCGCCATTGCACATTGAGGTGTGACTACACTGAAGACAAAAAAATCACCCATTCACATCATCACACGTACACAGAGTGTCAGTTGGAATCCAGCACCTTATATTCCGATGCACCAATTCACCAGCATCTGTCTGAAGACCACTTTGGACTTTATCCCTTTGGTTTTGGCATTAGCACTTTATCCTGTTTAGGACAGCACCGATTTGGATATCATTTCCTTGTATTATTTGCACCTTTATTATACATTGGATTTTCATCACTTATACATCCCTGAGCACCTAGCACTTTAGATTGTTGATCATCATCATGTATTTATATTATGCTTTATGGATTTTATCATGTATGAATTTGAACTTATTATTTATGAATATTTAGCACTTTATAAGTAGCTTCTTAGCACTTAACAGTGATTAGTTTACCATCACAGCACCATCTATTGATTTTATTTATGTTGCCTGATATGGTTTAGGAGAGGGGGGCACTCGCTTGTCCCCCCCTTTCCTGGCCGGCCGGGCTGCATGCTGGGATAAGGGTCTGGTATGGATTTGGGGTGACCCTATGTCCTTTTTTTTGCCCGAAGGGTCTGGTATGGATTGAGTGGTACCCCCACGCTTTTTCTTTTTTCCTGTAATTTCTGGCAATTCTGTTTACATTTAGCTGGCAGCTGATGACTCATCGGTTGTTAAGGATGCGGCAGCCGCCCACTCCTTAACAACCATGACAGTTACTAGTTGTTAAGGAAGCTGTCGCCCGTCGCCCAATAACAACGCACTATTTACTACTGTTTTTTTAAATACACTGGCTACTGCCGGGGTTAAAATTATCACTACTTATTAATACTACATTGCTTCATACTATAACTCTATGTGTTATGTGGTATTTTAGCAAGTTTTTTTTGTGACTTGAAAAATATTTTTGGAAAAACATGGTGCGGTATCTCACTGCATACTCAAATGTGGTAAAAGACCGCTTTGCAAACGGATCCCAGGATCTTGATCGTTGAGCTCTGGCCCTGACTGTATTGGAAAGTGTGACATACAGACATGTCCCTAGTGTCTGAGTATTGTCAGAATGGAGTTCTTTTATGGGCTCTGCACCATTTGATTACTGTGAGCCTTGTTGACCTTCTTGGCCTCGGTTTTTGTTTTAAATGGCCCTTCAACTGCCCGACAGTACAATCACTGACTACAGAAAGTAGGGATGGGCTTTATGTTCGGGTCGAACATTGGCTGTTCGCCCGTTCGCCGTATAGAGAACAATTTGGGGTGTTTGCGGCAAAAGTGCTAATTTTAAGGGTTAATATGCAAGTTGTCACAACAAGTGTTTGGGGACCTGGGTCCTGCCCCAGCGGACATGTATCAATGCAAAAAAAAGTTTTAAAATCAGACGTTTTTTCGGGAGCAGTGATTTTAATAATGCTTAAAAAGTGAAACAATAAAAGTGAAATATTCCTTTAAATTTCGTACCTGGGGAGTGTCTATAGTAAAGTGGCTCATGTTTCCTGTGTTTAGAACAGTCCGAGTGCAAAATGACATTTCTAAAGGAAAAAAAGTCATTTAAAAGTACTAGCGCCAGCTATAATAAAATTGTTGGGCCCACCAGTACACATAAAAGTTCATTGATAAAAACGGCATGGGATTCCCCCACAGGGGAACCCCTGAACCAATTGGTTGGGGGAACCCCCCAATTTCCATACCAGGCCCTTCAGGTCAGGTATGGATATTAAGGGGAACCCAGCGCCAAAAGATAAATAAATGGCGTGGGGTCCCCCCAAAAATCCATACCAGACCCTTATCCGAGTACGCAACCTGGCAAGCCGCAGGAAAAGGGGGGGGGACAAGAAAGCACCCCCTCCCTCCTGAAGCGTACCAGGCCACATGCCCTCAACATTGAGAGGGTGCTTTGGGGTAGCGGCCCCCCAAAGCACCTTGTCCCCATGTTGATGGTGAGAAGGGCCTCATCCCCACAACCCTTTTCCGGTGGTTGTGGGGGTCTGCGGGCGGGGGGCTTATCAAAATCCCCAGAACCCACCCCATGTGAATTGGTAATGGGGTACAAATGTACCCCCTACCATTTCCCCTCTGACAACATGGGGAAAGCCATAGGGAAGTCCCCGTTCAGCAGAGGGGGGCGGGGTCACCGGGTGGTAACAAAAATATTAATAAAAATGGCATAAAACTAGCCCCTATTTTGTAAACGCTATAACTTTTGCGCAAACCAATCGCTTATTGCGATTTTTTTACCAAAAATATGTAGAAGAATACGTATCGGCCTAAACTGAGGAAAACATTTTTTTTTAGACATTTTTGGGGGATATTTATTATAGCAAAAAGTAAAAAATAATGCGTTATTTTCAAAATTGCCGCTCTTTTTTTGTTTATAGCGCAAAAAATAAAAAAACGGCAGTGGTGATCAAATACCATCAAAAGAAATCTCTATTTGTGGGAAAAAAAAGGGTGTCAATTTTGTTTGGGAGCCACGTCACACGACCGCGCAATTGACAGCTAAAGCGACGCAGTGCCAAATTGTAAAAAGTGCTCTGGTCAGGAAGGGGGTAAATTCTTTCGGGGCTGAAGTGGTAAAGAACGCAACATTAACAAACAAGAACTTCAAAATGCCATTTATTCGTTGATAAGTCATAGAACTATTTCTCTTTATCAGATGAATATGACAACATAACAATCACTCTTCTCCGTAAGAATCAGATGTGACGGGAATGAAGGGGTTAATGGTGTCTCTGGAATTTGGTCCAATCCATTGCATCATTATACAGACACTATATTGTCAAAAGCATCGGGACGCCAAAATGGAGTCAGGAAGGACTAGAACTTCAGCGGGTTTTTTTTTTTTGGTTCAAACACATGAACTTTAATGGCACTCCAGTCTTATGCCCTTTACACACGGTCGGAAAATCCAACAGAAAAGGTCCGATCGTATTATATTGTCGGAAAATCCGATCGTGTGTGGGCTCCGTCAGAAAAAATTTGAGAGCAGGATCTCAAAATTTTCGACAACAAAATCCAATCGGACTTTGTCGGATCGTTTGTAGAGAATTCCGATCGGACAAAGTGCCACACATGCTCAGATCAAATTACGAGACCAAAGCTATCGGCTACTATCCTGAACGTAGTCCCGCCTTAACGAACTAACGTCAACGCGTTCCGAACGGTCAGATTTTCCGACAACTTTGTCCGACCGTGTGTATGCAACACCAGTTTCGGACAAAATCCGTCTGAAAAAAAATCTGTCGGATTTTGTGGTCGGAATGTCTGACTGTGTGTACGGGGGCTTAGTCCGTAGGGTTCAATATTGGGTTGGCCCACCTTTTGCAGCTATAACAGCTTCAACTCTTCTGGGAAGGCCGTCCACAAAAGGTCAAACATTCCCATAGACACACTCCTAAACCTTGTGGACGGCCTTCCCAGAAGAGTTGTTATAGCTGCAAAGGGTGGGCCAACTCAATATTGAACCCTACAGACTGAGACTGGGATGCCCTTAAAGTTCATATGTGTGAACCAAAAAAAAAAACGGAGAGATTCTATTTCATTTTGGAGAGATATTTATATATATATATATATATACATACATACACACACACACACACACACACACACACAGTAAAGGTTCAGGCTCCAGAACTATCACCCCAATTCTGGTTACACTGTCTAGTCTTTCACTGACCCGGAACAAGCATGCAGCCAGTGAAGGCTGAACAATCTGACCTGAATGCTTGTTCCTGGTCAGTGACACACTAGGTAGTAAAGTGAGGTCTAGGATAAAGATGACCCCGGAGCCTGCAGCTTTATAAATAAACTAGTAATGATGGTTCTTTTCCACTGCTTCCTCCTATTGGCTAAGTATTTCACCAGATTCCCTGTCCTGTGATGTCACCAGTCTCTGGGCAGATTTCTCACATTTGATTCCCCCCACATATCTTTAAACAACCTCTCCCTAGATATACCCCAGCATGGAGGGGCTCAGTGAAGGTGGTGGTGAAGGTGTGGAGATGTTGGATCGGGTCACACAGATCATAAAAGGAGATCCGTCCGGCCTCATAATCCAGATCTATCCCGACTCTCTTAACGGCGGCACAGTCGGGTAATGGGATCTGATTACGGTCATGTACCAGTGCATACTGATTATACCGCCTCCTCTCAAAGCTCCAGGACTTCTCATTATATCCAATCGGTGCCTGATCTCCTCTCCTGTCTATACTGGGGTAACACATCCCGACTTTCCAGATGTGTGACCCCCCGACATCCACTTCCCAGTAATGTCTCCCCGAGGAGAAACCCTGAGTGCTTATCACCTGGTTACACCAAAATCTCTCTGGTGTGTCTGGGCGGTTCTGACATGATGTCCTGTACAAGGTTCTCCCGTCATCTGATATATCTAGATGATTATCGACTGTGCCCACATCCAGTAATATGTCTGTAACCCTCGGCACCCCCAATGTTTTCTGTACAACCCCAATATTTGGTCCTCCAGCCTGGCAGTGCGAGCGTTGTATGGTGGGGGAGGGTCGGGGACGTCTCCTGGATGGTTGTTTGGTGGGGGAGGGTTGGGGACGTTTCCTGGATGGTTCAGCATTGATGTGACCTTTGCCCTTTGTAGTAGAATGTGGATAGATATGTGTGCCTGGACATTGCTGTACATTTACCCTAGACATGATATCAGTTAGACCTGTGTGTAATATGTGTGAGATCCTCCCCACATCCAGATCCCCTCCATCATGGAGGAGTTTATCATGTCTCCCTCTGTCCTCATCATCACACAAGTCACCTGTGTCTGATTGCTGTAGGACAGTCAGTGGATCCGTCATGTTACACAGCTCCTCAATGTTCCCCATCTTCCTGGACAGCTCCCCCTTCTTTATTTCCAGCTGTTGGATCATATCAGACAGCGATTGAGAGACCCACTCTGCCTGCCTGGAGATCTCCCTCAGGACTCTCTTCTCCAGGTCTTCCAAACGTCTCCTGAGGTCTCTGAACAGGACAGCGACTCTCTCCGTTTCATCGTATGCTTTTCCTTGTACTTTCCTCCTGCGTTCCTGCAGTCTCTGGACTCTTTTCTCTGTCTCCTCTCTCTCTGTCATCAGTTTCTGCAGAACATTCCTCAGTTTCTGCTTCTTCATCTCAGAGGCCTCATCCAGAGTCTCCACCTGGTGTCCCCGATGTTCTCCAGCCAAACTACAGGACATACAGATACAGGTGAAGTCCTCAGTGCAGTAATACTTCAGTAGTTCCTTATGGACGGAGCATTTCCTGTCCTCCAGGGAAGTGGTGGGGTCACATAAGACGTGTTCTGGTGACTTGCTGTGGACTCTCAGGTGATTGTCACACAGAGAAGCTTCACACAGCAGACAAGATATCACAGCAGGTACAGGAGTGTGAATACAGTAAGTACAGAAGACCCCGGACTCCTCCTGATCTGGATGGGTGGACAGGAAATTCTCCACTATGTTACGCAGTGTTGTGTTCCTCCGCAGTGCAGGCCGATTGTGAAACCTCTCTCTGCATTCAGGACAGGAATAACCTCCAGACCTCTCCTGTGTAGCCATACTACTAATACAGTCCCGGCAGAAGTTGTGTCCACATATCAGGGTTACAGGATCTGTATAAATGTCTAGACAGATGGAACATTCCAGCTCCCTCCTCAGATCAGCAGACGCCATGACTGAAAGCAGAAGAGAGAAAAGAAATTAAAATTCTTTGACACTCAAACAATGGAGCACTGTTTGGGATACTTTTTATTTGCACTAACATACAAGTTTTCGGGATATGTCCCCTTTTTCAAGGTCCCAGCAGTACAGATTCACAGAACGTTAGAAAAACAAACAATGGGGGAAAGGAAAACTTTCAGATAATGAGTAACGAAACCCATATCTAAATTTAGGCCGTTATTTTTTTGTGTCAAATAGAAGTATCATTCTTAGTTCAAAAGTTTTCCTTTCCTGGATAGTTCTGAAAATGCAAGTTAGACTTATGGAAAACAAGTTACCGTTAAGTCTTTCAGGACCTGAGAGATCGTGACTCCTCCCACTGGACCACAGGAAACCCCTTCTTCCTCCAAATCTTTAAAAGGGAGGCACCTCCCTATCATATGTCAGTTGCAGAAGAGAACCTCCAGCCCCCGGCTAGAACACACAAACACATACGTTAGTCACAGTATAGTACAAAAACCAGTAGGGCGGGTCGTTGCTGTCCTGAAAGACTTATGGAAAATAAGTTACCTGAAAGTCTAACTTGAATTTTCCCAAAGCGTCTTTCAGGACAGCACCTGAGAGGATAACCAAGACTTACCCCTTTAGGGCAGGACAACAGCCTGTAGGACCTTCCTGCCAAACGCTTGATCGTTGGCGGATGAAAGGTCCAGCTCGTAATGTCGCACAAAGGTGCGAAAACTTGACCACGTTGCTGCCTTACAAAATTTGTTCAGGGGTGTCACCAGCTCTTTCTGCCCAAGTGGCTGCAAGAGCTCTGGTTAAATGTGCACAAATTATAGCTGGTGGGGACAAACCCGCATGCGAGTATGCTTCCATTATAGACTACTTCAGTTATCTGGCTACTGATCCTTTAGAAGCTTGGCAGCCTTTCTTGTTGCTTGAAAAAAAGAAGAGTATAAACATCTAAAGTCTAGATAACGCAAGAAAAATTATTTTAATGTCTAAATTATGAAACAAGATCTCCTCCCCCGACGGGTTAGGTTGGGAGAGCAATGTCCTGTAAACGATTATGCATTGAGGCTACCTTAAGTAAGAATTTTGGGTCCGTCCTAAGCATGACTCTGTCCTGAAACACCGATAGGTAAGGTTCCCTGAATTGACAGAGCGTGTAGCTTGCTGATCCTGCGTGCTGATGTAATGGCGATCAGAAAAAACAGCTTTAAGAGTGAGACATTTGACTTTTTGTTAGAGATTGCAGGACTACCGACTTTCGGGAAGATTTTGATTGGCGCTGGTCTTGATCTTGTAAGATCCTTAAAAAAAATTAAAAAAAAATAAAAATAACTACTAGAGGCTCGGGGGCAACATATCTTTCCAAGAAGACTGCTAACGCAGCCACCTATACCCTCAAGGTACTGACTGCTAGTCCCTTATCTCCTCCCTTCTGCAAAAACTAATAGACACAAGTTCCTTCGGGTCTTGACTAGATGATATGCACCATGAATTATAGACGGCTCTTTACATTCTTTCTACTTGATAGCAATGTTGTAACCAGGCGGTTCGAAAACCCCTTATTCTTCAGGAGCTGTTTCTCAGACACCATGCTGCAAGGGACAGCCTGGCCACATCTAGGTGATTTATTGGACCTTTGATTAGCAAATCTTGCCTGAGCGGTAGATGCCAATAAGGCCTGGTCACCATTCCCAGAATGGTTGAGAACCAGGCTCTCTTCGGCCAACAGGGGTGATTAGAATGACTGGTACCCATTCCAGCTGAATCATCTTTAACACCAGTCGAATAACCTGGAATTGGGGGGGGGGGGGAGCGTAACAAAGGTGAAATATCTCCATGGATGTGCCAGGGCATCCGTCCCTAGGGACCCATCGAGATTGCACAGGTTCCTCAGTTCTTTTCTCTGCACATTCTCTTTCGAGGTGAACAGGTCCACCTCTGGCTGTCCTCACATACTGGAGATCATCCTAAAGACCTCCGAAATTCAGTGACCATTCTGCTTCCTGAATGGGGTACTGGCTTAGGAAATCCGCCACTCAATTCAGGAGTTCCCTTTAGGTGGATTGCCGACAAGGATAGCAAATGCTTCTCCGCCCAAAGAAGAATCTCTGTTGCCAGGGCTTGTAAGGGCTTGCTCCTCCGGCCCCCTTGGCTTTTTTTAAATAAACCACACCCGTGGTGAGTCTGGAGATCTTGAGCAAATACCGTATCAATAGAGCTAAGCAATCGCCTTCAGCTCTCTCCAATTCGAGGATCCTGTTGCCTCTTTCTCGGACCTACTCCCTTGAGCGAAATTCTCTCCTAGGTGGGCCCCCCCACCCCCAAGAACTGGCATCTGTTAGTCTTCTTTCTATTGGGAAGACCAAACAAACCAGACCCCCTTGATAGGATCTCCTGATCCTTCCACCACCAAAGCGACCTCTTCACCTTGGTGGGGATCCTCACCTCTGTGTCCAGGGATTTTAAGCTGTTATCCCATGACCTCAAGAGGAAAGCTTGCAGACTTCTAAAGTGGAATCTCGCCCACTGAATAGCCGGCATGGTCAAGGTCAGAACCCCTAATGCAGACATTACCTCCCTTACCATTATTGGCTGGTTGGACTGCAGCATAGACACTAGACATGTGCAATTCGTTTAGTTACGAATTTGTTTTCCGTTCAAATTCGTTCATTCGTAATCGTACGAATGAACGAATGGTTTACTAAAAATTCTAACGAAAAACGAACTATCGAAAAGAACGAATATGAAAAACAACAAAAATACGAAATAATTAAATTAGAAACAATGAAACTACGAAAGAATGAAAATCCGAAAAACAAAAACAAAACAACGAAAATACCGAAGATTCAAAAATAACAAAAATCAAAATGAACGAAAAATCAAAATTACGAATATTCAGAAAAAAGGAAATCAAAACAACGAATGAATTCGAAACAACGAATGTTAGTTCTGATTGTGAAATATTCCATCCAGAGTCCAGATAGGGTGTGGTTGGGTCGGAGGCACTGTTTTGGTGGATTTTTGAGTTAAGTTCTGACTTGTGAGAGAGAAATTCTTTGTTTCTTAAACATATAAATAGCATTCACATTACATAAAATTATGAATTATGCTCTGATTACGAATCTACAAAAACAATGTAACGAAAGTACGAATGTAATTAAATCTATGAAAATACGAATTTCGAATCAACGAAAATTAGATTAACGGAAATACGAATCATTTCAAATCAACGAAAATATAGCTCTTACGAAAATACGAACGAGTCCGAATACGAACACCGACAACTTCCGAATCGTTACAAATCAACGGAAACTAACAGAAACGAAACAAATTATTTTTTCTATTGTGCACATGTCTAATAGACACTGTGCATTGTACCTTGTCCTTTTTTTCTTGCGGGAGAAAAAAAAAAAAAAAAAAAACTTCTGTTCTATCGAGTTGATATGATTGTCTAGAAACCAAACCCCTGGGATGGATTCAGGGAAGACTTCTAGAGGTTCAGAATCCACCCTAGAGACTCCAGATGGTTGCTGGCTTTGACTAAATTGTTCTGTAACCGTTCATTTGAGGGGGCGAAGAACAGTAGGTCGTTGAGATAGGGAATTACTGCGATTACCAGAAGACGAAGCGTAGCTAGTGCTTCCGCCATCCCCTTGATAAAAATCTGTGGTGCGGATGATAGACCAAAAAGGCAACCTGAGAAACTTCTGGGACTGGGGTGAAATGTGGGCATGCAGATATGCATCCCTTAAGTCTATTGATGCCATAAAAACATTCTTGGGTCAGAGTTCTGAAAGAGAGTTCATCCTAAACTTTCTGTATTTGATGGACCTGTTCAGGGGCTTTAGGTTGAGGATCAAATCAGAATTTTCCTGTTGGTTTCTTCAACAAGAATATGTGTGAATAAAACCCCCGTTGTTGCTCTCCTGGTGGTACTTGGACCACCACACCCTGTTGCATCAGCTCCCTTAGCAAGGACTTCATGGCCAGGGCTTTTACTGGATCCTTTGGGGAATTCGTCACAAGAAATCTTTTTGGAGGAGATTCCGTAAATTCTATTGCATAGCATTGAGAAAAAGTGGTCAGGATGAACCGATTTGATATTATGCCTTTATGCCTGACCACCGCAGATCAGGGGCGTACCTAGTGCATTTGGCACCCGGGGCGGATCCTATATCTGGCACCCCCCCCCCCCAACTTAAAACGTAAAAACACCCCACTGTGCCCCTTCAAACCTCTGCATCCTTAAATATCTCTTTGTCACTACTGTGTACATTACACAGCACCCTGCGCCTCTGGACCCCTTTACATTACACAGCATTCTGGACCCCTTTACATTACACAGCACTCTGGACCCCTTTACATTACACAGCACCCTGCGCCTCTGGACCCCTTTACATTACACAGCACCTGTATGTTACACAGACCAGCCTGCAATACAGCCCCCCCTACAATTCAGACCCCCCCCCTACAGCGGAGACCCCCCCCCTACAGTACAGACCCCCCCCTACAGTACAGACCCCCCCCCCTTCAGTGGAGACCCCCCCCCCCTACAGTACAGACCCCCCTTCAGTGGAGACCCCCCTACAGTGGAGACCCCCCTACAGTACAGACCCCCCCTACAGTACAGACCCCCCCCCTACAGTACAGACCCCCCCCACAGTACAGACCCCCCCCCCCCTTCAGTGGAGACCCCCCCACTACAATACAGAGCGCCCACCACCCCCCCTTCAGACCCATAATGTACCTCGGGTCGGGAGTGTCAGCGCGGGACACACAGCACAGTATAGACTACAAGGAGGAGGGGGAGGCGGCGCCGGCGGCTTCACTCTGCTCGCAGTGCTCGGCTGTTTGAGCCAGCCGAGACAGAGCGACGAACACCCCCCCTCCCCCTCACCTCACTCACCTCACCTGCCGCTGTGTTACCGCGCTGCTGCGCAAATTAAATCCGCGCTCGGCGCGCTCAGTCTCTGCTTCAATTGCGGAGGGGGGCGCCGGCCTGACACCCCCGCCAGTGTGTGGCACCCGGTGCGCCCCCCCCCCCGCACCCCCCTTAGTCCGCCACTGCCGCAGATGGAAATTTTGCAGCTTCCCCCCCCCCCCCCCCACCCGAAGGCTCGAGTCATTGTGACTTTTTGGTTTGCGCAGGAGGATGGCAAAGGAGTCCGCCCTTGCCTTTAGGTTTTTGCGCCAACCAATTCTTCCTCCTCCCCTGAGACTTCTTGTCTTGCTCCTGAGCTCTTTGAGGTCCAAAAAGGTATTTTGGAGTTGCTTTTTATTTTTTAGTGGAAAGGACCTGTTCCTATCAACTATCCTGTCTAGGGTGGTATCTAGATCAGGACCAAAGAGAAGGTTGCCCGAAAAGGGAATTCCACAGATTACTCTTAGGCCCCTTTCACACGAGGCGGACTCCGCTTCCACGGAGTCCGCCTCTGTCCGCCGGCTCAGCGGGAAATCTCTCCGTTGATCTCCGCTGAACCGGCGGATGACAAGTCCCTCTCCGCTCACTGAGCGGGGAGGGGCTTGCGAGCGCCGCTGGTCTCTATGGAGAGATCGGATGAAAACGGACAGTGTGTCCGTTTTCATCAGATCTCACCCGATCCGATAGCGATGGATCTGGACGTAGAGCCGTATGTCTGCTTTTAGCAGATCGGACCGGGTCAGATGTCAGCGGAGATGTCTCCGCTGACATCCGACGCTCCATAGACTAACATCAAAACTGACAGGCGGATCTGAACGGTCCGTACATGTGAAAGGGGCCTTAGATGTCAAGGCTGTTAATCTAGCTGACATTCTAAATTGCTTCGGCCGAAGCATCCGCCATATAAGCTACTGCGGAGCACAGGGTAGTGAAGGAATCTAGTATCTTCCGTTTGGGTGACTCCGCTAGAACATGAGGTTTTTGCTGGTTAACTCAGTACTCCAGGTTTCTAGCTACACGTGTCGTAGCCATGGCTGGTTTCAAATTACTCATGATCGACTGCCAAGATCTTTTGATCAAAAGATCCATTTGTTTATCCATCGGATTCCTTAGGATCCCCATGTCTTCAAAGGCTAGGTCGCTGGACCTAGAGACCTGGGAAAAGGCAGTGTTGAGTTTGGGGACCTTGCTCCACACCGCAGAAGGATCCTTTTCAGAAGGAAAGCGTCTCTTGTGGGCGCTTGAAAAAAAAAAAAAAAATAGGCTTTCTCTCCAGTTTCTGACATTCCTTTTTTATGTAATCTGAGATGACAGATGGGAGAGAAGAAAAGATTGATCGCACACTTGAATCCAAAAGATTGAAATGATGATCAGTTGGCGCATTTCATCACGAAAAGAACCATGCTTGTTCACAATGTTGTGAACAAGCACGGTTCTTTTCGAGTGAAACGCGTCAACTGATCATCATTGCAATTTTGTCTGGCTCATGACAAAGAAATTTCTACAGCATCTTTTGGATTCAAGTGTGCGATCAATCTTTTCTTCTCTTCTTGATATTGCTTATGGTGATGAGCCGGGATTAGCACCTTGGATCGGGTGTATCCATTTTTTGCACCCTTGTTTTGGGAAAGAAAGGAAGACCGGAATCCCAAGTAAGGATAGGGAAGATTTTAACATACTTCCCCCTACCTGAGCCTTGCTGGTGCCTGTCCCCACCGCTGTAGATCCCGCCGCCTTCTCCATAGTGAGTGTGCAGCGCTTCACTTGTGGCTTCACAAGCCGTTTCCACATTCCCATAGTGCCACTGCACCAGACGTGGAAATAGGCAACAGCTCCTTCCCTGTCTCCTCCCTCTTGCCTGGCCGCCAGAAATGACGCTGGGCGATGACCCGGTGGCCCGCATTTATGGGAACACTTCCGGCTCGGCCGAGAATCTACTCGGCCACCGCAAAATGGCGGCGGTGAACGCGCAGCTTCCACTAGGACAGTCTGGAGCTGGTCCACCATATCTCCTGTGGCTCTCCCTGAGCACCTAGTGGGAACATGAGCCTGTAAACACCACTGCAGATGCCCTGGTAAGAGGGAAGGGCTGGTGGTCTAAGGAAAAAAGGAGGAAAAAAAAAAAAAAAAGAGGAACCGCTGTCTCTCAGGAGAACCTAAGATGGATAACCTAAGATGGCGCCTCCTGTTAAAATGTTCCCTTTGGGCCGGAGGAATCACAAAAACTGACATGTGGTAGGGAGGCGTTTCCTGTGGTCCAGGGGGGGAAGTCACAATCTCTCAGGTGCTGTCCGGAAAGACACTTTGGGTAATTCCCTTTAAGAACTAAAACATTGAGGTCTTCTATAGTGTGTTCCGGTTGTGAGAAATGATGTCCCGCAGTTGTGCAGAAACTTCCTTATGTACTTTGATGGTATGTCTGTGCAAATTCATCCTCACTTGGAACTTCTGTCTTGTTTCACCAACATAAGATTATTTGCATTGGACAAGGTACAAAACATTACAGGAGGTGCAGCTGTATGATCCCGTGATATTGAAGGTCCCATTTGTGTGTGTGTGACACTTTTAGATAGATTGATCTGGTTGACTAGATCCGTGATCCGAACGGGTCACCCCGTTCGGATCGGCACACCCTGCAATCCGCGGCCTCGGCCTTAGGAAAGGCCGCGGCTTCGGCCTAGCTCCGGAGCGGCGGCGGCCATCTTGGTACACCCGGCGGCCTTAGGAAAGGCCGCGGCTTCGGCCTAGCTCCGGAGCGGCGGCCATCTTGGTACACCCAGCGGCCTTAGGAAAGGCCGCGGCTTCGGCCTAGCTCCGGAGCGGCGGCCATCTTGGTACACCCGGCCACTGTTTACAATGTGATCGCTCCGTCTAAAGACGGAGCGATCACTTGTAAACAAACTCTGCCAATATTACAGTGGGGGAGAGGATGTGGATATTACAGTGGGGACTATATGGTGGCGGAATTTTCACAGGTTTTTGCAAATTCAATTATTATTTGCTGATCCGAAAAATGATCCGATCCGTGACTCTGATCCGAGGATCGATCCGATCCGTGAGTTTTTTGATCCGTTGCACCCCTAGTTGACACTCATTAAATCTGAGCTCCAGGAATTCAGCCACTTTTGTAAAGTGTGTAAGGTTATTAGGGGTCCAATAGGATGCATGCCACCTTGTGGACTTCTCTCTATTATTTATAAGTAAGGCCTACCATAGACGAAGGGAATTTCTTTTCTGCAACCAAGGGTTGCAGGACAGTAATTAACTAGATTTCACCATCAACACAACCACACAGTCTCTAACACGGAACCCTTTTTTTCTCCCGTTGGGGGTGCAGGGGAAGCGGCTCCAACTTGGGTACATTCAGCCTGCACATACATGGTTTCGCATCTCGGCCGGTTCCTGCTGAATCGGCCGAGATTTGAACCATCTATGGATGGCTTAACAGTTTTACTGAACACCAAGAGTACAACTATCACTACACTCCCGGTGCTCTGATGGAAGAGAAAAGTTGTCTTCTCATATAGCAGTCGCTGTGACATAGACATGATTGAGTGTTGTCAGTAAGAGAATGTCCCTTCCTGTCCTGAGGGGACGTATTGTAGTACGGGGGGGGGGGGATCAGAAACCACTAAGCACCCTCTCCTAATCTCCATTATGTGTTATGGCAGTGAGGGAAGTCATTTCCACACTGTATTAACACATAAGTAGACTAGAGGTTCATGGGTTCCCAGAAGTCTTTTGGTTTGACCAATGTCATTTTTTCAGGATCGATACCGATTTTTCGGCTGCCTTTCAGGACGAAAGCCGATATCCGGTGTCCAATATTGTGAAAGATAATGTTACACCGAGTAAATTGATACCCAACATGTCACGCTTCAAAGTTGCACCCCGCTCGTGGAATGGCGACAAACTTTTATCTTTAAAAATCTCCATAGGCGACGTTTGAAAAAAAAATTCTACAGGTTGCATGTTTTGCGTTACAGATGACATCTAGGGCTAGAATTATTGCTCTCGCTCTACTAATCGCGGGGATACCTCACATGTGTGGTTTGAGCAGCGTTTTCATATGCGGGCGCTGCTCACGTATGCGTTCGCTTCTACACGCGAGCTCGGCGGGACGGGGTGCGTTTAAATATTTTTTTTTTACCTTTTATTTTTACACTGTTTTTTAAAAAAAAAAAAAATAAAATTGTGTCACTTTTATTCCTATTACAAGGAATGTAAACATCCCTTGTAATATAAAAAAGCATGACAGGTCCTCTTAAATATGAGATCTGGGGGGTCAAAAAGACGCCACATCTCATATTTGGACTTAAATGCCAAAAAAAAAAAGTTGTCATTTTGAAAAAATTACATAACTTTTTTTTTTTTACTTTAACCGCTTCCCGACCGGCGCACGCCGATATACGTCGACAGAATGGCACGGACAGGCATAAGGGCGTACAGGTACGTCCCCTTTAAGATGCCGCCGTGCCATTGGGTGCATGCCGCGAGCAGCGCGCTCCCGCGCCGGTCGGGACCCCCGTGAGGCCGGTCGCGGGTCCCGTGGACTCGATCGCCGCGGGGACACCCGCGATCGTCTCACGGGAAGGCTGAACGGGGATATGCGGAAATAAACAGCATCTCCCCGTTCTGCCTAGCAACTAGTGACGCCGATCTCTGCTCCCTGTGATTGGAGCAGAGATCAGCATTCACTAGCTGACAGCCACGCCCCCCCCTACAGTTAGAAACACACCCCTAGGCATACTTAACCCCTACACTGCCCCCTAGTGGTTAACTCCTTCACTGCCAGTGTCATTTATACAGGAATCAGTGCCATTTAAATAGCATTGATTTCTGTATAAATGACAATGGTCCCAAAAAAATGTCCGATGTGTCCGCCATAATGTTCGCAGTCACAATAAAAAATAAAAAAAAATAAAAAATAAAAAATCGCTGATCTACTAATAAATAAAAAATATTAAAAAAAATGCTATAAAACTATCCCCCATCTTGTAAACGCTATAACTTTTGCGCAAACCAATCAATAATCGCTTCGCTTATTGCGATTTTTTTTACCAAAAATATGTAGAAGAATACGTATCGGCCTAAACTGAGGAAAAAAATAAAAGTTTTTTATTATATATTTTTTGGGGGATATTTATAATAGCAAAAAATAAAAAAAAAATGCTGTAATTTTTTTTTCAAAATTGTCGCACTAATTTTTGTTTATAGCGCAAAAAATAAAAACCGCAGGGGCGATCAAATACCACCAAAAGAAAGCTTTATTTGTGGGGGGAAAAAAAAGGACGTCAATTTAGTTTGGGAGCCACGTCGCACGACCCGCGCAATTGTCAGTTGAAGCGACGCAGTGCCGAATCGCAAAAAGGGGCCTGGTCCTTTGGCTGCCAATTGGTCCGGGTCTGAAGTGGTTAAGAAGTATGGGCGGATGTGACGTTTTGATGTCGCTTCCGCCCAGCTATGGTATGGAGACGGGTGGCGTCTTCCCCTCACTCGTCTCCATACCTGGCAAGGAGACAAATGCGATCGCCTCCGGTAAGCGGCGGAGTGCACCGGATCGTGGCAGGAGCGGCCCCCGCTACCGCCACTGATAAAAGCGATCTTGCGGCGAATCCGCTGCAGAGACCACTTTTATCTTGTAGCCGACCGCCGGCCGAACACGGGGATACCGGGGTTGTGGCAGCTAACTGCTGCCATACCCAACGATATCCGTCCCCAAAGTAGGGACATGCCTCGGCGGTCGGCCAGTGGTTAACCATTGGCCCACCATCCGCCGCAGTTGTACTGCGGCAGAATGGCACGGCTGGGCGCAACGACGTTATGCCACATCGCTGCGCCCTGTGGCTACTCGCCCACGGAGCCGATGCGAGTTCCTGCCGCGCTCCCGCGATCACTCGGAGAAGCGGGATCAATGTGTGTAAACACACAGTTTCCGGTCCTCTGAGGGGAGAAGAGACCGATCGTCTGTATGAACAAACGATCTGTCATCTCCCCTGCACAGTCCCCTCCCCCCTTCAGTTAGAACACACACTAGGACACACTTGACCCCTTCACTGCCAGTGACATTTTTACAGTAATCAATGCAATTTTTTTTAGCCCTGATCGCTGTATAAATGACAATGGTCCGAAATGTGTCAAAAGTGTCCGATGTGTCCGCCATAATGTTGCAGTCACAAAAAAAAAAAAAAAAAAAAAAAAAAAAAAAGAAAAAGAAAAAAAAAAAAAAAAAAAAAAAAATCGATGATCGCCGCCATTACTAGTAAAAAAAAAAAAAAAAAAAAAAAAAAAAATTAATAATAAAAATGCCATAAAACGATCCCCTATTTTGTAGACGCTATAACTTTTGCGCAATCAATAAATGCTTAATGCTCCCTCCTCGCATCGGTAAACCCCCCCTGGGAGAAGCGCTCTTCCTGGGGGGGAGGGGTTACCTTTCGGCGGCGCTCCCCGAGTACAGCATTTGGCGTCCATAGACACAGAATACCAGCCCCGCCCTCTGAGTCATTGGATTTGATGGACAGCAGCGGGAGCCAATGGCTGCGCTGCTATCAATCTGTCCAATCAGGAGCCGAGGACCCCCCGGGGCAGAGAAGGTGAGAGCGCGTCTCTCCGCCGAGGGAACGATCGGACGGTTGGAAGCTGAACAGCGGAGAAATTCTGCTTTAGACTTCTGCTGATTATTGGGGGACATTTTTAGGTTGTTTTTGAGGCTTTTTCTTTGTAGCTTTTTATCACCTTTTAATGTCACTTTCTAAAACAGAACTTTGTTTTCCTTCCTTCAGCCTATTAGTTATGCGGAGCGGATAATCAGTCACAGGTGCCGGAGATCTACATAACCTTCTGTAGGACTCATTGTGAGCCTCAACTACATGGGGAGAGGAGAACAAGAGGGAATAACAGGGGGTAAGTACCTGTGTACTGTGGGGGAGGGGACATTAGAGTGTAAGCTCCTCTGTACAGAGACTGATGTGACTGTGGGGGGGGGGGGGGGGGGTGACATTAGAGTGTAAGCTCCTCTGTACAGAGACTGATGTGACTGTGGGGGGAGGGGACATTAGAGTGTAAGCTCCTCTGTACAGAGACTGATGTGACTGTGGGGGGAGGGGACATTAGAGTGTAAGCTCCTCTGTACAGAGACTGATGTGACTGTGGGGGGAGGGGACATTAGAGTGTAAGCTCCTCTGTACAGAGACTGTGGTGGGGGGAGGGGACATTAGAGTGTAAGCTCCTCTGTACAGAGACTGATGTGACTGTGGGGGGGGGGGGGGGAGGGGACATTAGAGTGTAAGCTCCTCTGTACAGAGACTGATGTGACTGTGGGGGGGGGGGGGAGAGGGTGACTGGGGGGGGGGGGAGGGGCATTAGAGTGTAAGCTCCTCTGTACAGAGACTGATGTGACTGTGGGGGAGGGGACATTAGAGTGTAAGCTCCTCTGTACAGAGACTGATGTGACTGTGGGGGAGGGGACATTAGAGTGTAAGCTCCTCTGTACAGAGACTGATGTGACTGGGGGGGAGGGGACATTAGAGTGTAAGCTCCTCTGTACAGAGACTGATGTGACTGTGGGGGGGAGGGGACATTAGAGTGTAAGCTCCTCTGTACAGAGACCGATGTGACTGTGGGGGGAGGGGACATTAGAGTGTAAGCTCCTCTGTACAGAGACTGATGTGGCTGTGGGGGGGGGGAGGGGACATTAGAGTGTAAGCTCCTCTGGTACAGAGACTGATGTGACTGTGGGGGGGGGGGGGGGGACATTAGAGTGTAAGCTCCTCTGGTACAGAGACTGATGTGACTGTGGGGGGAGGGGACATTAGAGTGTAAGCTCCTCTGTAATAAGATATACATCTATGCCCCCCCCCCCCCCCTCCTCTTACATTGATTACCTATAATCTGTGTTATTCGTCGATTCCTCTGCGTATCCCTCTCACCTCTCCATACAATTCCTCTTCCTGTCTTTTCCCTCCAAACACTAGAGGACCAAGTAGTTTTATCTAACGGAGCGTTTGGCGGCCATTTTGCGTAGGACCAAACTTCATAATACACACTGCGTAGGACACACAGGAAGTCCTCCAGCAGACACTAGAGGTCACACTGCTCTGTGAAAGGACTCCAGAGGGGGGCGGCCATTTTTCTGTAGAACACAGAATATTATATCTGTGTATATATAGTATATCAGGACGTCATAGAATGTGATCCTCAGAGTAATATTAGTATTATTTATACATGGATAGAAATTAATAATAAAATTAATAAATAATACAATATTTAATAAATATTATTCTGTATTATTAGTATATATAAAAATAAACCATGTAAAGGAGAACTCTGGGCAGATATTAACCCGCTGAAGACTGTAATACATACATAAATGTCGGGGGTTTCAGGTTATAATCGGGGGGGGGGGGGGGGCGGGTGGACATCATGACTTTACTGTTATTTCCAGCAGACAATTTAGTGAAAGTGATCGTACAGGAGAATTAACCGCTGAATCGCTTTTACAGGCGGTGGTGGTCCCTGCAGTATTTTTTGCTAGAAAGTTACTTAGAACCCCCCAAACATTTTATATATATATTTTTAGCAGAGACTCTGGAGAATAAATAGGCGGTCGTTGAAATATTTTATGTCACACTGTATTTTGCGCACCTTTCTTTCAAACGCAATTTTTTGGGGGGAAAAATACATTTGAATGAATTTAAAGAAAAAAAACAAACAGTAAAGTTAGCCCAATTTTTTTTGTATAATGTGAAAGATGATGTTGCGCCGAGTAAATAGATACCTCACATGTCACGCTTTAAAATTGCGCACACTCGTCGAATGGTGACAAATGACGGTACTTAAAAATCTCCATAGGCGACGCTCTAAAAATGAAAGGCCAATTGAAGAGCTGCGCCGATTACACTGATTAAAACAACCAACTAATAAAAATAACCATAAAAAACGAAAGAATATTAAAATAAGAAAGATTGAAATATTCAACCAGTTCAATCACATCAATAAGTCCATATCCGCTGATCATCAACTGCTGATAATGACAATGCCATGGAGATCTTCCATTGGCAGGGGTGTAAAAAACGGTATTTTAGAAAGCAAACAATAAAGTCCAACTAAAAGTCTTGATTAACCACCTGATTACTTTGCACTTAAACCCCCCCTCGTGACCAGACCAATTTTCAGCTTTCGGCGCTGACGCACTTGGAATGACAATTGCGCGGTCATACAACACTGTACCCAAATGACATTTTTATCATTGTTTTCCCACAAATAGAGCTTTCTTTTGGTGGTATTTAATCACAGCTGGGGTTTTATTTTTTGCTAAATGAACAAAAAAAGATGGAAAATTTAAAAAAAATTAAAAATCATGTTTAATAGTTTGTTACCGTATATACTCGAATATAAGCCGAGATTTTCAGACCCTTTTTTAGGTCTGAAAGTCCACCTCTCGGCTTATATTCGAGTCACCGCCGTCTGCCTACATGAACAGCGTGTCATGCAGACAGACGGCGGTGTTCAAAAGCCGCGCCGCCTCCTCCCGCCCGTCCGTGATAGGCGGACACTAATTTTCCCAGCAGTCAGTGTTCAGTGTTCCGCCTATCACGGACGTCCTGTCATTCTCATCTCATGGACGAGGATGAGAGGATATCCGTGATAGGCGGAACACTGAACACTGACTGCTGGGAAAAAAGTGTTCCTCCTATCACGGACGAGGAGGCGTGGCTTTTAAATTTTAATGGCGCCTGTAATACACGCTGTGGGGAGGACAGAGCGGGACCGGACCGAGGACCCCAGACACAGGACCCCGGACCCACGGATCGGCGGATCGGCACAGGTAGGCTGCAATGGGGACACGGGCTGCAATGGGGACACGGGGGTCTGTACAGGGGACATTCAGATTGGCATTGCTGACCCTTTTTCCACTTACAGTAGCTGCTGCATTTTTGCCCCTCGGCTTATACACGGGTCAATACGTTTCCCCATTTTTTTGTGGTGATTTAGGGGCCTCGGCTTATACTCGGGACCACCTATACTCGAGTATATACGGTATAACATTTTGCAAACAGGTAATTTTTCTGCTTCATTGATATGCGCTGATGAGGCGGCACTGGTGGGCACGGATAGGCTGCACTGGTGGGCACTGATAGGCTGCACTGGTGGGCACTGATTGGCTGCACTGGTGGGCACTGATAGGCTGCACTGGTGGGGACAGATAAGTCGGTACTGATGGGGACAGCAAAGATGGCACGGATGGGTGGCACGGATGGATGGGCACTGATGGATGACACTGATGGATGACACTGATGGGTGGCACTGATGGGTGGCACTGATGGGCACTGGTAGGTGACACAGGTGAGCACTGGTAGGTGACACAGATGAGCACTGGCAGGTGACACTGATGTGCAGCACTGGCAGTGTGGGCACTGAGAGATGGCAGTGTGGGCACTGAGAGATGGCAGTGTGGGCACTGGTAGGCGGCACTTTAATGGGGCAAAGGTGGGCACAATGGACCCTGGGCACATTGCAGTGAGAGGGACTGATGTCCCTCTCACTGCCGCCGGTGATCGGCTTTTTTATTTTCTCCTCACGCTGTCAGCGCGAGGAGGGAAAAAAAGCAGATTACCGGCTCTGTTATTATCACATAATCAGCTGTCATTGGCTGAAAGCTGATCACGTGGTAAGGGGTCGGGATCGACCCCTTACTCGGATCTGTGATCCAGCGAGTCTAACAGACTCGCTGATCACAGAGCGCGCCGCGCGTGCCCTTCAGGGGGCGCGCAGGCAGCTCGTGGCCGGGACGACGTCAATAGACGTCGTCCCGGCACATTAGATCCGCGCTGTAGCCGTCATTTGGCTATAGCGCGGGTCTATAGTGGTTAAAACACCACGGTGACTTCACATATGCATTGTAGAGTGAAGAAAAGTGCCTTACATCAGAGTTGCCCTTTACACCAGAGGCCACAGTGTTCCCCCCTTACATCATAGTTCTCAGTGTTTCCCCCATAAATCAGGGTTCTCATAGTTTCTCCCTAAATCAGGGTTCCCCTTTACACCAGAGGCCACAATGTTCCCCCTTACATCAGAGTTCCCCTTACATCAGGGTTCTCAGAGTTTCTCCTTAAATCAGGGTTCTCAGAACACCCCTTACATCAAAGTTGCCCTTTACACCAGAGGCCACAGTGTTCCCCCCTTACATCATACTTCTCAGTGTTTCCCCCATAAATCAGGGTTCTCAGAGCACCCCTTACATCAGAGTTCCCTTTACAACAGAGGCCACAGTGTTCACCTTTACATCAGGGTTCCCAGAGGTCTACCTTACATCACAGTGTAAGGGAACTATTTGAGTTCAGATATAAAGGGGAACTTTGCGGACTCTGCCGTAAAGGGGGACTCTTGTTATTAACTTCATATGATTAGAAATGTTATTTAATTGCCAAAACATATGTATTAGTTTATTATATAGAGGAAGTCCCCGAGTCACAAACGGGCTAGGGACTGTAGGTTTGTTCTTAAGTCAAATCTGTTCGTAAGTCGGAACCGTACCTTTTTTGATGTTCTGGCCGCGCTTTGCGCAGACTGGCAGAGACGTCACGCCAAGTCGGATGTTCATAACTCAGGGACTGCCTGTATTTATAGCCCCCCCCCCCCCCGCTACCTTCCATCCCATTGGGAATTACTGTCACAAGGGATGTGTACATTTACCAACTCTGATGTAAGGGGAACTCTGATGTAAGGGGAACTCTGATGTAAGGGGAACTCTGATGTAAGGGGGGAACACTGTGGCCTCTGGTGTAAAGGGGAACTCTGATGTAAGGGGTGTTCTGAGAACCCTGATTTAAAGTGGTGGGACACCCTGAAAACAAAAACTTTAAAAAAATGTTAGTAGCAATTTAAAATGAAAAAAAAAAAAAATTATTTTTTTTTTACTTACCAGAAATGGCTGTTGCTAGGCAGATCGTCCTAATCTGCCTCCTCCAGCGCCGCAGTGATCTTCTCTCCTTCCGTCTTCTAGTGAATGGGGCGCGGTGTGTTATGGGAACTGTGTCCCACAACACATCGCGTTCCCCATTCACAAATTAGACTTGCGCATGCGCAGTAGGCCGCGCCCGACTCGCACATGCGCAGTAGGAAATGGGAAGCCGTTTCCCTTACTGAGGATGGAGGCGCTGGAACCGGATCGCCGAGGGACATCTCGCCCTCCACGAACGACATCGCGGGCGCCCTGGGAGGGTAAGTGTACTTATTAAAAGTCAGCAGCGACTTTTTTTTTTTAGCTGCTGACTTTTAAATTTTTTTTTTTAAGGTGAAACACTGAGAACTCTGATGTGAGGGAGAACACTTTGGCCTCTGGTGTAAAGGGGAACTCTGATGTAAGGGGTGCTCTGAGAACCCTGATTTACCTTAGTGTACCCACTCAGAGGCAGGAGGGAGAAGGAAGTCAGAACCTTTCATCCAGATGTATCTGAGACACAGAGGGGTGGAGGCGGACGGGAGAGTTGCAGATCGAGCCCTCTCTCTCCTCTCCCGTCTGTGTGTTTGGTGGGGTGGGGGGGGGGGGGGGTTGTTAGTGCCGGCTCTGGGCAGTATGGAAGAGAGTGTAACAGACACTCTCGGCTTAGACAACTGCAGTAAGCAAACCTGCTGGGAAGCCATAGTCCGGTCTGAATAATGTGTCCGGGTTTCATGCGGTCTAAAACATGATTCCAAACCCGAACTCTTCCGGGTGAATCCCGGACAGGTGGCAACCCTACTCCCGCTCCTTGTGATAACAGCCGAATGATTGTTTAGCTGCATCATTTGTTACCACAAGAAAGCAGACCGCTGGCTCTAAAAAAAACGTTAGCGCGGGGGGGGGGGGGGGGATGGGATGATCCCTGCAGCTGCATATCATCATCCCACTACAACCACTCGAAGCAGAATGGCGTACAGGTACATCATTTTTCGGGTTAGTGGTTAAAATGTCGCCTACAGGAATTTTGCAATGTTACTAAAGCGCTGATGTGAATAAAAAAATAAAAATTTGTGATACAAAACTGGGAAAACATATTGACTCGAGTATAAGCCTAGGGTGAGAAATGCGCAGCTACTGTAAGTGGAAAAGAGGGTCAACAATGCCCATTTGCAGCCTCACTGTGCCCATTTGCAGCCATAGGTCCCCGAACTTCAAACTGGGTAGTTAAGGGTTCCTAGATGCCCCCTAGCGGCAGCGAAATTGGGGTTTTTGGACCCAAAGGGTCCCGTAATAACATTGCTGCAGATGGACACAGTTGACCGACTTTGGGGCCCCGTATCTCTGGGCCACTTAGTGCTAGGAACCCCAAATTTGGTGTTACAAACCCAGTGGAACTAGCACTACAAGATATCCAAGCTGGGGTTCCTAGCACAAAGTGGCCCGAGATACGGGGCCCCAAAGTCGGTTTGGAAAATGTCAAGCACTTGTAGTGGATTTGCCTTTTAGTAAATAAACCCCATTGTGTTTTTTTCAAAATTGTCGCTCTTCCTTTGTTTATAGCGTAAAAAATGAAAACCACAGAGGTGATCAAATACCACCAAAAGAAAGCTCTATTTGTGGGGAAAAAAAGTCAATTTTGTTTGAGTGAAATGCCGCACGACCGCGCAATTGTCAGTTAAAGCAACGCAGTGCCGTATCGCGAAAAATGGCCCGGTCATTGAGCAGCCAAATCTTCCGGGGCTGAAGTAGTTAAAGTCATACATTAAAACATGACGGCTGTCTGCCTACATTTATGTGTGCCTTAGCCGGGCACTGAGGATCGCCTGCAGAGATTGTATATGGAGCCTCTTGCCGCTGGGCTCACGTCCAGAGCCGACGTGCGTTCCACTCGTTCATGGGAGAAAACCGGGAAGCTGGGACCCGGAAGTGACGTGACCGGAAGCGTCCCGACGTACGTTTCGTAATTAATACGTCATCAGGAAACCCATTATATTGCGTTTGTGTGCATTAAAATTCATTAAAGTTAAATTTGAAAAAAAAAAAAAACCTGTGTTTGAAAAACCGCTGCGCAAACACCGCGTGACATAAAAAAATTGCGAAAATCAACAATTTTCAAACTTTATCATTTACACGTAAAGTAAAAAAATGTCAGAAAAGGCCGGGTCTTAAAACAGTAGTTAAGCCGCAGCTGCTGAAAAAATTAACAAAAATTCCATGCAAGGCAATAATCATAATGTGCTAGTATGCACCGCAGGCCAGAGCAGGTCCCCCATAGATCCCCCTTTAGAGCAGGCCGGGTCAGGGTCCCCCATAAATCCCCCTTTAGAGCAGGCCAGGTAAGGGTCCCCCATAGATCCCCCTTTAAAGAAGGTCAGAGCAGGTCCCCCATATAGATCCCACCTTAGAGCAGGCCAGGTCAGGTCCCATATATAGATCCCCTTTAGAGCAAGACAGGCCAGGGTCACCCATTGATCCCCCCTTTAGAGTAGGCCAGGTCCCCCTATAGATCCCCCTTTTAGAGCAGGTCAGGCCAGGTCCCCCATATAGATCCCCCTTTAGAGAAGGTCAGGTCCCCCATATAGATCCCACTTTAGAGCAGGCCATGTCAGGGTCCCCCTATATAGATCCCCCTTTAGAGCAGGCCAGAGCAGGTCCCCCATAGATCCCCCTTCAGAGCAAGCCAGGTCCCCCTTTACAGCAGGCCAGGTCCCCTATATAGACCCCCTTTAGAGCAAGACAGGCCAGGGTCACCCATTAATCCCCCCTTTAGAGTAGGCCAGGTCCCCCTATAGATCCCCCTTTAGAGAAGGCCAGGCCAGGTTCCCCCATATAGATCCCCCTTTAGAGCAGGCCAGGTCCCCCATATAGATCCCCCTTTAGAGCAGGCCAGGCCAGGTCCCCCATATAGATCCCCCTTTAGAGCAGGCCAGATCCCCCATATAGATCCCCCTTTAGAGCAGGCCAGATCCCCCATATAGATCCCCCTTTAGAGCAGGCCAGATCCCCCATATAGATCCCACTTTCACTGTCAGGGTCCCCCTATATAGATCCCCCTTTAGAGCAGGCCAGGGCAGGTCCCCCATAGATCCTTCTTTAGAGCAGGCCAGGCCAGGGTCCCCAATAGAGATCCCACTTTAGAGCAGGCCAAGCCCGGGCAGGTCCCCATAGAATAGATCCCCCTTTACTTAGGCCCCTTTCACACTTATACGACTTGTCCCACGATTTGGGACTGCAAAGTAGCATGACAAGTCGTTCCCCATGATTTCCAATGACAGACATTCATATTAGTGCGACTTCAAGTCGTTCTCGACTTCAAAGTAGTCCCTGCACTACTTTGGTCCGATTTTGATGCCACTTACACAGGCATTCCTTGAAATCGCGGCAAAATGGCGGTAAAATCGTGCGACTTTGAAGTCGCATAAGTGTGAAAGGGGCCTTAGTCTTCTTACTCTTTTTTTTTTTTTTCCACCTGTATATAGAATAGAATCCCCAGGTTTCCCTGCAGCACCGCCCTCCAGGCTCTCCGGCCTCTTCCCCTGCAAAGAACATATAATATATATATTTTCCACTCCACGAGTCCTCCTTGCTTCCTCCTCGGCTCAGGCTCCCTGCCTGTTCTCCAGTTCTCTCTCGCGATCTGGGCGGCCACGGCACAGCACAGTCCCTCCCCCAGACAGTCCCACAGATCACTCTGCATGCAGGCAGGACTCCCCCAACACTCCACTTGTGTCAGGGAAATACCGTATTCCGGCGCTGGGTTCCAAGGATGCGCACGCGCGGTAGAGCGGCTCGGCAGTCCACACAGGTACGCGGGGCAGCGGGTGCGCATGCGCGGGTGCGCATGCGCGGGTTCGCGGCGCTCGGGTATGTGTTGTAGCTCACCCAGTGCGGCTCACTGCTATGCGCGGCGCTGTCAGAAGGCGAGTGCGCATGCGCACTCGTCCAGGTACCCCACCTGACCACTTACCTGGCCTATAAAAGGCCTTCTCTTTCCCTTCACTAATTGCTGGTTTGTTGTCTCTACTTCCTGAGTCCCTGGCTCCAGTCCTTGTATCCTGTATCTGCTTGATTACCTGTGCTTGACCCGGACCTCTTCTGACCACCGCTGCTGTTACCTGTGTTTGACCCCTGGCCTGTTCCTTGGATATCCTTCTGCCTGATCTTCTGTGCTTGACCCCCGGCTTTCCTCCTGGACATTCTCTGAGTTACTTACCTATGTTTGACCCCTGGCTTGCCCCTTGGATATCCTATTGCCTGATCATCTGTGCTTGACCCTCGGCCTGCCTCCTGGACATTCTCTGAGTTACTTACCTGTGTTTGACCCCTGGCTTGCCTTTTGGAGATCCTGTTGCCTGATCCTCTGTGCTTGACCCTCGGCCTGCCTCCTGGACATTCTCTGAGTTACTTACCTGTGTTTGACCCCTGGCTTGCCTCTTGGATATCCTGTTGCCTGATCACCTGTGCTTGACCCTCGGCCTGCCTCCTGGACATTCTCTGAGTTGCTTACCTGTGTTTGACCCCTGGCTCGCCTTCTGGACACTCTCGTGTTGCTACCTGTTTTTGACCCCCTGGCTTGCCTTCTGGATACCCACTTGCTTGACTACCTGTGCTTGACCCTCGGCCTGGCTTTCTGGACTTCCAGTTCACGTATGCACCTCAGGACCATCCTCCAGTGTGTGTTCCGGTACCTCTACAGCCTCTGCCTCATCTTGGTCCTGCCAGGTGTCTACTTCCAGTGCAGCTTCAGCCACACACGGTCTACACCGCTACTGCACACCACCTGCAACCCACCTGCTGGCAACCCGTGCATCTTTGTGCCCGGTGCCCTCTGTACCCATTCCAGGGGCATTGTGCACCTAGTCGCAAGGGGAGCAGCTCTCAGCATTTCGGCCCGGGTGAGTACCTGTGACAACTTGAGTGGGCGGCGACGGCCGGATCTACATCTCTCTCTACACAGTACACAGGAGGGACTGGAGCCGGGCGGCCGAGCTGAGGCCCATGCCATCCCATCGGCGGTGAGGTCGGAGAGCAGCAGACTCAGGGAAAAGTCTGCGGTGGCTAGGGTGGTCCCTGCAAGGACCATCACTGCATGATAAATAGGAATTTGTTGTTATAAACTGCCCGACCAGTTGGCCCTGTGATAGGTTTGCACTCAGGGTCAGAAAGCATGATCTGACTTTGTTCAGAGAGCTGAGGGAGCCATGATAACAGAGAGAGTCCACGATAACAGAGAGAGTCCAGAGAGCTGAGAGAGCCAAGATAACAGAGAGTCCAGAGAGCTGAGAGAGCCAAGAGAACCGAGAGTCCATAGAGCTGAGAGAGCCAAGATAAGAGTGAGTCCAGAGAGCTGAGAGAGCCAAGATAACAGAGAGTCCAGAAAGCTAAGAAAACCAAAAGATCTGAAAGAGCTGAGAGAGCCAAGAGAACTGAGAATGTCCAGAGAGCTGAGAAAACCAAAAGAGCTAAGAAAGCCAGGAGAACTGAGAAATAACAGAGAGTCCAGAGAGCTGAGAGCCAAGATAGCTGAGAGAGTCCAGAGAGCTGAGAGAGCCAAGAGGTCCAAAAGAGCTGAGAGAGTCCAGAGAGCTGAGAGAGGCAAGATAATACAAAGTCCAAAGAGTGGAGAGAGCCGAGATAACTGAGAGAGTCTAGAGAGCTGAGATAGCCAAGATAACTGAGAGCCCAGAGAGCTGAGAGAACTAAAAGAGCTGACAGAACCAAGAGAATTGAGAAAGGCTAGAGAGCTGAGAGAGCCAAGATAACTGAGAGAGTCCAGAGAGCTGAGATAGCTAAGATAACTGAGAGAGTCCAGAGAGCTGAGAGAACCAAGTGATCCGAAAGAGCTGAGAGAGTCCAGAGAGCTGAGATAGCCAAGATAACTGAGAGCCCAGAGAGCTGAGAGAACTAAAAGCTGACAGAACCAAGAGAATTGAGAAAGGCTAGAGAGCTGAGAGAGCCAAGATAACTGAGAGAGTCCAGAGAGCTGAGATAGCTAAGATAACAGAGAGTCCAGAGAGCTGAGGGAGCCAAGATAACTGAGAGAACAAAAAGAGCTGACAGAACCAAGAGAACTGAGAAAGGCTAGAGAGCTGAGAGAGCCAAGATAACTGAGAGAGTCCAGAGAGCTGAGGGAGCCACGATAACAGAGACCAGAGAGCTGAGAGAACCAAGATAAATGAGAGAATCAAGATAACTGAGAGAGTCCAGAGAGCCGAGAGGGCCAAGATAACAGAGTCCAGAGAGCTGAGAGAACCAAGTGATCCGAAAGAGCTGAGAGAGTCCAGAGAGCTGAGATAGCCAAGATAACTGAGAGCCCAGAGAGCTGAGAGAACTAAAAGAGCTGACAGAACCAAGAGAATTGAGAAAGGCTAGAGAGCTGAGAGAGCCAAGATAACTGAGAGAGTCCAGAGAGCTGAGATAGCTAAGATAACTGAGAGAGTCCAGAGAGCTGAGGGAGCCAAGATAACCGAGAGAACAAAAAGAGCTGACAGAACCAAGAGAACTGAGAAAGGCTAGAGAGCTGAGAGAGCCAAGATAACTGAGAGAGTCCAGAGAGATGAGAGAACCAAGATAAATGAGAGAATCAAGATAACTGAGAGAGTCCAGAGAGCCGAGAGAGCCAAGGTAACAGAGTCCAGAGAGCTGAGAGAACCAAAAGATCCGAAAGAGCTGAGAGAGCCAAGATAACTGAGACAGTCCAGAAAGCTGAGAGAGCCAAGAGATCCAAAAGAGCTGGGAGAGTCAAGAGACCTGAGAGAATCCAGATAGGCAGGAGAGCTAGATGAGCTGAGAAAGGGGCACAGGAACAAGGAGGTACTGCGTAAAATGGTCTGAGGGATTAGTCAAAAGCCAAGGTTTGGGGCATAGCCAGTGGCTCTACTGAAGAGAGAGCCAGGTGGCTTGGTATTATTTTACTGTACCTGTTTTGATGGTGAAACTCCATATGAGCAACTGCATTTCTGTTGAACTTTGATTTTCAACACCCCCCTTCAAATATCACAATAGAAAAATTTGTTAAGCAATACTGACAATGTTTGCTCAGCCTTGTTTGCGCAAGAAAAAGAAAAAGGTCTGCAGTTTGTGTTACATCAGTATTACAAATCATGTCAAAGTCATTGTGGAATATGAGGAGGAAATAACAACCCCTTATCACGGTGAAGGTTTTGAAAGTTTATTTAGAAGAGAAGAGATAAAGATTAGAAAGTAGAAACATTTGTACAAGCAGCACATCATTCATTACAAGAGACATTAATTTCTGTTATCTCTGAACACCTTATCAGCTTTACCAACCTCCAGACTCTAAAATTGTCATTGTAGGAGAAGGAGACCAACCGTCTCTATGTTCCACAACAAGACCTTCCAAGGATCCGGAGATCAACAACTTGCTCTAATAAAAAATGTTGGTAAATTTAATTCTAGCAAGCAAACCTGTTATTATATACGGTAGGTAACCTAACCTTAATGTATAAGCACTTAACAATGTCATTTATATACAAGTAAAGCATATAATAATTTTTTCTTATTAGACGAATGTGACCATAGAGGTGCGGGGCCCCATAAGGATCATATTATTATTATACACTATTTATATAGTGCCAACAGTTTACACAACGCTTTACAATGTAGAGGGGGGACAGCACAATTACAGTACAATACAGAAGCGACAGGGGGATCATATAGCTGCGGATTATTGGTGATTATAGTAATATCCCTATCCATCCAATCATGGATCCATATTGCCATAAACAGCCAATGATTTCCACTTCTTGAGACTGTATACCCCCATCTACACAAAACCATATTTTTCTGTTTTTGGATGGAGTGGGGGAGGATTAGAACCCCTGTCAAGATTTTACTGCTATTTAAGGCTCCACTAGAGAGAATCCCCCTCAATTTCTGTCCTGATGAAAATATTCGGGAAACAAAAAAAAAAAAAAAAGAAGTGAGGTTTAAGATGAAGATGGCGGTCCCGGAGCCAGCAGCTTTATAAATAAATCAGTAATGTTCTTTTCTGTCCACTGCTTCCTCCTATTGGTCAAATATTACACCAATCAGGCTCTCTGCCCTGTGACGTCACCAGTCTCGGGGCAGATTTCTCGTATTTGATTCCCCCCATGTATCTTTATACAACCTCCCCCTACATGTAACGCAGCATGGAGGGGCTCGGTGAAGGTGGTGGTGAAGGTGTGGAGGTGTCGGATCGGGTCACACAGATCATAAAAGGAGATCCGCCCGGCCTCATAATCCAGATCTATCCCGACTGTGTCACTGGAGACATTGCTTGGTAATGGGATCCTTTTACTGTCGTGTATCACGGAGTACTGATTTTCCCCCCACCGCCTCCCCAAACCCCAGGACTTCTTATTGCATCCAATCACTGACTGACCTCCTTTCCTGTCTATACTGGGGTAACACATCCCGACTCTACAGTATACGGACCCCCCGACATCCACTTCCCAGTAATGTCTCCCTGAGGAGAAACTCTGACTGCTCATCACCTGAGAACACCGAAATCTCTCTGGTGTATCTGGGCGATTCTCATTTGTTGACCAGGATACAGTTTTCCCGTCATCTGATATATGTAGATCATTACCAGCTGTCCTCACATCCAGTAATATGTCTGTAACCCCCGATGTTTGCTGTACCGACCCAATATTTGGTCCTCCATCCCGGCGGTGTGAGGATTGCATGGTGGGAGTGAGTTGGGGACGTCTCCTCGATGGTTGTATGGTGGGGGAGGGTTGGGGGGGTCTCCTGGATGGTTGTATGGTGGGGGAGGGTTGGGGGGGTGTCTTGGATGGTTGTATGGTGGGGGAGGGTTGGGGGGGTGTCTTGGATGGTTGTATGGTGGGGGAGGGTTGGGGAGGTCCCCTGGATGGTTGTATGGTGGGGGAGGGTTGGGGGGGTGTTTTGGATGGTTGTATGGTGGGGGAGGGTTGGGGAGGTCTACTGGATGGTTGTATGGTGGGGGAGGGTTGGGGAGGTGTCCTGGATGGTTGTATGGTGGGGGAGGGTTGGTGGGGGAGGGTTGGGGAGGTCCCCTGGATGGTTGTATGGTGGGGGAGGGTTGGGGAGGTCTACTGGATGGTTGTATGGTGGGGGAGGGTTGGGGGCTTGGCCTGGATGGTTCAGCATTGATGTGCCCTTTGCCCTTTGTAGTAGAATGTGGATAGACATGTGTGCCTGGACATTTCTCTACATTTACCCCAGACATGATATCAGATAAACCTGTGTGTAATGTGTGTGAGATTCCCGCCACATCCAGATCCCCTCCATCATAGAGGAGTTTATCATGTCTCTCTCTGTCCTCATCATCTCCATCCTCAGTATCACACAAGTCACCTGTGTCTGATTCCTGTAGGACAGTCAGTGGATCCGTCATGTTACACAGCTCCTCAATGTAAAATATCTTACTGTACAGCTCGTCTTTCTTTATTTCCAGTTCCCGGATCACATCCAACACAGAGAAAGAGACCCGCTTTGCCTGCCCGGAGATGTCACTCAGGACTCTCTTCTTCAGGTCTTTCAGACGTCTCCTGAGGTCTCTGAACAGGACAGTGACTCTCTCGGTTTCATCATTTGCTTTTCCTTGTACTTTCCTCCTGTGTTCCTGCAGACTCTGGACTCTTTTCTCCGTCTCCTCTCTCTCTGTCATCAGTTTCTGCAGAACATTCCTCAGTTTCTTCTTCTTCATCTCAGAGGCCTCATCCACAGTCTCCACCTGGTGTCCCCGATGTTCTCCATCCAGCCTGCAGGACACACAGATACAGGTGGAGTCCTCGGTGCAGTAATACTTCAGTAGTTCCTTATGGACGGAGCATTTCCTGTTCTCCAGGGAAGTGGTGGGGTCACATAAGACGTGTTCTGGTGACTTGCTGTGGACTCTCAGGTGATCGTCACACAGAGAAGCTTCACACAGCAGACAGGTTTTCACAGCAGGTACAGGAGTGTGAATACAGTAAGTACAGAAGACCCCGGACTTCTCAAGATCTGGCTGAGCAGACAGGAAATTCTCCACTATGTTACGCAGTGCTATGTTCTTGTGCAGTGCAGGACGCTCCCGGTACTCTTCTCTGCAATCAGGACAGGAATAACCTCCAGACCTCTCCTGTGTATCCAACACACGACCAATACAGTCCCGGCAGAAGTTGTGTCCACATTTCAGGGTTGCAGGATCAGTATAAATGCTCAGACAGACGGAACATTCCAGCTCCTTCCTCAGATCAGCAGACGCCATCGCTGAGAGCAGAAGAGAGAAATGAAAGTGAAAGTCTCTGACACTCCCTAACCAGTGTGACCAGTTCCGTACACTCCTACACAGGGCGAGGCTGAGAGTGAGACTCGTAGTCACAAGAATCTTTCCATGGAGGAACACGGGTAATACATGGGAGGATTCCTGACAATAATATCCCTATCTGGGGAAAATAAAGGACATTTAATAAGCTGTGAAAAACATTGTATCAAGAATATTTCTTCCTTCTTTGTACTATTATTTGAACAATGAATAAATGAATGTAGCACACCCCTGTAAAATAAGGTGACCAGATTTTTTAAATTAAATCCGGGGACATTTTATTTTCTTTTTTTACTGGCAAATAGTTAACTTTTTTATAAGCATATTTTCCTCAAATGATATATGCAGTGTATGTGGTATGTGTTTACAGTATGTAATGATTGTATACATATACGTTATTTATGGAAATCATTTCATACCAGCCCCATAGCATTATTTTACCAGCCCAACCGCATAACGTCATTATTTTCTTGTTCATAAAAGGGAAAACCATGCATTTTAAAGCACAGTTGAATAGTGTATTATACTCATCAGTGCCCATCAATGCAGCCTATTCAGTGCCCATCAATGCAGCCTATTCAGTGCCCATCAATGCAGCCTATTCAGTGTCCATCAATGCAGCCTATTCAGTGCCCATCAATGCAGCCTATTCAGTGCCCATCAATGCAGTCTATTCAGTGCCCATCAATGCAGCCTATTCAGTGCCCAGCAGCTCTGCCTATTCAGTGCCCAGCAGCTCTGCCTATTCAGTGACCAGCCTGTTCAGTGCCCAGCAGCCCAGCCTGTTCAGTGCCCAGCAGCTCTGCCTGTTCAGTGTACAGCCTGTTCAGTGCCCAGCAGCCCAGCCTGTTCAGTGCCCAGCAGCTCTGCCTGTTCAGTGCCCAGCAGCTCTGCCTGTTCAGTGACCAGCAGCCCAGCCTGTTCAGTGCCCAGCAGCTCTGCCTGTTCAGTGTACAGCCTGTTCAGTGCCCAGCAGCTCTGCCTGTTCAGTGTACAGCCTGTTCAGTGCCCAGCAGCTCTGGCTGTTCAGTGCCCAGCAGCCCAGCCTGTTCAGTGCCCAGCGGCCCAGCCCGTTCAGTGCCCAGCGGCCCAGCCCGTTCAGTGCCCAGCAGCCCAGCCTGTTCAGTGCAGGGCAGCACAGTGGTGTAGTGGTTAGCACTTTCACCTAGCAGCAATAGGGTCACCGGTTCAAATCCCGACCACGACACCTTCTGCCTGGAGTTTGCATGTTCTCCCTGTGCCTGCGTGGGTTTCCTCCGGTTTCCTCCCACACTCCAAAGACATGCTGGTAGGTTAATTAGATCCTATCGATAAAATTGGCCAAATATGTATATGTTGTATGTGTATGTGTTTGTAAGTGTGTCAGGACCCCACAGGGCAAGGACCGCACTATACCACAGATGGACACCAGTGGATAAAAGCGTCCTGAGGCGATTCAGTTCACATAGGCAGCGCTATACAAGTCATTCATTCATTCAGTGCCCAGCATCTCTGCCTTACCTGTGATTAACGAGTAGAGGAGCCGGATTAAACAGAGTGGGAATCTCCTGTTTACTCGGCACCACCGCTGTCCTCAGACAAGGTCTCGCCTCCTGTGATAGACGTCACTAGTGTGCTGCCTATCATAGGACCTGGCCCAAGAGGCGGGTCTTCATCTGACAGCTGGGTAAGTGGGAGATCCCTGCTCTGTATTATCCGGCGGCGCTCGCCCTCCCCAGAGACGGTCCCATGGTAGGGCTGGTCCTGGGCACCAGCTCCAGCTTGCGGTGTACCTGCCCAGGGTCGGCCCTGCAATCCGGGGACAAAACTGGGGACAGACCTCCTCCGGGGACAGTCTGCTCAAATCGGGGACTGTCACCGGAAACCAGGGATGTCTGGTCACCCTACTGTAAAAGTTAGGATTCCCCACTGCTACACGACCAGGCACACTGCATTTCCTTCATGCATTACAACAGCCGTGGGGCTTGTTTTTGTTCCAAATACGTTTTATTTGAAAAAAGTATAACAATACAATAGATCAAACATGTGAAAGGTAATTGAACATCAGTAATGTGAACATAATGGGTGTAATGTTATTCAGTGAAGCATATCCACTAGGGATGAGCCGAACACCCCGGGTTCGGTTCGCACCAGAACCTTCGAACGGACCGAAAGTTCGCGCAAATTTTCGAACCCTATTCGTTACAATGGACGCGAACGTTCGAAATCAAAATTGCTAATTACAACGGCCAATATGCATGTTAATGTCATAAAACATGTTTGGGGACCCGGGTCCTGCCCCAGGGGACATATATCAATGCAAAAAGAACTTTTAAAAACTAACGTTTTTTCGGGAGCAGTCATTTTAATGATGCATAAAGTGAAAAAAAAAAAAAAGTGAAATTTTCCTTTAAATATGGTACCTGGGGGGTGTCTAAAGTATGCCTGTGAAGTGGCATGTGTTTCCCGTGTTTAGAACTGTCCCTGCACAAAATGACATTTGTAAATGAAAAAAAGAAGCCATTTAAAAACCACTTGCGGCTTTAATGTCATGTCTTTTCCTGGCCATATGGCTGAAAATCCTTGCGAAAAATGGCATGGCTACCCCATCACCCCCCCCCCCCCTCCCCAGCCCCTTTGGGTCTTGTATGGATATTAAGGGGGGACCCCGCACCCAAAATAAAACCCTATACCTACAACCCTATATACTCTGAACAGCAGTATACAGGCGGTGCAAACAAGACACGGACTGTAGGTTTGTTCTTAAGTAGAATCTGAACAGGTACATTATGAAGTGTAGCTCCATCCCCAAAAAAATCAATTTTTAAGCTTTTTGGAGAACATAGGGAGGGGTTATCACCCCTGTAACATTTGCTGTCTTTGCACATCTGTTCAGAACATTTCACCTCACTTTCCGTCCCAATGACAAATGTTTTTGGAAAAGTGGGGCTTTAATTGAAACAAGGATTGGTGATAAAGCATCAGTAGAGAGGAAATACCTTTTTCCCAAATTACATCTAACAGGATCGAATTTCCCTTCCTAGGGGTAGATTTCCTCTCACTTCCTGTTTTCTCTTTCGGTTTGCAAGTAGGAGTCGTTTGTAAGTTGGATGTTTGAAAGTAGGGGCCTGCCGTATATACTCTGCAGAAATTTGCCCCATTAGATGTTGGTGTAGCCACAAGACTGTAAGCCCTCACAGTTACTCTTGGTGGGCACAGGAATGGGCCCTGCTGTGAGTTATTAGATCAAGATTTGTAATTGCATGCACCTGTTGAACAGGGCAGAAAAATTGGGCCTTTGGTGGTGGTGGTGGACGGTGTTGCCACAAGACTGTAAGCCCTCACAGTTACTCTTGGTGGGCGCAGGAATGGGCCCTGCTGTGAGTTATTAGATCAAGATTTGTAATTGCATGCACCTGTTGAACAGGGCAGAAAAATTGGGCCTTTGGTGGTGGTGGTGGTGGACGGTGTTGCCACAGGACTGTAAGCCCTCACAGTTACTCTTGGTGGGCGCAGGAATGGACCCTGCTGTGAGTTATTAGATCAAGATTTGTAATTGCATGCACCTGTTGAACAGGGCAGAAAAATTGGCCTTTGGTGGTGGTGGTGGTGGACGGTGTTGCCACAGGACTGTAAGCCCTCACAGTTACTCTTGGTGGGCGCAGGAATGGACCCTGCTGTGAGTTATTAGATCAAGATTTGTAATTCATGCACCTGTTGAACAGGGCAGAAAAATTGGGCCTTTGGTGGTGGTGGTGGTGGTGGTGGACGGTGTTGCCACAGGACTGTAAGCCCTCACAGTTACTCTTGGTGGGCGCAGGAATGGACCCTGCTGTGAGTTATTAGATCAAGATTTGTAATTGCATGCACCTGTTGAACAGGGCAGAAAAATTGGGCCTTTGGTGGTGGACGGTGTTGCCACAAGACTGTAAGCCCTCACAGTTACTCTTGGTGGGCGCAGGAATGGACCCTGCTGTGAGTTATTAGATCAAGATTTGTAATTGCATGCACCTGTTGAACAGGGCAGAAAAATTGGGCCTTTGGTGGTGGTGGTGGTGGACGGTGTTGCCACAAGACTGTAAGCCCTCACAGTTACTCTTGGTGGGCACAGGAATGGGCCCTGCTGTGAGTTATTAGATCAAGATTTGTAATTGCATGCACCTGTTGAACAGGGCAGAAAAATTGGGCCTTTGGTGGTGATGATGGTGGTGGACGGTGTTGCCACAAGACTGTAAGCCCTCACAGTTACTCTTGGTGGGCACAGGAATGGACCCTGCTGTGAGTTATTAGATCAAGATTTGTAATTGCATGCACCTGCTGAACAGGGCTGCAAAAATTGTGCCTTAGGCACTGGTGCTGGTGCCACAACACTGCAACCCCTCACAGATACTGTACTTGGAGCACAGCAGTCAGACGTGTTGCGAAGCATTGCTTAAAAAATTGTAATTACACGCCCTGTTAAACAGGGGCTGAAAAATTGTGCCTTAGGCATTGGTGCTGGTGCCACAACACTGCAACCCCTCACAGATACTGTACTCTGAGCACAGCAATGAGACCTGTTGCAAAGCATTGACTAAAAATTGTAATTACACGCCCCAAACAGGGGCTGAAAAATTGTGCCTTAGGCACTGGTGCTGGTGCCACAACACTGCAACCCCTCACAGATACTGTACTTGGAGCACAGCAGTCAGACGTGTTGCGAAGCATTGCTTAAAATTTTTTAATTACACGCCCCAACAGGGGCTGAAAAATTGTGCCTTAGGCATTGGTGCTGGTGCCACAACACTGCAACCCCTCACAGATACTGTACTCTGAGCACAGCAATGAGACCTGTTGCAAAGCATTGCCTAAACATTGTAATTACACGCCCCAACAGGGGCTGAAAAATTGTGCCTTAGGCGCTGGTACCACAACACTGCAACCCCTCACAGATACTGTACTTGGAGCACAGCAGTCAGACGTGTTGCGAAGCATTTTAAAAAAAATTGTAATTACACGCCCCTGTTAAACAGGGGCTGAAAAATTGTGCCTTAGACAATGGTGCTGGTGCCACAACACTGCAACCCCTCACAGATACTGTACTTGGAGCACAGCAGTCACACCTGTTGCGAAGCATTTTTTTTTAAAAAATTGTAATTACACGCCCCTGTTATACAGGGGCTGAAAAATTGTGCCTTAGGCACTGGTGCTGGTGCCACAACACTGCAACCCCTCACAGATACTGTACTTGGAGCACAGCAGTCAGACGTGTTGCGAAGCATTTTTTTTAAAAAAATTGTAATTACACGCCCCTGTTATACAGGGGCTGAAAAATTGTGCCTTAGGCACTGGTGTGGTGGCACCCAGAAAAAAAAATGTTCTTCCAAGCTATCAAGGAATGGATCATTGAGGAGGAGGAAGAGGATAGTCAGTGAACATAACAGGACAGTCACTCAGCATCAGCATAGGCAGTCTTGAAGGGATGTGACATTATAAATTATTCAGTTATATCCGCTTCAGGTGCCTGGTAGCTGGTGGTGATCCAAGACTGATTCATTTTTATGAAGGTCAGTCGATCAACCGAGACGGTGGACAGGCGCACCCTGTGATCAGTGACAAATCCTCCAGCAGCACTGAATGTGCGTTCGGAAAGAACGCTGGATGCAGGACAGGCCAGTAGCTCAATTGCATACTGTGCAAGCTCTGGCCAGTGATCCATCCTCAAGACCCAGTAAGCCAGAGGATTTTTGGTGGGAAAGGTGTCCAAGTCTGACCTTGCCCCTAGGTATTCCTGCACCATGTATATCAGACGCTGGCGATGGTTGCTGGAACCGATCATACCTTGGGGCTGCGGACTAAAAAATTGTCTGAACGCATCGGTCAGACGTCCACCTTCCCCACCGCTCCTTCTGCTACTGACCGAAGCCTCAGCAACTCGTCCTCCAGGACCAGGAGTTTGTAACCTCACAGTTTCTGGGAACGCGTTGCACAGACCTTTCTGCAAGGCCTCCCTGAGATGTATCATCCTCTGCTCCCTCTGCCACGGCAAGGTAAGGTCCGCAACCTTACCCTTGTACCGTGGATCAAGGAGAGTGGCCAGCCAGTAATGGTCCCTCTCCTTGATCCGAAGAATACGAGGATCCTTCCGCAAGCTTTGCAGGATCAGGGAGGCCATGCAACGTAGGTTAGCTGAGGCATTCGGTCCGGAGTCTTCTGGGTCACTGAGGACGACATGATCACCAGCCACCTCCTCCCAGCCACGTACAAGTCCACTGGTTTGTTGGGACTGTACATCATCCCTAAAAGACTGCTGCTGCTGATGCTGAGTGCCAGGCTCCACCTCCATGCTCACACAATCCTCCTCCTCCCCCTCCTCCTCCTCCTCATCCTCTTCCTGTGTGATGGGTGGGACAGAAGGAACACTGTCTGGATAAAGGGGGCCTTGAGAGGCAAGGAAGTCCTCCTCTTCCTGCCTCTGTTCTGCCTCAAGTGCCCTGTCCATTATCCCACGAAGCGTATGCTCCAACAGGTGGACAAGAGGTACAGTGTCACTGATGCATGCACTGTCACTGCTCACCATCCTCGAGGCCTCCTCAAATGGTGAGAGGACAGTGCATGCATCCCTGATCATGGTCCACTGGCATGGGGAAAAAAAGCCAAGCTCCCTGACCCTGTCCTGGTGCCGTAGTCGCAAAGGTACTCATTGATGGCCCTCTGCTGCGTGTGCAGTCGCTGCAGCATGGCCAACGTTGAGTTCCACCTGGTGGGCATGTCACATATTAGGCGGTTCTTGGGCAGGTTCAGCTCCTTTTGCAGCTCAGTCAGCCGAGCACTTGCATTATAAGATCGGCGGAAATGCACACAGACTGCCTGGCCTGCCTCAGGACATCCTGTAAGCCTGGGTACCTGCCCAAGAACCGCTGCACCACCAGGTTGAGGACGTGAGCCATACAGGGCACATGGGTGAGCTGCTCCTGACGCAGGGCGGAGAGGAGGTTGGTGCCATTGTCAGAAACCACCATTCCTGGCTTAAGCTGGCGTGGCGTCAACCACCTCTCGGCCTGCCCCTGCAGAGCTGCCAGAACCTCTGCCACAGTGTGGCTCCTGTCCCCAAACACACCAGCGCAAGCACGGCATGGCATCTTTTTGCCTGCGTACTCGCGTAGCCCCTTGTACGCCTACGGAGCACCGCTGGTTCCGAGGACAGAGCACTCGAAGAGGACATGGAGGAAGAAGAAGAGGAGGGGGTGGAGGAGAGAGGTGTGTCACAACCAGTAGTAGCATTTTGGAGGCGTGGTGGCGGAACAACCTCCAACACTACTGCACCTTGTCCTGCATCCCTCCCAGCTGCCAATAGAGTGACCCAATGGGCCGTGAAAGAAAGATAACGTCCCTGTCCATGCCTGCTGGACCATGAGTCAGCGGTAATATGCACCTTACCTCTGACCGCCCTGTCCAGCGAGGCATGGACTTTGCCTTCCACATGCCGGTAGAGAGACGGAATCGCCTTCCGTGAGAAAAAGTGGCGTTTGGGAACCTGCCACTGAGGAACCGCACATTGAACAAACTCACAGAAGGGGGCCGAGTCTACCAACTGAAAAGGCAGCAGTTGAAGTGCTAGCAATTTAGCCAAGCTAGCATTCAACCGCTGGGCATGTGGATGGCTGGGAGTATACTTCTTTCGACGGTCCAGCAGCTGGGGCAGGGAAATTTGCCTGCTACAATCGGACGTCGGTGTACTGCAAGTACTTGGTTGTGACACACCTAATTCTACACCTTCAGTCCTCTCAGAGCACCTTTCAGAGAGGACTGAAGATATAGTGGGGATGGAGATCCCAGCTGATGAGGAGCAAGGAGAGGTCCGCTTTGTTCTTAGGTGTGGGTCTTTTATGTGTGCTTGCCAACGAGCTGCATGGCAGGTCGACATATGTCTGCTCATGCTTGTGGTGCCCAAGCGGCTGATGTTTTGGCCACGCGAGATACGCTTGAGACAAATATTGCAAATAGCAGTGGTGCGATCTGATGCACTCGTCTCAAAAAAGGCCCACACCAAAGAACTTTTGTGATAACGTGCAGAGGCAGCGCCCTGCACAGGCGGAGCTCTGCGGTGTGATACAGTTGGTGTGCTGGCCTCTAGCTGGCCTCCAGGGGGCATCCTGCCTCGTTGGACATGTGACGCCGCATCCTCCTCCTCCTCCTCCTCCTCCTCTCTCCCTTAAGGCACCCACGTGGAGTCAGTGACCTCATCATCCCCTCCCTCTTCACCACTAGAGCAAACCTAGCAGTAAGCTGCAGCTGGTGGAACAGTACTGCCAGATTGCTGTCCCTCAGCATCCCCTCTCTCTGCGCGCACACTACTGCCTTCCTTAAGCTGGGTATCATCATTCGAGCCTTCGAATCGTTGGGCATCCTCCTGGAGCATGTACCCAACACTGTGCTCAAACAGTTCGGGGGACTCCTCAGGAGGACATGGTGGGTCTAGGGAAGGGGTGGCTGATGATGCCATTGAGTACGCGTTGGCAGCTGCTCTGCCAGTCATCGGAGCCTGGGTGAGAGAGGATGAGGAGGATGAGGAGGGCTTGGTCATCCATTCTACCAAGCCTTCGGCATGATGCGGCTCAACATGTCCAGCTGCCGAAAACAAAGACAAGCGTGTCCCATGGCCACGTGCTGATGACGATGCACGACCACGTCCACGACCAGCACTGTTGTCTCTAGAAACAGAGCAGCTTGCCCTGTGTTCTTGCCTCGGGACGGTCTGCCTCTCCTTGGCGGTCTTCCAGCCATTGTAGTACTATAGGTACTATGTGTGCTGCTGACAAGAAAATATAGGACCTATGTGTGCTGCCACAAACACACTATAAGTCCTATGGGTGCTGACACAAACACACTATAGGTACTATGTGTGCTGCTGAAAAGAAAATATAGGACCTATGTGTGCTGCCACAAACACACTATAAGTCCTATGGGTGCTGACACAAACACACTATAGGTACTATGTGTGCTGCTGACAAGGAAATATAGGACCTATGTGTGCTGCCACAAACACACTATAAGTCCTATGGGTGCTGACACAAACACACTATAGGTACTATGTGTGCTGCTAAAAAGGAAATATAGGACCTATGTGTGCTGCCACAAACACACTATAAGTCCTATGGGTGCTGACACAAACACACTATAGGTACTATGTGTGCTGCTGACAAGGAAATATAGGACCTATGTGTGCTGCCACAAACACACTATAAGTCCTATGGGTGCTGACACAAACACACTATAGGTACTATGTGTGCTGCTGACAAGAAAATATAGGACCTATGTGTGCTGCCACAAACACACTATAAGTCCTATGGGTGCTGACACAAACACACTATAGGTACTATGTGTGCTGCTGAAAAGGAAATATAAGACCTATGTGTGCTGCCACAAACACACTATAAGTCCTATGGGTGCTGACACAAACACACTATAGGTACTATGTGTGCTGCTGACAAGAAACTATAGGTCCTATGTGTGCTGCCACAAACACACTATAAGTCCTATGGGTGCTGACACAAACACACTATAGGTACTAGATGTGTGCTGCTGACAAGAAAATATAGGTCCTATGTGTGCTGCCACAAACACACTATAAGTCCTATGGGTGCTGACACAAACACACTATAGGTACTATATGTGTGCTGCTGACAAGAAAATATAGGACCTATGTGTGCTGCCACAAACACACTATACGTCCTATGGGTGCTGAGTGACACAAACACACTATAGGTACTATATGTGTGCTGCTGACAAGAAAATATAGGACCTATGTGTGCTGCCACAAACACACGATAAGTCCTATGGGTGCTGACACAAACACACTATAGGTACTATATGTGTGCTGCTGACAAGAAAATATAGGACCTATGTGTGCTGCCACAAACACAATATGGCTCCTATAAATCCCTGCCTGGGATGGGACAGAAGGTTGGGACAGAAGTTGGGGTGCAATGCTGTTCTAACAGCACTGCGGTTGGTGCTACTGCTATGCTGTACTAACAGCACGCACACACCAGACTAATCCCCAGCAGCAGCTAATATCACACTCACTGTGCAATCAGCAGCAATGAATGATCAGTATTCAGTAATGATGAATGACTCAGGTAGCAATGGTTTAGCAAAGTAATAGCAATCAAGCAAAGACGCAAATCAGACTGCTCTCCCTAAAGCCGGAACACATGTGACCGGGGCCGACGGCGTGGCGGCCTTTTAAATGGTGGGGCGTGTACTAAAGCCCCTGAGCTTTAATTGGCTACAGGCGTCCTGCCTGTAGCCAATTATTGCTCTCCTAGTTTCCGGCGCTGTGATTGGCCAAGCATGCGGGGTCACAGTGCATGCTTGGCCAATCATCAGCCAGCAATGCACTGCGCCGGCCGCAATGCATTGCGGGCCGCTCGCATCACACGAATGTGATGCGAACGGGCCAAATAGTTCTGGGCTCGCCAAGCGAGCTAACGCCCGGTGCTCAATTCGAACGTGGGTTCGAATCGAGCACCGGGCCCATCCCTAATATCCACCATTGGTCCCAACATTCAACAGAGGTCTGTGTATGAACTGAAACAGGTGATTCAACCAAACCTCAGTTTATGTTGTGCGAAGCATGTTCTAAAGGTATATCTTACTTCTTGAGCTAAGATCAGCCTGAGTGGGCTTGTATATTTAATCCGATGTCTGATTAGGTAAGGTAGGATTGGGTCCTAGAAATGGGGTGTGAATGTGGAGGAGGCGTTCTAAGCTGGTCATCTAATTGGTGTTGGATGTAAGGATGACGGCCAACCACCTGAGCTAATGTACGTGTGGAGAGATGTATGTGGGGAAGGGTAGGACGGAGGAGAGGGAAAACGGAGGAAGGGAAAAAAGGTAGGGGGTAAAGAGAGAGAGGAAAAAAAGGGGGGGGGGGGGTGGAGGCAACCCCAGGGGGGTAATTAAGAGGGGGAGGTGTGAGGGCCAGGAGGAAAGGAAATATGAGGGTGTCATCTCATCGGCCTCCACAGGGGGCATCATTTGAGTAGAGATCAGTACTTGGATCTGTTCAATCGTGGTCTCCTTTAAAAGGGGGAGGTCCCTCCCATGCTCATCCCTTGGGCATGGGCGGGAGGTTCTTTGTTTCAGGTCAAGGAAATAGTCTCATTCCAAGTATCAATGGTGGTAGGGGGTCAGGATGGTTTAATCCCACCAGGGTTGTATATCTCTTTGTGGAACAGAAATGGGTCCAACATGCCCAAATCCGTGAGAATTTACAGTAGATGGGGAGTCCTTCCATTTCTGCGATTTTGCCTATACGGTTAAACCATTCAGGGATAGTTGAAACACGGGTTGTATATCTCTCTGTGGAACAGAAATGGGTCCAACATGCCCAAATCCGTGAGAATTTACAGTAGATGGGGAGTCATTCCATTTCTGAGATTTTGCCATTGCAGTTAAACCATTCAGGGATAGTTTGAACACGGGGTGAACCCCAATGAAGTGGCATACACAGCTTGGCTGCTTTGTTCATGTGCACGACCAGCGCTTTTTTTTCAGCGGGGACGTGGGAGAACGCAGTTCCGGCACCTCCAGCACTGAATGTATGTAATGGCAAGGGGGTGGGGTCTGCTGGAGGGTTTGTTGTTGCTGGGAAGGGGGGGCGGGGAGGTCTTATGTTGCTGGGTGGTCAATCGTTGCTGGGAGGCGGTCTATTGATGCTGGCTGCTGGGAGATCTGTTGTTGCTGCTAAAGGTCTATTGTTATTAGGAGGTGGGTAGAGGGTGGAACCATAGAACGGTGCTCGGAGGTGGGTAGGGGGCGGGGAAAATCAGAAAGGGGGAGATCCTCTGATGTAACGGAAACCTGCGTTACATCAGAGGGGGGCGGGGTCACCTGTAAATCAATGGGGAAGCCCGGCTTTTCCCATGCGTCAGAGGGGGGCAGGGCCACCTGTCACCTGACCCGCCCCCTCTGATGCAAAGGGAAAGCCGGGCTTCCCCAGTGACGTACGGGTGACCCTGCCCCCCTCTGATGTAACGGGGAAGCCCGGCTTTTCCCTTGCGTCAGAGGGGGGCGTGGTCAGGTGACGGGTGGCCCGGTCAGCTAAGACCTGGAATTCCCACACTATCTCCGTGGAGAGAGGATGCGATGCGCTGGACGTCATCGGAAGAGATCACCCATCGCTGGACCCCGGAGAAGAGATCACCCATCGCTGGATAGCAAGAGTGGATTACCACCGCTGGAATTTTTTTTTTTTTTTTTTTTTAATAAAGGACTTTTCCCAACGGTGTCTGTGTGTTTTTTACCAATTTTTTACACTTTCTTTGTGAAATGGTAGGGGTACTTTTGTACCCCCATACCATTTCAAACAGGGGGGCGGGATTTGGGGGTCCCCTTATTAAAGTGGGCTTCCAGATTCTGATAAGCCCCCTGCCCGCATACCCCCACAACCACCGGCCAGGGTTGTGGGGATGAGGCCCTTGTCCCCATCAACATGGGGACATGGTGCTTTGAGGGGTCACAGACCCCAAAGCATCCTCCCAATGTTGAGGGCATGTGGCCTGGTACGGTTCAGGAGGGGGGGGGGCGCTCTTTCGTCCCCCTTCTTTTCCTGTGGCCTGCCAGGTTGCGTGCTCGGATAAAGGGTCTGGTAAGGATTTTTGTAGGGAACTCCACGCCATTTTTTTTTTTTAATTTGGCGTGGAGTTCCCCTTAAAATCCATACCAGACCTGGTAATTGAATTTAGGGGGAACCCCACGCATATTTTTTTTTTTTTTAATCGATGACTTTCAATGACTGTTCTCTAGGGGTGCAACGGATCGTGACCGATCCGTGATCCGTACGGATCGGCCTGTCCGGATCGGCACCCCTCGCGATCCGCGGAGCGGTCCGCGGCCGCGGCCTTTAGGAAAGGCCGCGGCTTCGGCCTAGCTATGGAGCGGGCGGCCATCTTGGTACACCCGGCGGCGACGAGCTGCGCGCTGACGTCACCCCAGCCGCAAGTTCATTCATTCCACATGCCACAGGAGCCCATGTGACTGGATTCCGGAGCAGTCACGCTGGATTCCTTGCCTGGCCAATTCTGCAACTTCTAAAAGCAGGTACCACACCACTTCCCCACTACTAAACGATCCCCCCCCCCCCCCAATAAAATGCAGCCCATTAAAAAAAATAGTCAGCAGCACATTATTTATTACTGATGATTTGTGCCAAGCTCATAACAGATCAAAGTTCCTCCAAACAGACTGCTGTGATGAGTCCCGGGATGACGCTAATCATGTCGCAACCCATCAGCACGACACGATTAGCGTCATCCCGGGACTCATCACAGCGGTCTGTTTGGAGGAACTTTGATCGGTGGTGAGCTTGGCACAAATCATCAGGGATATCTGATATGCATTGCTGACTATGTTTTTTATGCTTGTAATAAGCTGCATTTTATTGGGGGGGGGGGGACATTGTTTAACCACTTCACATCCGGCCGTAGCCGAATGACGGCCACCGCGCGGATGTGAAATCCCGGGAGGACGTCGTATGACGGCCTCCCCTTTCCTCGTTCCCTGTGCGCGCTCACGAGCGCGCAGCAGGGAAATTCTGTGTTGACCGTGTCCCTCGGACGCGGCCAATCACAGATCGCTGTAAACGGCCAATCACAGCGGCCGTTTACAGCGTGATCGCCCTGGCCAATGAGAGATGATCTCATATGTAAACATATGAGATCATCTCTCAGCGCCGCTGCCCCTCCTCACACAGAGACAGCATGTGAGGAGGAGGAGATGAACGGCTGCAGCGCCGTAAGTTTAAAAAAAAAAAAAATGAAATGCCATCTGACTGTGCCCACTAGGGGTGCAACGGATCGCAAATTCAATTATTATTTGCTGATCCGAAAATGATCCGATCCGTGACTCCTGATCCGAGGATCGATCCGATCCGTGAGTTTTTTGATCCGTTGCACCCCTACTGTTCTCTGAATTACGGGGAGCCGACAATTCATTATAGCCGCGAGTGCTTTTAAATGACTTTTAAAATTACTTTTTTTTTCCTGCATAAATGACACTTTGCATTATTAAAATCCCTTCTCCTGAAAAAACGTCCATTTTTAAAAACTTTTTTTTGCATTGATACATGTCCCCTGGGGCAGGACCCAGGTCCCCAAACACTTTTTATGACAATAACTTGCATATAAGCCTTTAAAATTAGCACTTTTGATTTTAAACGTTCGAGTCCCATAGACTTTAATAGGGTTCTAAAGTTCACACGAGCTTTAGGTCTGTTCACAGGTTCTGGTGCGAACAAAACAGGGGGGTGTTCGGCTCATCCCTATCCGCCACCTGGTCTTTGATTTGAATCCTCACTCAGGTGATGCCTTTGACAAAGATGCATAGATTATTGGCTGCTTTGAGGGATAGGCAGTAGGTGTCCAATTGTTCTCATGCTCCAAATCTCTGCACATAGAAATCATACTCCATGACCATGACCATCAGGTATGGGACTTCTTGCCTCTTACTTGGGCGGCTACCATCCTGAGCCAGGTTTGTCAGTGTGGTTTGGATGGCTGACAGGGGTAAAGGTGCCAGGGCCTCCTCCTTGAGCTATGCAGGTTAAAATTTCTTGGTCACTGCCACCTTTGCATCAGTCTCTTCCTGTTCTTGCGCAACCGCATCCACCACCACAATATGGAAGGAGGTGGCAGGTTGCACTTTACCTTTCTCTTGCAAGGCTGTCTGGGCTAGGCCAGACTTCAAGCCAGCTATAAACGGCTATAAACTGATCCCTTAGTATATAGTCAGTGATGTCAATGCAGCCACGCATATCCCTCTTCTCTAGGCGCCTCCAGAGGTTCTCCATGGCCACCACATAATGGGTGAGATTCTCGTCCTCCTGCTATTTCTTCAAGAAGGAAGTTTTCCGTAGCTCCGGAAGTGGTATCTAATCCCGAAACAGGGCCTCTAAGTGTGACACAATCTGTTCTAGAGTTCGCACATCCTCTGGTAGCACCATCACTGCATGGTGGGCGTCATCCTCGAAGTCATTATAGCCAGTTTCGCCACCAGCCAGGCCAGAACCGGGTTCAGGCACGCGGCATCATTTAGTCTCTCCTCCTACTCTGTCAGGGAAATGTTATGGCCCTTGAACTTTGGTATTAGGGCTAAGGACGATCCTGACATTTTAGTGATTTGACAGTGGCTAAACTTCAGACCGCCTCCACCAGAGACACCAGAAGAACAGCATCTCTTCTCCAGCCAGTGACATGGTCTGTTCCTACCTGCCCCAGCACTAGACCATAGAGTAATCTTGGGGAAAAACACTAACTATCCTCCACCAATTCTCTAGCACACTCCACTTGTCTTGCTCCAACCCATAGGTATAGAAGGGGAACACCTTTCACCTGTGATGCCTCGCATGTTCCATGGTCCAGACCTAGGGTTGCCACCTCATTGCTTTAAAACTGAACACCTATTATTTACACAGGTTCTAAGGATAATTCAATGCAGATAGGGCACTGAGTTTAACCACTCACCCACTGGGCACTTAAACCCCCTTCCTAACCTGACCAATTTTCAGCTTTCGGTGCTCTCACACTTTGAATGACAATTACTCAGTCATGCAACACTGTACCCAAATGAAATGTTTGTCCTTTTTTTCACACAAATAGCTTTCTTTTGGTGGTATTTAATCACTGCTGGGTTTTTTATTTTTTGCGCTATAAATCAAAAAAGACTGAAAATTCGGTAAAAAAAAAATGTATTTCTGTTAAAATTTATGGCAGAGTATTGGCGAGTAGACATGTGCAATTCGTTTCTAATTAATTTTTTAACGAATTTTGACAAAATTCGTTAATTCCGAATTTCCGAATTTTTCAATTTCCGAATTTCAAAATTTGTGAAATTACGAATTTCCAAAATTTCCGAATTGCCGAATTAACGAATTTCCGAATTTTCCAATTTTCAAATTTTTAATTTCCGAATTTCGGATTTTCGAATTTCCGAATTCCGAATTTCGGATTTTCCGAATTCCGAAATTCAAAAATTTAAAAAATATAAAATCAGAAAAAAAGAAAGAAAATCTGTTTAATTCTAAATAATAACTAACTATTAAATTATAGGTATTGGAATTCCCTTTCAAATTTGTCTGTTAGTGAAAGTAACGAGTACGAATTTATCCGAAGTTAAGAATTATCTGAAATAACGAATGCCGCATCTAACCAAATGGAACGCAACGTTCTAATAATAATAAATAACAATATTAATAATAATAAAACCTTTTATCATTTGTTTAGATGCAGCATTCGTTATTTCAGATAATTCATAACTTCGGATAAATTCGTACTTGTTAATTTAATAGTTAGTTATTAATTAAACTGATTTTCTTTCTTTTTTCAGATTTTAAAATTTTGGGATTTTCAAATCTTTGAATTCCCGAATTCCGAAAATCAGAAAGTCCGAAAATTCGGAATTCCAAAAAAAGAAAATTCGGAAATCCGAAAATTCAAAATTCGGAAATTCGGAATTTCGGAAACCCGAAAATTCAAAATTCGGAAATTTGTAAAATACGAAATTCGGAAATTCGGAAATTCAGAAATCCGAAAATTCGGAATTCGGAAATTTGGAAATCCGAAAAATAGAAATGTGAAAATTTCCGATTTTCCAAATTTTCGATTTTCCGAATTTCCGAAAAAAGCAAAAAAACGAATGAAACGAAAACGAAAATGAACAAATTTTTTGTCAGTGCACATGTCTATTGGCGAGTATTGCATAGTGTTGGCAGAGTATTGCATAGTATTGGTAGAGTATGGCAGTACTGGCAGTGGGAGAATATGGGCACTGAGCAGCGCTGTGGGCAAGATCTGTAGTGCCCACAGCACTGCAAACGATCTCTTCCTCTCTCACTGTACCGATCGGTACAGAGAGGGGAGGAACCGGCGTTATGACATGACGCCGGTTTGTTTACAAGTGATGCTCTGTCATTTGAGCGGCCGTTTACCGCGATCCGTGGCAAGGTCATGGATGTTCCCGTGTGCGCGCCCCAGGGGGCACGATTCTGTGAGGACGTCCATGGACGCCCTTCCAGAATAAGCTGACCGCGCTGTAGCCACCTTTCGGCTATGGCCCTGGCATGTGGTTAATTACCACATTAATCAGCCACAGAACCTGTGTAATTATTATGTGTTTGGTTTTAAAGAGGAAGTTGAGAACCCATAGAAAAAAAATAAAATAAAAAAAAAACCCTGCAAGGCAAAGGCATAATGAGCTAGTATGCATAGCATACTAGCTTATTATGAATAACTTACCTGAGAACGAAGCCCCCAAAGCGGTCCTTCTTCTTCATCCCCACTGCTGCCATGTATCCCGGAGTGACTTCCGGGTCTCGTGGCTCCGGCGCTGTGATTGGCCGGAGCCGCGATGACGTCACTAGCGGCATATCGCCGTTAGCAGCGGCGTGCTCATTTTTGAAAATATCTCCTAAACCATGTAGGTTTAGGAGATATTTCTTGGACCTACAGGTAAGCCTTAATCTAGGCTTACCTGTAGGTCAATGTGGTCTGTAAGGGTTTACAACCACTTTAAAGGGATGACATGGCAACCCTATCCAGACCCCGTCCCTAGGAAAGCTCCATACCACAGAAACCCTAAAATGGGGATTCAATGCAGAGAAGGGCATATTTAGACTAACAACAAACTACCCTTCTAGAGTGGAACCTTCGGTCACTAGCCACCACCTTCCCCGCTTGTAGGCAGGTGTAGTTCGGCCTCCCTGCACATGTGGCACTGTTCAACAGCAGCCATGCGTAGAGAGAGAGGAGGACAAGGGGAACTCATGTACCTCTGAGGCCTCCATAGGTGTCATCAGGAGAGCAGCAGTCCAATTGGATGGTGCTGAACTGGATTTCCTTAGTGGCCAACTTTAGTGTGGGCAGTACTAATAAGTAGAACTATTCCCCCTTTAGTTCCAGTGGAGGAGGGACAGATACTGAATGCCTGATGCTTGCACTGCCTGACCAAAGCTGTTGCCCGGACTGGAGCACCAACTAGCTATGGGTTGGTGAGTAGGGATGAGCTTTGAGTTCGACTCGCCTGTTCACCGAACAGCGAACAACTTGGGGTGTTCGCGGCAAATTCGAAAAGCCGCGAGCACCCTGTAAAAGTCTATGGGAGAAATCTAAAGTGCTCATTTTAAAAGCCTATATACAAGTTATTGTCATAAAAAGTGTTTGGGGACCCGGGTCCTGCCCCAGGGGACATGTATCAATGCAAAAAAAAAGTTTTTTCGGGAGCAGTGATTTTAATAATGCTTAAAGTGAAACAATAAAAGTGTAATATTCCTTTAAATTTCGTACCTGGGGGTGTGTATAGTATGCCTGTAAAGGGGCGCATGTTTCCTGTGCTTAGAACTGTCCCTGCACAAAGTGTAATTTTTGCAGGAAAAAAAGCTATTTAAAATCACTCGCGGCTATAATGAATTGTCGGTTCCCGTAACACAGAGAACAGTCATTGAAAGTCATTGATAAAAATAAAAAAAAAGCGTGGGGTCCCCCCCAAATTCAATTACCAGGCCCTTCATGTATGGTATGGATATTAAGGGGAACCCCGGGTCAAATAAAAAAAAAAAAAGACGTGGGGTCCCCCCTAAATTTCCATACCAGACCCTTCAGGTCTGGCATGCATTTTAAGGGGAACTCCACGCCAAATTAAAAAAATGATGTGGGGTCCCCCTCAAAATCCATACCAAACCCTTATCCGAGCACGCAGCCTGACAAGCCACAGGAAAAGAGGGGGGGGGGGGGACGAGAGAGCGCCCCCCCTCCTGAACCGTACCAGGCCACATGCCCTCAAGATTGGGAGGATGCTTTGGGGGTCTGTGACCCTCAAAGCACCATGTCCCCATGTTGATGAGGAGAAGGGTCTCTTCCCCACAACCCTGGCCTTTACAGGCATACTATAGACACCCCCCAGGTACGAAATTTAAAGGAATATTACACTTTTATTGTTTCACTTTAAGCATTATTAAAATCACTGCTCCCGAAAAAACGTCAGTTTTTAAAACTTTTTTTTGCATTGATACATGTCCCCTGAGGCAGGACCCGGGTCCCCAAACACTTTTTATGACAATGACATGCATATTAGCCTTTAAAATTAGCACTTTTGATTTTGAACATTCGAGTCCCATAGACTTTAATAGGGTTCTAAAGTTCACACGAGCTTTAGGTCTGTTCGCAGGTTCTGGTGCGAACCGAACAGGGGGGTGTTCGGCTCATGCCTATTGGTGAGCTGTGATATCACCATTCTATGTAGAGTTAGTAAGAACTGCCACATGGAAGTTCCCTGCAGACCACAGGACATTTGTCTGACATGGATAGTGATGATAACATCATTTCTATTATATATATATATATATATATAGAATAATCAGAGAACATAGAGAGGAAGATCGGAGGATTACAGATCAGAATTTCCTGCCCTCGTGTTCTGAGGTTTATGATAAGTGAGGATTCAGTTATGATAAAGAAATTATATTTATATGTAGCAAGGTCCCGGGCCTCTTTAAGCCTGATAGTTACCTCCAGGGTTAGGGACAGCTGACACCCTTCTGTGTAGAGTGGGTTACAAGGCATGGTGGGTGTAGTGCAAGGTAGATTCATGGACGCCAGACACTTCTTCAATGCAAAGAGATTTATTTTCTCTTTAACAGAACTGTGGGAGAGAGGGTTTAAGGCCAGGACACCCAATCACTTCTTGTAGATCTTCACTCACTAGACTTGCTGATCCACTGCCACTGGATCTCCTGAGCTCTTCCAACCTTCTCACTGAGTATCCTCCTCAAGCGTCACCCCCGCTTCCCTGCTGGGTCCCTAGCTTGGCATTCACAGATACTCCTCAAGTGTCACCCCCGCTTCCCTGCTGGGTCCCTAGCTTGGCATTCACAGATACTCCTCAAGCGTCACCCCCGCTTCGCTGCTGGGTCCCTAGATTGGCATTCACAGATACTCCTCAAGCGTCACCCCCGCTTCCCTACTGGGTCCCTGGCCTGGCATTCACAGATACTCCTCAAGCGTCACCCCACTGGCCTGCTCGGTCCCTGGCTTGGCACACAAGGCTGCTCTGCAAGCGTCACCCCTGCTAGCTGGGTCCCTGGCTTGACACCTGCTGAAGTTTCCCAATTATTCACCGTCCCCGGTTGGTGAGAATACTGCTCCGATACTTTCTTCAGCTACTCACTGTGGTCCCCGGTAATAAAGTGGATGGTCCCTTTTTGGTGACAGCTTCCCCTCTACGTCTGACCATGACCGGTTCTCCGGCCGGCAGAACCGTCACTTATGGTTGGACTGCAAGCCAGCAGTCCCAACCCTACTCTGCTCTCTTGCTTCTGGATAGGCCCTCAGACAGCCTAGCAGCCAGATGTCCCCGGGATAGGCCTCAGGCTCTGGCCTAGAAGCCCGTGGCAGCACAACACACGTCCACCCAGACAACAGTCCAGGTGGCACAGAACCCCCGATCACCTGACTCCACACAAATATATAGGCTCTCCCAGCAGGCCAAGGGATTCAAGAAAACCCCAGCCAGGGGTAGACTGACTATTCGGCCACTTGGGCACTGCCCGAGGGCCCCGGGCTACTAGGGGGCCCCATCAGGTTTGCCAGCCTCAGTAAAACCAGGGACAGTATGTAAAAATCTGTTTTTTTTTACATCTGTCTCTGAAATGTCCCTTACCGACATCCTTTTGGTCTAAAAATCCAGAGATTATAGCTGCCCCACCTCTCCAGTACCTTCTCTGCCAATAGAAACATGTCTGTGTATACTGTGTGTACATGTATGTATACTGTGTGATTATATACTGTGTGTGTGTGTGTATACTGTGTGACCCCATAATCTCTGATTGTCTGGGGGCCCCATAATCTCCCCATGCCCGGGGGCCCCATGAGTTGTCAGTCCGCCCCTGACCCCAGCCCATTGGCTGAGACACCCCATATACTCCTAACCTGTCCTTGCAATTCCCTTGTCTTATCTAATGCCACCGAGCACCCGGCCACCTAGTGACAGAAGAGAGAAGTGCAGCAATTCCAGAATTAGGGTGAAAATATTGATCCCTAATGATTTGGCCAAGGCAACTACACCTGGCTTGTAAATTTAAGAGTAACCCTGCCTAAACACCAGGGTGCTACATATACATAACAGAAGGGGGAAAATACTTTAAAGCTGGACTCCAGACATATAGAAGACACAATTACTGCAGCTCTCTAATTCATTATTACATCCAGGGCTTTTTTTCAGTAGGAACGCAGTTAGAGCACCTCCAGCACTGAATGCATGTAATGGCAAGGGGTGCGGGGGTCTCCTGGAGAGCTGGCGACAGTAGGTGTCCCAATTGAGATTAGGGAAAGACCAGATAAACTGTACAATCAATCTGAGCTGTCTATAGCCCAGCCAAAAAACGAATTTACATTATAGCCCCAGTTTAGGACCAGGGGGCTACAGATAGACAGCCTGGACTTCATCTATAACCACCACATTACGGGACACGTTCACCCCCTTTCTGCTGCAGGTCAGTTTTCAGCTTTCAGCGCTGTCACATTTTAAATGACAATTATTCAGTCATGCAACACTGTACCCAAGTAAAATCTTTAAAATTTTTTTTTTTTTTACACAAATAGAGCTTTTTTTGGTGGTGTTTAATCCTGTGGGGGTCTTCCATATAAGTAGGTGACATCCGCCTCCTGTCGACAAGATCCTGGGGAGTGCAGAGTAACCCAAATCTCATAAGATTCTGTCAACATTCTCCAAGATCTGTCCGGCCAACCTGCTAGTATTTTATTAATATAACTTTAAATTGAATCTTCTGACTCAAGTTATAGATCTCACCACCCCGACCCTTTTCCTCCAGCTCTGTCCAACAGCTCTTTGTTCATTTCAGTGTGCCGACTGCACTACCCATCTGCTGAGATCACTAACTGCTGAACACACGATCGTCATAGATTTCACTTCGATGTTTCCAACTGATAAAAAGTATTTTCCACAAACCCTTGAGGGTGATATGACAAGGGGGAGGAGAGAGAGTTTATGACCAAGACAGGAAATGTTTTTGTGTTATTGACTTATTACACAGACGGACGAACGGGAGGAATCAGGGGGGATCAGGGTGATCGAATTGTCATCGAGGAATCAGACTGCTGGACTTTACAGGTGAGATGTGACTCTTAAATTAATTTTATATACCGTATATACTCAAGTATAAGCCGACCCGAATATAAGCCGAGGCACCTAATTTTACCACCAAAAAATGGGAAAAGGTATTGACTCGAGTACAAGCCTAGGGTGAGAAATGCGCAGCTACTGTAAGTGGAAAAGAGGGTCAACAATGCCCATTTGCAGCCTCACTGTGCCCATTTGCAGCCTCACTGTGCCCATTTTCAGCCATAGGTCCCCTTAACTTCAAACTTTGTAGTTAAGGGTTCCTAGATGCCCCTAGCTGCAGCCAACGGGTCCCAAAGGGTCCCAAAATGACATTGCTGCAGATGGACACAAATGACCAACTTTGGGGCCCTGTATCTCGGGGCCACTTGGGGCTAGGATATGTTGTAAGGTTGGTTCCACTGGGGTTGCACACCAAATTTGGAGTTCCTAGCACAAAGTGGCCCTGAGATACAGGGCCCCAAAGTCGGTTCGAAAAATGTCAAGCACTTTTCTGCAGGGGCCACTTGGAGCTAGGAACCCCAAATGGTGTGCAACCCAAGTGGAACCAACACTACAACATATCCAAATTTGGGGTTCCTAGCACCAAGTGGCCCCCGAGATACGGGGCCGCAAAGTCGGGTCGGAAAATGTCATTTTTTGCTGCAGAAAAGTGCTTGACTCGAGTATAAGCCGAGGGGGGCACTTTCAGCACAAAAAAATGTGCTGAAAAACTCGGCTTATACTCGAGTATATACGGTATTATATATATATATATATATATATGGTATTATATATAAATATATATATATATATATATATATATATAATGTGTGTGTGTATATATATATATATATATATATTTATATACAGTGGTGTGAAAAAGTGTTTGCCCCCTTCCTCATTTCCTGTTCCTTTGCATGTTTGTCACACTTAAGTGTTTCGGAACATCAAACCAATTTAAACAATAGTCAAGGACAACACAAGTAAACACAAAATGCAATTTGTAAATGAAGGTGTTTATTATTAAAGGTGAAAAAAAATCCAAACCATCATGGCCCTGTGTGAAAAAGTGATTGCCCCCCTAAACCTAATAACTGGTTGGGCCACCCTTAGCAGCAACAACTGCAACCAAGCGTTTGCGATAACGTGCAATGAGGCTTTTACAGCGTCCTGGAGTAATTTTGGCCCACTCATCTTTGCAGAATTGTCCTAATTCAGTTACATTAGAGGGTTTTCGAGCATGAACGGCCTTTTTTAAGGTCATACCACAACATGTCAATAGGATTCAGGTCAGGACTTTGGCTAGGCCACTCCAAAGTCTTCATTTTGTTTTTCTTCAGCCATTCGGTGGTGGACTTGCTGGTGTGTTTAGGATCATTGTCCTGCTGCAGAACCCAAGTTCGTTTCAGCTTGAGTACACGAACAGATGGTCGGACATTCTCCTTCAGGATCTCTTGGTAGACAGCAGAATTCATAGTTCCTTTTATCACGGCAAGTCTTCCAGGTCCTGAAGCAGCAAAACAGCCCAGACCATCACACTACCACCACCATATTTTACTGTTGGTATAATGTTCTTTTTCTGAAATGCAGTGTTCCTTCTACGCCAGATATACTTGGACACACACCTTCCAAAGAGTTCCACTTTTGTCTCATCGGTCCACAGAATGTTGTCCCAAAAGTCTTGGGGATCATCAAGATGTGTTGTGGAGAAATTGAGACGAGCTTTGATGTTCTTTTTGCTCAGCAGTGGTTTTCTCCTTGGAACTCTGCCATGCAGGCCATTTTTGCCCAGTCTTTTCCTGATGGTGGAGGCATGAACGCTGACCTTAACTGAGGCAAGTGAGGCCTGCAGTTCCTTGGACGTTGTTGTGGGGTATTTTGTGACCTCTTGGATGAGTCGTCACTGCGCTCTTGGGGTAATTTTGGGTGGCCGGCCGCTCCTGGGAAGGTTCACCACTGTTCCATGTCTTCGCCATTTGTGGATAATGGCTCTCACTGTGGTTCGCTGGATTCCCAAAGCTTTGGAAATGGCTTTATAACCCTTTCCAGACTGATAGATCTCAATTACTTTCTTTCTCAATTGTTCCTGAATTTCTTTGGGTCTCGGCATGATGTGTAGCTTTTAAGGATCTTCTGGTGGACCTTACTGTGTCAAGCAGCTCCTATTTAAGTGATGCCTTGATTGTGAACAGGTGTGGCAATAATCAGGCCTGGGTGTGGCTAGAGAAATTGAACTCAGGTGTGGACAACCACAGTTATAGTATGTTTTAACAAGGGGGGCAATCACTTTTTCCACACAGGGCCATGATGGTTTGGATTTTTTTTCACCTTTAATAATAAACACCTTCATTTACAAATTGCATTTTGTGTTTACTTGTGTTGTCCTTGACTATTGTTTTAAATTGGTTTGATGTTCCGAAACACTTAAGTGTGACAAACATGCAAAGGAACAGGAAATGAGGAAGGGGGCAAACACTTTTTCACACCACTGTAGATGGATAGATAGATAGATAGGTAGATCAATGTTTGCATATTTTAGCTCTTTTGTAACCATTGTAATATTATTTGTAGCTAACACATAAGAGAGGGGACATTACATTATTATTAAGTCAGATTTAGATGTAGGTTTTAATTGAATTTATATTTAAGGGTCGGAGCGCTTATTGAAGTCCACAAACGCTGTCCATACAGGAACCATTCTAGTAAGTTTACCTAGAACTGTATGGAAGTCTAAATATCTATAACAGCCTTTCTCAACCTTTTCAACACAGAGGAACCCTTGAAATAGTTCTCCAGTCTCGGGGGAACCCTCTGCTAAAAATTAGAAAATTACAACTCATGATAAATTGGTGTGATGGTCAGTGGGAAGAATGGTCCTTACACTTGTGGGCATTGGGAAGAATTACCCCCCTTACAGAGAGCTAAAAAGATCAATGGTGTCGGTTAGACATGTGCAATTCGTTTTTCGTTTTTTTTTTTCGTTATTTTCGTTCGTTCGTTTTCGTACGAATAACGAATCGTTTGAATCGAACGAATCCGAAAAACAACGAAAATCCGAAAAAAACGAATTAGAAACAACGAATGTACTAATGAAGAAAATCCGAAAAACGAAAACGAACTAAAAAATTCGTACATTCGTAACTTTTTTTTTGGTTGAATTGGTAATTTTCCATGTCTCTTACAATGGCGCTGCTTCGAATGGATTGAACAAAAAATTCGTACATTCATAACTTTTTTTTTCGATTCGTAACTTTTTTTTTCGATTCGTAAATTTTTTTTTTCGATTCGTAACTTTTTTATTAATTTTTTTTCGATTCGTAATTTTCCGTGTCTCTATTGAACAAAAAAATTCGTACATTCGTAACTTTTTTTTCGAGTCGTAACTTTTTTATTTATTTTTTTCGATTCGTAATTTTCCGTGTCTCTATTGAACAAAAAAATTCGTACATTCGTAACTTTTTTTTCGAGTCGTAACTTTTTTATTTATTTTTTTCGATTCGTAATTTTCCGTGTCTCTATTGAACAAAAAAAATTCGTACATTCGTAACTTTTTTTTCGATTCGTAACTTTTTTATTTATTTTTTTCGATTCGTAATTTTCCGTGTCTCTATTGAACAAAAAATTGGTACATTCGTAACTTTTATATTTCGATTCGTAACTTTTTTTTCCATTCGTAAATTAGTAAAATGTAATAATAGCATACACATTACATAAAATTATGAATTATGCTCTGATTACGAATCTACAAATGTTACGAATGTTACGAATGTACGAATAAATACGAATGCGTCCAAAAATTAAACTAACGAAAAAACGAATCAACGAAAAAATAACTCTTACGAATGTACGAATTGTTACGAACACGAACACCGACGACTTACGAATGTACGAATCGTTCCGAATCAACGGAAACGAAAAAAAAATAAACAAATTTTTTTGTTGTGCACATGTCTAGTGTCGGTGGGAACTTATCCGAATGCTGAAGGAACCCCTGGCAACCTCTGGAGGAAAATCACTGATCTATAAGATCCAATGTGATCCTAATCTGGATGGGGTTATAGGAGACAATGAATAGATACATTATAACAATTTTAGTTACAATTATTAGATAGTAGATTGTAGAACTGACTACATTATTACAGTCTAATCGTATGATACATTCTTACTCTCTGGTTACACAGTTAGTCAGGTTGAAAAAAGACACAAGTCCATCTAGTTCAACCAAAAAAAAATAAAATACAAATACAATCCCATATACACAATCCTCCATCTACAGTTGATCCAGAGGAAGGTGAAAAAACCCAACAAACCATGATCCAATTTGCTCCAGCTGGGGAAAAAATCCCCGACAGGCAATCGGATTTTCCCCGGATCAACTTTACCTATAAATGTCAGTACCCCGTTATATTATGTACATTTAGGAAAGTATCCAGGCCTTTCTTTTTTTTACAGCAATCTACTGAGCTGGCCAGAATCACCTCTCTTTTCCACATTTCCACAGCTCTTAGGCCCCTTTCACACCGGGGCGTTTTTCATGCGGTGCAGCGCTAAAAATAGCGCCTGTTCACCGCATGAAAAAATCCGGCCCCTTTAACTCCAGTGTGAAAGCCGGCGGGCTTTCACACTGGAGCGGTGCGCTAGCAGGATGACAAAAAAAGTCCTGCTAGCAGCATCTTTGGAGCGGGATAGGAGCGGTGTGTTCACCGCTCCTATACCGCTCCTTCCCATTGACTAGAATGGGACACCGCGGTGAAACCGCGGCAATACCGCCGCAAAGCGCTGCTACGGCGGCGCTCTGCGGGGGTGTTTAACCCTTTTTCGCCCGCTCGCGGGGGGTAAAACCGCACCGCGAGCGGCCGAAAACCGCGGTTAAAACAACGGTAAAGCAGCGCTAAATATAGCGCTGCTTTACCGTCACCGCAGGTCCCCGCCCCAGTGTCAAAGGGGCCTAACTGTGAAGAAACCTTTCCGTATTTAGAGATTAAATCTTTTTTCCTGTAGATTTAAAAAGAGCGCCCCCTTGTCCTCTGTGATGACCTTAAAGTGAATAACTCAACACCAAGTTCACTATATGGACCCCTTATATATTTGTACATGTTGATCATATCCCCCCTTATTCTCCTCTTCTCAAGGGTGAAAATAAATTCAGTTCCTCTAATCTTTCCTCATAGCTGAGCTCCTCCATGCCTCTTATCAGTTTTCTCTGCACTTTCTCCAGTTCCCCGATATCCTTTTTAAAAACTGGTGCCCAAAACTGAACTGCATATTCCAGATGAGGTCTTACTAATGATTTGTACAGATGATATCTCTCTCTCTGGAGTCCATACCTCTCTTAAAGCGGTAGTAAACCCCTTGAAACTTTTTTTTTTATACACCTGTAAGGGAAAAGGCATAATGAGCTAGTATGCACGCATACTAGCTCATTATGAAATACTTACCTTAGAACGAGGCATCGGTAACTCACCTGGTCCAAGCCGAGGTAGCTGACATGTTGCCTCGGCGTGTCTTCCGGGTATCGCAACTCCAGCGCTGTGAGTGGCTGGAGCCTCGTTGTCGTCACTCCCGCGGATGCGCACGGGAGACTTCTTCCTGGCAAAGTTCGGATTCTGCCGGCCTTTCAGCCGAGAATCCCCCGTGCTCATGTGCTGGGGATACCAGTATACCACGTCCACAGCCACCCCTCTGTCCAAGTATACCACATCCACAGCCACCCCTCTGTCCAAGTATACCACGTCCACCGCCACCCCTCTGTCCAAGTATACCACGTCCACCGCCACCCCTCTGTCCAAGTATACCACGTCCACGCCACCCCTCTGTCCAAGTATACCACGTCCACCGCCACCCCTCTGTCCAAGTATACCACGTCCACCGCCACCCCTCTGTCCAAGTATACCATGTCCACCGCCACCCCTCTGTCCAAGTATACCACGTCCACCGCCACCCCTCTGTCCAAGTATACCACGTCCACCGCCACCCCTCTGTCCAAGTATACCACGTCCACCGCCACCCCTCTGTCCAAGTATACCATGTCCACAGCCACCCCTCCTGTCCAAGTATACCACGTCCACCGCCACCCCTCTGTCCAAGTATACCACGTCCACCGCCACCCCTCTGTCCAAGTATACCACATCCACAGCCATCCCTCTGTCCAAGTATACCACATCCACGCCACCCCTCTGTCCAAGTATACCACGTCCACAGCCACCTCTCTGTCCAAGTATGCCACATTCACAGCCACCCCTCTGTCCAAGTATGCCACATTCACAGCCACCCCTCTGTCCAAGTATACCGCATTCACAGCCACCCCTCTGTCCAGATAATTTGTATCTCTCTAGCTTTCCTTTTAACAGTTGTTGGTTTGTTATATTTGTCTGGTTAATATAGTGTCAGTTCTTGTAACCTCTTCTGGCTTGTTGTCCTTGTCTTTAGATTTCTGTATCAAAATAAATACATATTGAACTGCTTAACCTTTGGTGTGGTGCTATTGTTCTCCCTATACATTCAAAGAAACAATCGACAGCAGCAAACTAATAACCAACAAATACCAACAATTAAAAGCAAAAACTAATATCAAACAACTACCATTAATTTACAAACAACAAGAGCTTCCATCATTACCAACAACAACAAGCTATAAACAACACCAGTAACATTACTACTACTACTACTACTACTACTACTACTACTACTACTAATAGTAATAATGATAAGAAGAATCTACTTTTGTATTTTATGCACCTAGAAAATGTAACATAGTATCAGGTAAATTCATCTTTGTATGTTCCCAGCATTAGAAGACGCGGATCACACGGCATTCCGAATTCCATTTGTACTCGGTGCACAATGAGCAAAACAGAAGATCTGGAGATGGAGTCAGGTAAGTCAGAGCTTTGATCGGATCCTGTAGAATGCTGGTTTTGGATGGAGTGAAGATGCATTAGAACCACAAGGACAAAAAAGAAGAATAGTTCTAGGGGTTTAGCATTATCCAGTTGCCTCTTGAAGTTATATTTGGACTCATTTTCTGGATTTCCGGGATGGTAGCTTCTCCATACTAATGGATATCCATTATCTCCTTTGTATGTTACAGTAAAAGTCTTAAGATTGAAGCTTCACACTGGAAGTGGATTGTCCAGCCACAAATCTATTCCAAAATAGTGTAAAAGATTTTTTTTACAGAGTCAATTAATTTCAAGGGCCAGAAAATCCCCCAAAAAATGTTTGGTGTATACAGTATGTGGTTTTAGAACCTGGTGTTAAAGTGGTGTTTCCCCCTCCCAAAAAAAAAAAAAAATAGCTTAAAATTCCCCAAAAAAAATAAAAAAAATAATTGGATTTTAAATGCCTGTTGCTAGGGGGTCCCTCGTAGTCTGCCTCCTTCAGTGCCCGGGCTGGTGACATCACTTCACCTCGGCACAGTCAGTCATCTGGGACAGGTCCCAGATGACTGCGCAGTGTATCACGCCCCACAGTAAGAATGCCGGCGCCGCCAAGCGGAGCGGGGAACGAGCGGGGGCTACGTTCACCCACATCGCTGGACCCTGGGATAGGTAAGTGTCCGATTATTAAAAGTCAGCAGCTGCAGTATTTGTAGCTGCTGACCTTTACATATTTTTTTTTTAAGGGGCACCCCACTTTAACCGCTTCCCGACCGCCTCCTGCACATATACGTCGGCAGAATGGCACGGCTAGGCAAAAGCACGTACAGTGGTGTGAAAAAGTGTTTGCCCCCTTCCTCATTTCCTGTTCCTTTGCATGTTTGTCACACTTAAGTGTTTCGGAACATCAAACCAATTTAAACAATAGTCAAGGACAACACAAGTAAACACAAAATGCAATTTGTAAATGAAGGTGTTTATTATTAAAGGTGAAAAAAAATCCAAACCATCATGGCCCTGTGTGAAAAAGTGATTGCCCCCTAAACCTAATAACTGGTTGGGCCACCCTTAGCAGCAACAACTGCAACCAAGCGTTTGCGATAACGTGCAATGAGGCTTTTACAGCGTCCTGGAGGAATTTTGGCCCACTCATCTTTGCAGAATTGTCCTAATTCAGTTACATTAGAGGGTTTTCGAGCATGAACAGCCTTTTTAAGGTCATACCACAACATCTCAATAGGATTCAGGTCAGGACTTTGGCTAGGCCACTCCAAAGTCTTCATTTTGTTTTTCTTCAGCCATTCGGTGGTGGACTTGCTGGTGTGTTTAGGATCATTGTCCTGCTGCAGAACCCAAGTTCGTTTCAGCTTGAGTACACGAACAGATGGTCGGACATTCTCCTTCAGGATCTCTTGGTAGACAGCAGAATTCATAGTTCCTTTTATCACGGCAAGTCTTCCAGGTCCTGAAGCAGCAAAACAGCCCCAGACCATCACACTACCACCACCATATTTTACTGTTGGTATAATGTTCTTTTTCTGAAATGCAGTGTTCCTTCTACGCCAGATATACTTGGACACACACCTTCCAAAGAGTTCCACTTTTGTCTCATCGGTCCACAGAATGTTGTCCCAAAAGTCTTGGGGATCATCAAGATGTGTTGTGGAGAAATTGAGACGAGCTTTGATGTTCTTTTTGCTCAGCAGTGGTTTTCTCCTTGGAACTCTGCCATGCAGGCCATTTTTGCCCAGTCTTTTCCTGATGGTGGAGGCATGAACGCTGACCTTAACTGAGGCAAGTGAGGCCTGCAGTTCCTTGGACGTTGTTGTGGGGTCTTTTGTGACCTCTTGGATGAGTCGTCGCTGCGCTCTTGGGGTAATTTTGGGCGGCCGGCCACTCCTGGGAAGGTTCACCACTGTTCCATGTCTTCGCCATTTGTGGATAATGGCTCTCACTGTGGTTCGCTGGATTCCCAAAGCTTTGGAAATGGCTTTATAACCCTTTCCAGACTGATAGATCTCAATTACTTTCTTTCTCAATTGTTCCTGAATTTCTTTGGGTCTCGGCATGATGTGTAGCTTTTAAGGATCTTCTGGTGGACCTTACTGTGTCAAGCAGCTCCTATTTAAGTGATGCCTTGATTGTGAACAGGTGTGGCAATAATCAGGCCTGGGTGTGGCTAGAGAAATTGAACTCAGGTGTGGACAACCACAGTTATAGTATGTTTTAACAAGGGGGGCAATCACTTTTTCACACAGGGCCATGATGGTTTGGATTTTTTTTCACCTTTAATAATAATAAACACCTTCATTTACAAATTGCATTTTGTGTTTACTTGTGTTGTCCTTGACTATTGTTTAAATTGGTTTGATGTTCCGAAACACTTAAGTGTGACAAACATGCAAAGGAACAGGAAATGAGGAAGGGGGCAAACACTTTTTCACACCACTGTATATATACGTCCCCTTTATTTGCCTAGCCGCGGGGTCGCGCGCCGCCCGGTCGGGAGCTCCGTGACCACGGCCGTGGGACCAGTGTACCCGATCGCCTCTGGTGTCCCGCGATCGGGTCACAGAGCTGAAGAACGGGGAGAGGTCTGTGTAAACAAACCTCTCCCCGCGCTTCCTACTCTGCCTGTCATTGATCTGCTGTTCTCTGTCATCGGGAAAAGCCGATCATTGACGTCAGACGTCAGCCACGCCCCCTACTGTAAAAAAAAACACAACACGTCACACTAACTCCTCCTCGCCCCCTAGTGGTTAACTCCTTCACTGCCAGTGTCATTTACATAGGAATCAGTGCATTTAAATAGCACTGATTGCTGTATAAATGACAATGGTCCCAAAAATGTGTCAAAAATGTCCGATGTGTCCGCTATAATGTCGCAGTCACAATAAAAATCGCTGATCGCCGCCATTACTAGTAAAAAAAAAAAATATTAATAAAAATGCTATAAAACTATCCCCTATTTTGTAAACGCTATAACTTTTGCGCAAACCAATCAATAATCGCTAATTGCGATTTTTTTTTTTTTACCAAAAATATGTGGAAGAATACGTATCGGCCTAAACTGAGGAAAAAAATCGTTTTTTTTATATATTTTTTTGGGGATATTTATTATAGCAAAAAGTAAAAAATATTGAATTTTTTTCAAAATTGTCGCTCTATTTTAGTTTATAGCGCAAAAAAATAAAAACCGCAGGGGCGATCAAATACCACCAAAGAAAGCTCTATTTGTGGTAAAAAAAGGACGCCAATTTTGTTTGGGAGCCACGTCGCACGACCGCGCAATTGTCAGTTAAAGCGACGCAGTGCCGAATCGCAAAAAAGGGGCCTGGTACTTTGGCTGCAAATTGGTCCGGGGCTGAAGTGGTTAAAATAAAAGGCTCAAGTTACTACAGATTCCATCCGGAGTGCGGCTGTCCAGAGTTTCTTTTCATCTCTCCCATCATGCCTCTGCCTGTGGGAGTCATGCTTGTAACTGTCACCTGTGCAATGCCTCATGGGAATTGTAGTTCTGCAACAGCTGGAGGGCCACACAGTTGTGTCGGGATTGGTCCTCAGAGCAGGAAACGCTTTACTTAAACCTCATCAGCCTCTGCGCTTGCGACGGTGTTAGTTTCCTGGCTCACTATCTCTCTCCGTGTCTCACCCAGCTCTGCTGCGACCTGTAAGACCTTGTAGTGCCAAAGCAAACAAGAGCGGAGTATGCTTCCCCATTGGGGCTCAAGAATAGGGGTGCAGATATTAGTCATCCAAAGGTGGCGACAAAGGAAGTTTGAGATGCTGCTCTCCCATCCTCATCCATGTGGATGTATGTGTGTAAAATGGCCTCAGCCAGTTCCGCTCCACTGACCATGGCCAGTGACGCGTTTCGCCCCACCCACCCGGGGCTTAGTCAGGGAGCTCTATGACTAAGACCCCAGTGGGTGGGGTGAAATGCGTCAAGGCATGGTTAGTGGAAAAGCACTGGCCGAGGCCATTACACACCCACACACATCGGGTGGACACAGCTCTGCTATTTTCTTGTTGCTGATCTTTGCCTTGTAACTGGATTACTCTTTGGATTGATGTCTGAACTTGACCTTGGATTGTTACCTGGACTATATTTGCTTGCTACCAACCCTGATCTCAGAACTGTTTTTGGATGTAGACATGCTTGTTACCTTACCTGAACTTGGACTGTCCTAGGATTCCACTACCAGCTGCTGTCTACTGCCTGACCAGCCTTAGGACTATGTGTACCCTTCCTTGTTTCAGTTGCCCAGTCCCTGTGCCATCTGACCAGGAACTATAGCATCATAATATTAAACCTGGTAGACCTGCTTGCCTTAAAGTGGTTGTAAAGGCGGAAGAATCTTTCTTTGCAATAAGATAAACAAATCTTCTGTATGCAGCAGCCCCCTTAATACTTACCTGAGCCCCATCTCCGCACAGTGACTCTCCCTCCCGGGACTCTCCCTCCTGATTGGCTGAGGCACAGCAGCAGCGCCATTGGTTCCTGCTGCTGTCAATCAAAGCCAGTTAGTTAGCCAGTCGGGGGGGGGGGCGGCCAACCGCAGCTCCGTGTCTGAATGGACACAGAGATGCTCGGCTCGGGTCCCCCCATTGCAAGCTGCTTGTTGTGGGGGCAATTTTCAGGAGGGAGGGGCCAAGAGAGCCAGCGAGGGACCCGAGAAGAGGAGGATTGGGGGTGCTCTGTGCAAAACCATTACACAGAGCAGGTAAGTATAACTTGTTTGTGTAGCACTGACCCCCGAAGGAGCTGCTGAATTTTTCTTGGCTTACCAATTACCTCCACCAACTCGTAACACGTTGTTCTTGTCTAGGGGGTTCCCAGGGTTGATGCCCAGTAACTGTAGAGACACCTGAATTCCTTGTTAGGATTTTTATTTGCATAAAACAGTTGAACAGAACTCAGTCTCTCAGTTGGGAATAGAGGGTAGGGTATAGAAGCTCAGGCACTTTGGAACGGCTGACACTCAATAAATGTCTCTCTCTAGATGATCCAGGGAGTAGCCACTCGCAACTGGATAACTTAACTGTTGGATAAATCCTTGTTTGTAGATCTAGCAGCCAACAAGTTTTAGCTTAGCAAAGTCTCTGCCACAGACTTGGTTGTGAAACTTTAGATGAACACAAAAGTCTCTCACAGGAACTTAGTTGTAACTGAAGGATAAGGTTAGGAACTTTCTTACAGTACCAGTATCTTGCAGACGGTCCGGCGATACCGTAAGAATGTGGATTCAATTAGTGTCCATACAGCTCAGCTTCCAGGCTCTTACCGAGCAGCCAGCCTCGTGCGTGGCCCGCCTCCGAAGAGTCCTCCCCTGGTTGCATGTAGAGTTGCTGGGCCTCTCCAAACCTGAGACGGCTCCGGGACACTTGAGAACCCTCCTTCCAGTTACTGCGCCTCGAACTAGCCAGTTCCGAGGCTCGGAAACGGATGGATCCGCACCCCAGGCCATGAGGGCCTCTGTGGGCTGGTCAGGATGACCAGGACCATGGAGTCAGCAGACACTCCTGGACCGGAAACCCCTCACGGGACTGGTCAGGACCGGAACCAGCACTTGGACTGGTCAGCACCTTAGGTACCCTCTCCCAAAACACACAGCGGGACAAACGCGCCCACTGATTGGCTCCGAGAGGAGATTGGTACCCAATGCGTCCAACCAGACTGCGTTCTAAGCCTGTCACAGGTGCTCACCCACCTATGACCAGGCAGAACCTCAATACAGCCCAGCCAAACTGAGGCCAAAGCATAATTTAGAGCAATTAACCCCAAAACTCAGCTATAGTTTTGAGCAAAAACTAAATTTAAATGCATAGCGCGTACTTATCAGAAGTACCAGTGCCGGGACAAGGTCATCCAGAGCCCAGGGCGAACATGCCAAATTGCGCCCCAACCCCCCCCCCCCCAAAGATGTATGATTATGTGTCAGCAAACCCCCCCAAAAAAAAATAAAAAATCGAGCACTAATTACTAATTTACATACTCTCCCAAAGCATAAATCCCCCCTTCCTCCCAGTACAAATCCACCCCCCTGCTGAACCCCCCCCCTCCTGGCACAAATCTTTGTCCCCCCATCCGTCCCCTAGTTCAAAACCTCTCTCTCCCCATATGTCCCCAGCACAAATCCCCCCTCAAAAGAAAACTTCCCCCTCCTAGCACAAATCCTCCACCCCTCAAAGTTCCCCTCCAAAGCACAAATCCTCTCCCACCACTCCAAATCTCCCCCTCCTAGCACAACCCCCCACCCCAAAAAAGATCTTAGCACAAATCCTGCTCCCACCCCCCCACCATATTACCTTTTCTAGCGCAAACCTCCCAAATCCACCTCCTAGCACAAGTCCTCTTCACCCACCCCCCCTCCCAACACACACCACCCCCCAAATCACCACTCCTAGCATATCTCCCCAAATTTCCCATCCTAGAACAATTGGCACTTGTTTAGTTAGGCCATTGATCCAATTGCTCTAGCGCTACACTCTATTTATTTTCACCCCCCACAGCTGGGACCTTGATGAGCAGCAGACGCATGGCAGGCCTGCCCCAAAGGGGGCAGCAGCTCTCCAAGCTGTGATCTCCTCCTCCTCCTAGGACAAGACCCCTCTTTTCCAAACCCTAGACAATTTATACTCTCTACAAGCCACTGTCTGGGTACCTTTCCCCAGGGATTGTCCAGGGGGTGCATAAATATTCAACCATTGATTTTCCTCTCTCAGCTCACTACCTTCTAGAACCTTCCCAGATAGACAGGGGGAAGCAGTCAACCCTGCAACCAGCGAGACATGAAACAGACCAAAATATTTACACACTGCTCAACTTATAGTAGACCAAGAGTTAAATTGACCTAACCTAGCGCCTATCTAGGAGGGTGCTACACATGTCCAAAGATAGAAAACACCAAACTGGAAGAGTTTTGTGTAGAAGATGGCAGGAATGGTAGACTGAGAATGGTGATCATGGAAATCCCAGCACCGGTGAAGGGTAAACCAAGAAGTATGTCTGCCATAATGTCCAAGCATACTATACTTGAATAGAACTACTGCTGCTCTCCACTCTACATTTTTGCTTTAACCACTTCAATACCGGGCACTTTCACCCCCTTCTTTCCCAGGCCAATTTTCAGCTTTCAGCGCTCTCGCACTTTCAATAAGAATTGCACGGTCATGCGACACTGTACCCAAATTACATTTTTGTAATTTTGTTCACACAAATAGAGCTTTCTTTTGGTGGTATTTATTCACAAATTAGTTATTTATTTTTTTGCGATATAAGCGAAAAAAAGAGCTGAAATTTAAAAAAATATATATATTTTCTACTTTCTGTTTTAAAAGAAATCCAATAAAATCAAATTTTGTCATAAATTTAAGCCAAAATTAATTTTGCTACATATCTTTGATAAAAAAATTCCAGTTAAGTGTATAATAATTGGTTTAGGTGATCACGGACAGATGTGCGCAGATGATCACAGACATATGTGTGCAGATGATCACAGACATATGTGTGTAGATAATCATTGGGACATATGATTTTACTGTTACATATGTGAATGACAGGTGTTTTTACTGTGTGGGGACAATTTTGGGGGGACAGTGTTTTGGGGACACTATTTTGGGGACATTGTGTGTTTACATTGTGTGGGGACACTGGGCCGGTGATCAGTGTGTAAAAAGCTGTAAGAAACAGCTCATACTCACTGATCACCGGCCGGCTGCAGCGATCTGCTCTCCTCTCCTCACTGACAACTTCCGTGGGAGGAGAGGAGAGCCAATCACCTAGCAACCAGCTCTCTATTTACATCACATGATGGCTGTGATTGGTCACAGCCATCATGTGATCATGAGGGCCAGTCACAGAGTACTCCTGCCGATCGGAGATGCGCCATGTCCGGGTGACATGAGCGCATCGGGATCGCGCTGCTGCGTGGGCACGTGCACGCGCGATCCCCCTCCTTCTGAGGGACGTTCCTGAATAAGGAAGCACCCACCCATCCGTATATGTGCAGTGGCCAGGTGGGAGGTGGTTAAAGTATAACTGAAAACAAGAGTAAATTAAAATAGATAATCAGATATAAATGTGGCGCTGATACACGTCTACCACTCCAAGGGGGATCATCCAGCCAAGGTGGCTCCAGACACAGCGTCCAAAGGAATTAATGGAATAAAAGAAGGAGTATAGCATCAAATAATAAATAAGGCTATACAGACAACCTCAAGTGGGTGAATCAAACAATATAAATAAATAACCCTTGTGTCCAAGAAAAATAAAAATAGTGCAAAGTAAGAACTAAAAGTGGCAATAAATAATCAAATATACAATGGCGAATAACATGCATAAGCCACAATTCGATTAAAAAATAATTATTAATAATGCACAAAGCAAACCGTGAGTAAATGCACCTGTGTGTTAAAAACAAACAGCACAAATAAACCTGTGTTGAAATATATATAATGACGTGAGTCCAGGATAAAAGTGTATATATAAATAAATAAACAACAAGTCCTGTGCAATCAAGCGGATATTCCCATATATGGTGCACAATTCCTAAACAATCTCCAGGTGAGGTGGTGGATATGGTATTTGTGATAGTCTTTAAGAGAAAAAAGTGATGCTCCTTAACATGCAGGTGTCCTGGGCTGTTTCCCCCAACCCATTACCTTAAAGGTAAGGAAAAACAACCTTACTGGGCTCCTCCGGATCTGTTCCTCTGACTGGGTCCCTGCCAGCTCCTCTCAGGCGGACATGTGAGCAAACAGATAGATGCAATCCATTGTGTAGTATTTCAAAAGGTTTAATAGGTATAAGCAATAGATAACTTACAGTACATGCAGAGTTAATGCAGCGGTGGATGAACTCTCCTCAGGCTCTGACTCTCCTCTCCTTTTTAGGAGAGGAGAGTCAGAGCCTGGTGACGTTTAGCTGTGTGGGATCTCGGCCGGGAGCCCATACTGTGTGTTTTTTCATCCACCGCTGCATTAACTCTGCATGTACTTTAAGTTATCTATTGCTTATACCTATTAAACCTTTTGAAATACTACACAATGGATTGCATCTATCTGTTTGCTCACATGTCCGCCTGAGAGGAGCTGGCAGGGACCCAGTCAGAGGAACAGATCCGGAGGAGCCCAGTAAGGTTGTTTTTCCTTACCTTTAAGGTAAGGGGTTGGGGGAAACAGCCCAGGACACCTGCATGTTAAGGAGCATCACTTTTTTCTCTTAAAGACTATCACAAATACCATATCCACCACCTCACCTGGAGATTGTTTAGGAATTGGGCACCATATATGGGAATATCCGCTTGATTGCACAGGACTTGTTGTTTATTTATTTATTTATATATACACTTTTATCCTGGACTCACGTCATTATATATATTTCAACACAGGTTTATTTGTGCTGTTTGTTTTTAACACACAGGTGCATTTACTCACGGTTTGCTTTGTGCATTATTAATAATTATTTTTTAATCGAATTGTGGCTTATGCATGTTATTCGCCATTGTATATTTGATTATTTATTGCCACTTTTAGTTCTTACTTTGCACTATTTTTATTTTTCTTGGACACAAGGGTTATTTATTTATATTGTTTGATTCACCCACTTGAGGTTGTCTGTATAGCCTTATTTATTATTTGATGCTATACTCCTTCTTTTATTCCATTAATTCCTTTGGACGCTGTGTCTGGAGCCACCTTGGCTGGATGATCCCCCTTGGAGTGGTAGACGTGTATCAGCGCCACATTTATATCTGATTATCTATTTTAATTTACTCTTGTTATTTTATTAACCTTTCCACTTATGCTGGCGCCCCATTTTATATTTTATTTATATATTTATTCCCATGTACTGTCGGTGTGTGAACACCCTGATGGTGGCTGCGGCATTGGTTGTTATTGTTGTGTAGCTGATTCATTTCAGCTCTCTCCCCTCCCCCCACTCCCTTTTTTGGTTTGCGCAGTTGCCCCCCCCCCCTTTTGCATAACTGAAAACAGACTTATTTTTAGTTTTGGATGGAGTGGAGATGTATTAGAATCCCTGTTAGTCTTTATTGTTTTCTGTACCCCCTGTTATAGAGATCCCTCATCTCTATTTGTCGTGTTTAGCATTATTCCTGAAAGTGAAAAAAAAATTCCCAAACAGATTTGTGTGGTCACCAGAACAGAAATTGAGGGGAAATCTGGGGACACTAGTTCCGGTGACAACCAGGGATTCCCTCACTTTGGAGAGATTTCCTCTTACTTTCTGTTGTAGCTTTGGGAGGGACAGGAAGTGAAGGGAAATCTCCCCAATGGGACACATGGTAGGTGTGGTGCAGAGACAATAATTCACACAGGCAGGTGCAATAGAACTTGCATTGAATGAATTTAGCAACAGTTCACAACAAGCCCGGTGGGACAGCCACCCAGCCAGGTACACTCACAGTTCAGTAGTGTGACAGAGTAGACTCCAGTTGGAATGACAGCTTCTAGTGAGAGTGGACCAGATGCAGCCTGGCCGTCTGCTCCTAATTGGGAGTCGGTCAGAAGAGATGAGGCCCTACGCTTGCCCTCCTAGTCTGGAACCTTTCCCTAGTGCTGTTAATGTCCCTCACAGAAGAGGTACCTGTCCCTACTCTCTCCTCCCGCCAAAGCGTGCCAAAACCCAGGAGCCTGGGCCTTAAGTAGGCTCTGCCTGACCCAAGATGGCTGCTTGAGTCAAATGTGGCAGAAGCATCCAATAGGATAGCTGCTCCAGTGACCCAGGAAACCATAAGTGCTGCACAAACTGTTGGCGCTATATCAATCCTGTATAATAATAATAATAATAATAATAGAGGAACCTGTTGGGTATCTCAGCCATAAAACTGCTTCCCAAGTTCTGGAACACAAGAGCCGCAAGTCTGGCTATAGTTACCCCAAGAACTAGGCAATACCAGTTTTAGAGTAAACCAGAATAATAACAGTTTATTTGAACAAGCATACAGGCTTTTATACACTTGGGAAGGAGGTCCCCCCCTTCTGATCAGAGTACTCTAACAATACAAACTGTAAACAGAAACATAAATTAACATGAGCTAATTAACTAGTCATTTAACCAGCTTAGGTGACTCAGAGGTCTGACCTTTCAGGTCAGACTTGCCGTCTTCTAGCTCAGAAGACACAATACACATTATCATAAGTATAAACACAGAACACCTTCAGTCAATAGCAGGAGACCTACCTACAATAAACATATTATGGCCGGGGGCCCGCCGCAGGTGGCTTGCTGATGACATCAACATCAGCTATGAGTCCCGAGTTGGCAGAGACCATCCTGGCCTTTTTAATAATGTCTTTTTGCATTACATAACAGAACATCTCCCCAAATGCTTGCAGTTCCCTCAAATGCCAGGGCCCATAGTCGGTAGGCAAGAGGCTAGCATTCAGTCCCCTCCAAAAGCCTCTGACCCGGGTGAGTCTATCACACCTTGTTCCTCCTGATTTCCTTTCCAGCAACAGTGCCACTACGGCCGAGTGCCACCTGCTGTGGAGAAAACGGTCAGCACCTGCCTACAACCTGACAGGGGGTTATACCCATCCAGAATATAAAGAAAAGGGTTTCCCTTTATTTATAGTTTAAGTAGACAAAACACAACCACGCAATAAGACACACGTATTACATTTTTAACCAAAGAATGTATTAATGACTCGTGGCAATGAGTTCTTATAAGATCAGTATTGATGTCTTATAGAGGTTATAAATGGTATACAGTCAGTTTGTTACAGAGATAAAAGATCAGCAGCTCTGAGATGCAAAAATGCTTATGTCACCTTCCAGTCAGGGTTTAGATTTACTTTAATAAACCTGAATCAAATTTAAAGGCCGTTCCAATCAAACTATCAAGACGGGATCTATGGTGCCGAGAGATTTTGAGTGGAGAGTTCAGACTTGCACTCAGAGAGAACCATTATATCTGCATAGCATTGCTTGAAAACCCTTTCTGGAAATTGAAAAATGTTTGGAAATCTATATTAAGGTCTCTTTTTATCCTCAGATGCAATGATGAAGAATGAACCAAATGATAACGGTGAGTTTTTATATGATAAGCATTTCCTCTCTCGTCTTTACCACCGAAGAAGCCGCTGTTACTCAGGCCCCCTCTTCCAAGTCCCAATGACTCTCGGGGCAGCACCACATTCTCCGACACACCAGGACAGAAGGGTGAACATTTATTGTAACAACAATAACTCAACATCCAAAAGAATGGAAAGCAGCAATAAAAACTTCAATCAGTAAATAAAAACAGTTACAAAATTATGTTATAACTTGGTAAAGAACAAAGGGGGGCGATGACTTTTAGACATGGGAGCCGTCAAAAAATTTGTTTAGTTTCGTTTCGTATAAAAAAAATTTTGTAATTCGTAATTCGTGTACGAAATTTAATTCGGATTCGTACGAATCGTTAATATCGTTATGAATCGTTACGAATATCGACACTCTACGAATAATAAAGAATTATCCGAAAACGTATTAACGTAACATAACACAAGTCTATAATGTCTATTGTTCACCAATCACTCAGAGGAAGTACGAAATCCGAAATTTCGTTTACGAATACGAAATTTCATATTTCGTACTTCCTCTGAGTGATTGGTGAACAATAGACTTATGTGTTATGTAACGTTAATAAGTTTTTGGATAATTCGTTATTATTCGTAGAGTGTCGATATTCGTTATACTGAATCTCGAATTCATTCGAATCATTCGTTATATCCGCTATAATGTCTTTCATATTAGTTGAAATTCATCATTTGGTAGTTTGGATTCGGATAATTTGGATCCGAAATTCGTAAAGGAAATTTCGTATTTCGTACAGAATTCGTATTCGTAAAAATTCGTAATTTGGATTCGTACGGCCCCTCTTCCCCAAAGCACCCCCCCCCATGTTGAGGGCGCGCGGCCTGGTACGGTTCAGGAGGGGGGGGCCTGACCGGCCAGGCTTCGTGCTCGGATAAGGGTCTGCTATGGACTTTGGGGGGACCCCCACGCCGTTTTTTCGGCGTAGGGGTTCCCCTTTAAATCCATACCAGGCGACGGGGCTCGCGAGGTGTCAATCTCGCCGATGGAGGCGGCGACATTCACTTCCTTCGCTAGTCCCCTCTATAGAATATTTAAAAAAAAGTCAGTTACTTTGCTGAGTTACTAATTTACTTTTCCAATGTTGTAACTGAGTTACTAACGCAATTACTTTTTGGGAGAAGTAATTTGCAACTTAACTAATTACTTTTTTAAAGTAAGATGACCAACACTGGTGGTGACATCCTCCCCATGACCAGGCAGCAACACCAGGCTTGACAGGGGCCTTCCCAAAGACTAGGAGATATCAGGGACTCAGGCTCTCTGTGTCTACAACAATGTGGCAAATCATTCTATAGGCAGCTTGCTGCAAATGTCCCAAGCCCAGAAGTTGTATCTGTCCTTTTCTTCTTCTGCACAGTCCTAGTAGTGCTGGGATCTGTAGTACAGGCTCAGTCTCCATGGGGCAACACCCTACAGTAGTCATGGCTCCTCCCAGCAGGCGCTGTCCTTCCCAGCATGCACATCAGTTCAGTTTCCTCTTCCTCTCTGTGTTCCTAGGTGGTGGTCAGGGCTTCCTCAGGCTACATACACAGGCCTACAGCAGCTGTGTCCTATTTCTATCTTTTCTCACACACACAGCAGTTCTGACAGCTGGAGGTTAGGGTTAGGGTTCTCCCAGACAGTTCGGGTTTTGAACCATGTGTCCGGGTTTCAGGTGGGCTGAAACCCAGACACATTATTCAGACTGGACTGTGGCTCCCCAAGTAACCAAGATAGTCACGCACAAATCTGTTGTGCACCACATAACTACTCTACTTGGGGCACCCAAAGGTGACCCAGGCTGCTAAAGTCTTCGGTGTGGCTCGAAGAAAAGGTGGCAACCCTACTTGAGAGGGAGAGAGGAGATGTTGGGATGGTAGCGTTAGTAGTAGCCTAGTCCGTGCTGCCAACCAGATCAGTGCAGTAGACCGGGCAGCAGCAGACCAGGGGCTACACATACATACATACATGTGTATGTATAGTGTTGTATTATGTGTATGTATAGTGTTGTATTATGTGTATGTATAGTGTTGTATTATGTGTATGTAGAAGTGTTGACTTCTTAGGCCTCCCTCTGATTACCTGCAGCCAGTTGCTAAGGGTTTTCACTTTGGTTATTGGGGGTTTCCACTTATCCCCCCCCCTTTACTCCCGCTTACTCGTTACTCAATGGCCAGTCCAGGATATTTGTGTTTTTGTATATTATTTTGGAACTTGGATGGGAGAAGGCAGTGGCGGCTGGTGGTCAAAACTTTTGGGGTGGGGGGGGGGCGCAAACAAACTGAAAAATTCAGAAAAAAATCCCCCCATTAATTGCAGCCTCACTGTGCCCATCAAACGCAGCCACTGTACCAAACGCTGCCACTGTGCCCATCAAACGCTGCCACTGTGCCCATCAAACGCTGCCACTGTGCCCATCAAACGCTGCCACTTTGCCCATCAAACATAGCCACTTTGCCCATCAAACGCAGCCACTGTGCCCCAAATGTTGCCATTGTGCCCATTAAATGCTGCCACTGTGCCCATTAAATGCTGCCACTGTGTCCCAAGTGCTGCCACTGTGCCCCAAATTTTGCCACTGTGCCCCCCGCCATCTGCACGGCACTTACCTTGTCTGGGGTGGGCAACGGGTGACGGCGGCAGACGGTGTCCGGTGTCCTCCATTTCTTCCCCGGCCCTGATGTCTTCTCCCAAGGAATGTCATTCTTCCAATGTCTTCTCCCGCACAGCGTTGCGCCCGCTTCTCACATTTTTGGGCGCCTATTAGAGCCTATGGCTCTAATCATGTGCTTCCAAAAAACACCCCCGCCGGTGTAATTCAGATGCCCAAAAATGGGTCGGGCACCTGAATAGGGGGTGTCAGGAGCTCTCTGACTTCAGGCCCTTGGATCGACCGCCCAAGGCTGCACAACAGAATCCATGGAGGAGAGGTAGCCACCCCTCCCTCCTGGACCCTGCTCTCCAACTCTCCTAACCCTGAGCACATGTGCCCTTGGCATTTGTACAGTATCCCAGCATGCAGCACTTCTCCTCTGCCAATAGCCAAGGATGTAACAATGCCTGTGCATTCAGTTGCCAAGTCCCCTCCCATTGTCCAATATGCCTCCCTATTGGACCAGTGTGGGACAGTTAGAACAAGCTTAGCTGTACCTGAGTACAATGAGCAGACCTAACCAATAGATCCTGCTCTCTGGTTTTACCTGACTATCTTCCTGGTAAGCAAAAAGACCAAAAAATGATACTCTCTTCTAGCACCTACCTATATACACACTGATCAACCATAACATTCTGACCACCCATCTAATATTGAGTAGGTCCCCCTTTTTCCAGCAAAACAGACCTAACCCATTGAGGTATGGACTCCACTGGACCTCTGAAGGTGTGCTCTGGTATTAGGATTCCAAGTCAATACCTCAATCTCATTAGTGTGTTCCTGAAACCCTTCTTATTTCTGGGGTGTGGCTGGGTGCATTATCCTGCTGAAAGAGGCCACTGCCAACAGGAAATGAAGGGTGTACTTGGTCACCAACAATGTTTAGGTAGGTGGTACATGTCAAAATAATATCCACATAAATGTCAGGACTCAAGGTTTCCCAGCAGAAAATTTCCCAAGCATCACACCGCCTCTGCCGACTTGCAGTGGTGGCTGGTGTTTTTTTTGGGGAGCGGCAAACAACCACCCCCTAGGTTGACAGGTGGTACTCCACGCTCCCGCCGGTGGGGTTACCCGCCGCACCCACCCATATCCCCCAGGGAGTCGCAGTTGGTCTTCACCTAGCACTTGCCCCATCTAGGCATCTCTTCTCCTCCACTGCATCACGGTAGCTTCCGCCATGCCTCTCATCCCTCCTTCACCTAGGCATCCAATATGGTGATGGGTCTCACGACCCGCTTCCTGATTGGCCAGGAGGAGGATCAGTGTGAGAATAACGAATATTCATTCGCTATTCTCACACAACTGGGTGGACTCGGAGCACAGTGCTCTGCGCCCCGAGCCCACCTTATTTTGAAGCCTATTCGTGCCTCTGACTCTAATCATGTGGTTCACAAAAAACACTCCCCCATTGGAATCCAGGCACCCGGTGCCCTAAATGTAGATTAGGGGGCCGGACGCATGGATGGGGGGCAGGGCCTGTTCGCCCCTAATGGAAGGGCCACCACTGCCGACTTTCTTTCTTCCCATACTGCATCCTGGTGCCATCTCTTGCCCAGGTAAGTGACTCACAAGCACCCGGCTATCCACATGATGTAAAAGAAAAGTGATTCACCGGGCCAGGCCAACTTTTTCCATAGCTCCGTGCTCCAGTTCTAATGCTCCTGTGCCCATTGTAAGGACATTTGGCTGTGGACACGGGTCAGCATGAGCACCCTGACTGGTCTGTGATGCTCTGTGTGTTCTGACACCTTTCTATCAGAACCAGCATTCACTTTTTTAGAAATTTGAGCTCCAGTAGCTCTTCTATTGGAGTGGACTACACAGGCCAGCTTTCCCTCCCCACCTCCATTAATAAATCTTCCCTCCCCACCTCCATTAATGAGCCTTCCCTTTCTACCTCCATCAATGAGCCTTCCCTCCCAACCTCAATTAATGAGCCTCCCCTTCCCCCCTCAATCAATGAGCCTTACCTCCCTCGATCAATGAGCCTTACCTCCCCACTTCTATCGATGAGCCTTTCCTCCCCACCTCTATCAATGAGCCTTCCCTCCCCACCTCCACCAATGAGCCTTCCCTCCCCACCTCCACCAATGAGCCTTCCCTCCCCACCTCCACCAATGAGCCTTCCCTCCCCACCTCCATCAATGAACTTTCCCTTCCCACCTCCATCAATGAGCCTTCCCTCCCCACCTCCATCAATGAGCCTTCCCTCTTTACCTCCATCAATGAGCCTTCCCTCCCCACCTCCATCAATGAGCCTTCACTCCCCACCTCCATCAATGAGCCTTTCCTCCCCCACCTCCATCAATGAGCCTTTCCTCCCCCACCTCCATCAATGAACTTTCCCTCCCCCACCTCCATCAATGAACTTTCCCTCCCCACCTCCATCAATAAGCCTGACCTCCCCACCTTCATTAGTTAGCCTTCCCTCCACACCTCCATCAATGAGCCTTCCCCCACACCTCCATCAATGAGCCTTCCCTCCACACCTCCATCAATGAGCCTTCATCCCCACCTCCATCAATGAGCCTTCATCCCCACCTCCATCGCCTTCATTCCCACCTCCATCAATGAGCCTTCCCTCCACACCTCCATCAATGAGCCTTCCCTCCCAACCTCCATAAATGAGCCTTCCCTCCCCCTGCCTCCGTCAATGAGACTTTCCCTCCCCACCACCATCATTGAGCCTTCCCTCCCCACCTCCATAAATGAGCCTTCCCTCCCCCTGCCTCCGTCAATGAGCCTTCCTTCCCCACCACCATCATTGAGCCTTCACCTCCCCACCTCCATCAATGAGCCTCCCCTCCCTGCCTCCATCAACGAGCCTTCCCTCCCCACCTCCAACAATGAGCCTTGGCCATCAATGGTTGGTTGGTTGCAAGAGCTGCAGTTTTGGAGTTGCTCTGACAGTCATCTAGACATTACAGTTTGGTCCTTGTCAAAGTCCCTCAAATCCTTACCCTTGTCCATTTTTTTTCTGCTGTCAACACATCAACTACAGGGGCAACATTATCACTTGCTGCCTAAAATATTCAGCCCACTTTTAGGTGTCATTGTGATGAGAAAATCAATGTTATTTACTTTACCTGTCAGTGATCAGAACGTTACGGTTGATTGGGGCATATAGGATATAGCAACCAATGTGAATTGACCCTTGTGATGTTCCTGCGTATTGCAAGTTCAAAATGAGCCTGCCCCTTCCCCACTTCCATCAATGAGCCTTCATCCCCACCTCCATCAATGAGCCTTCCCTCCCCACCTCCATCAATGAGCCTTCATCCCCACCTCCATCAATGAGCCTTCATCCCCACCTCCATCAATGAGCCTTCATCCCCACCTCCATCAATGAGCCTTCATCCCCACCTCCATCAATGAGCCTTCATACTCACCTCCATCAATGAGTCTTCATCCTCACCTCCATCAATGAGCCTTCCCTCCCCACCTCCATCAATGAGCCTTCATCCCTACCTCCATCGCCTTCATTCCCACCTCCATCAATGAGCCTTCATCCCCACCTCCATCAATGAGCCTTCATACTCACCTCCTTTAATGAGTCTTCATCCTCACCTCCATCAATGAGCCTTCCCTCCCCCACCTCCATCAATGAGCCTTCCCTCCTTACCTCCATCAATGAGCCTTCCCTCCCCACCTCCATCAATGAACCTTCCCTCCCCACCTCCATCAATGAGCCTTCCCTCCCCCACCTCCATCAATGAGCCTTCCCTCCCCCACCTCCATCAATGAGCCTTCATCCCCACCTCCATCAATGAGCCTTCATCCCCACCTCCATCAATGAGCCTTCATCCCCACCTCCATCGCCTTCATTCCCACCTCCATCAATGAGCCTTCATCCCCACCTCCATCAATGAGCCTTCATCCTCACCTCCATCAATGAGTCTTCATCCTCACCTCCATCAATGAGCCTTCCCTCCCCACCTCCATCAATGAGCCTTTCCTCCCCACCTCCATCAATGAGCCTTCCCTCCCCACCTCCATCAATGAGCCTTCCCTCCCCCACCTCCATCAATGAGCCTTCCCTCCCCACCACCATCAATGAGCCTTCATCCCCACCTCCATCAATGAGCCTTTCCTCCTCACCTCCATCAACAAGTATTCCTAAGAGGAGTGCATAGAGGGGTGAACAAAGGGGTGTACAACTGACCACACATCACATACATGTCAGTCATTCAGTAGTGATAGTGGACCTATGCATGCAGAACATTGCTTCATAGTTCATCCAACCTTTACCCAAATGTCTTCATGTTTTATTTCTCACTACCATGTTGTAATCCAATTTCTGCTGAAATATTCTGCCTTATCCATAACCTCCTCTGTCTATAATTATTCCAGGGACTCCGGCACCGAAGAACACACAATTTTGGGTCGTCCTCATCCTTGTGATTATTGTAATGTTCATGTTCCTAATTTTGGTCTTCTTCACAATTCTCCAGTATATTCACTGTGAGTATCACTATTACATCTACCATCTTTGTTTTCTTTGCCGGCTGGTGGGAGGGGCCGACAGGGTGCTGTACATACCTTCCCGAACACATCCCAGCACCCGGCTTCAGTACTACTCTCAAGAGCCCTCAGTCCTCATGCAAAAAGTGCGCTGGCTCTTGGGAGGAGTTACAGTATGCAAAAATCAAAATGCCATGATGGGTGTTCCTACGCAGATTGTATTGGCATGTACACAGCCCTAGGCCCACATGTAATGTTCAGTAGGGATGAGCCAAATGTACCTGGGTTTGCAGCGAAGCTTTAAAACTTTATTCATTTAAATAACAAGTCTGGTGGATGCCCTGACCCCGCCTGTGAAGTGGCACATATGTACAATGTATTCAACCTACTACAGCAGGGTGTCCAAACTTTTTTCAAAGAGGGCAAGATTTGATGAAGTTAACATGCGTGAGGGCCATTTTGCCTGACATGCTTTAAACCATTAAAATTCGGTCTTATGCCGCGTACACACGATCGCACATTCCGACACCAAAATCCACGTTTTTTTTCCCACGGATGTTGGCTCAAACTTGTCTTGCATACACACGGTCACACAAATGTTGTCGCAAATTCCGACAGCAAGCTCCCATCGAACATTTGTTGTCGGAAATTCCGAGCGTGTGTACGCGGCATAAGTGTGTTCGTTCGAGCACTAAAACTGCCCAACAAGAATTCACTTGCCTTTGTGGCTGTGTGTGGTGAAGAGATGAGCTCGGGCGTGTTATTTGGATATACCGTATTTATAGGCTTATAACACGCACCTTCACTTTAAAAAGGACGTTTCAGGTAAAACATTTTAAATAAAGAACTGTGAAGAAAAATAAGGGTCAGTGCCCATCAATGCAGCCTAATCAGTGCCCATCTGCAGCCTCACAAGTGCCATGAATGCAGCCCCACCATTGACATGAATGCAGCACCCACATTGTCATGAGTGCATCACCCCCGTTGGGATGAATGCAGCAAACCCCATTGCCATGAATGCAGCAACCCCCATTGCCATGAATGCAGCACCCCCATTGCCATGAATGCAGCACCCCCATTGCCATGAATGTAGCACCCCCATTGACATGACTGCAGCACCCACATTGCCATGAATGCAGCACCCCTGTTGACATGAATGTAGCACCCCAATTGACATGAATGCAGCACCCCCATTGACATGAATGCAGCCATGAGCGTCAGCAGGTAGGGGCAAGGGGGGTCAAGTGCCCCCCCCCCCCCTGGAATCAGGGATCGGATCTTAAATTCAGCACAGTTGCGTCGCTATCAGGGTGCGGGCAGCCCGCACCTGGGTGCCACCCGCCAGTGGGGTGACACCATCAAGGTTCTGTCAAGCCCCCCCCATCAATGTAATGTGACTTCTTTTCCCTGCTTAGTCCAGCAGAGAACTCGGCGGCGCTGTGTCAGGAGAAAGGCGAGCTGCGGGCTGTCAGAGGTTTCCCCCGCCTGCCCCCCTTTCTCCTGTCAGGGAGAAGAGACGGCGGCTCTCACCAGGTTCCCTGCCCAGCTTCCTGCCCACTCCGTTCCTTCCCTATTGGCCATAACTGAGGGTCAATCAAAGGAGACTAGGAGAGGAGAGCATCATGGGACATGTAGTCCCAAAGATTGGCGGCCCCATTTTTCCACAGGGAGGAGGCTACAGCTCGATCAAAAGAGAGATTGAGAGACTGCAGCCTGGAAAAAAGTGGAGGGAGAGAGTGCTACAGGACAAAGAACCAGGAGTGTGCTGGGCAGAAGCCAGAGAGAGAGAGAGCCACGCTACCCATCGCCACCAGAGAGAGAAACACTGAGCCACTACCAGGGTACAGACATGCTACACTACTGACCAGAGTTGCCACCCCGGGGAACCCAGAGTGAGCGATCGTCCAGCCGGAGTGATCACTGCTGTCGTTTCGCTGGCCATTATTCATTGCTTATCCTAGGGACTGTACTGCGTCTGACCATGATAATGTGATAATGACATTGTCAAAAAGGGGCGGTGCATGGGTGGCCCTAAACTGATGCCCCCCCTGAAAAAAGTTCTGCAGACGCCCATGAATGCAGCACCCCCATTGCCATGAATGCAGCACCCCCATTGCCATGAATGCAACACCCCCATTGCCATGAATGCAGCACCCCCATTGCCATGAATGCAGCACCCCCGTTGACATGAATGCAGCACCCCCATTGCCATGAATGCAGCACCCACATTGCCATGAGTGCAACACCCCTGTTGATATGAATGCAGAACCCTGTTGACATGAATGCAGCACCCCGTTGACACGAATCCAGCACCCACATTGCCATGAATGCAGCACCCACATTGCCATGAGTGCAACACCCCCATTGCCATGAATGCAGCACCCCATTGACATGAATGCAGCACCCCCGTTGACACGAATCCAGCACCCACATTGCCATGAATGCAGCACCCACATTGCCATGAGTGCAACACCCCTGTTGACATGAATGCAGCACCCACATTGCCATGAATGCAGCACCCCCATTGACATGAATGCCCATCTGCAGCCTTGGAGGGGAAAGGGAGGAGGGCAGGACGAGCGCCAACAGACATACAGGAGAAACTCCTGTTTTCTCGGCGGCCTCTTTAATAGAATGTCCCGCCTCCCATGATGGACAGAACAATCGTCCAACGGCAGCGCAGGAGATGGGACTTTCTTTTACAGAGGCCGCCGTGTAAACAGGAAATTCCCCTGTGTGTACGGCACTTGTCCCGCCCCCTCCCCTCCAAGAAAGCCATATATATCTTGTGTGGCCCCCAGCGCTCGGAGATTCATTGGGGGGGGCCACAAAAGATATACATGTCAAAATTACCAGGTGGGCCGTCGGAAACCAGATCACGGGCCGCGATTGGCCTGCAGGCCGGACTTTGGACATGCCTGTACTATAGCAACACTGTAGAAAGAAAAATGACATTGCTGGTAAATGACAGTTCCTGGCCGCTTACTTCTGTTTGTAAACAAAGTGGCCAGAATTTCTTTTATTTATAAAGCAATTTATATATAATATATTTTATATGATTTATTTATATATATATATATATATATATATATATATATATATATATATATATATATATATAAAAACATATATTTTTTTTTTTATCAGAGGCCCTAGAGAATAAAATAGCGGTTGTTGCAATTTTTTTTATGTCACACGATATTTGCACTGCAATATGTCAAATGCATTTTTTGGGGAAAATATTTACTTTATTGAATGAAAAAAGAACGTAACACAATGTACAGTATAACCCAATTCATTTGTAAAATATGAAAGTTGATGTTGCGGCAAGTAAATAGATAACCAACATGTTTTTTTTTACTATTTATTTTATGACATTTTTCTTTTTTTTACACTGTCCCATAATTTTTTTTTTTTTGCTATCACTTTTATTCCTATCACAGGGTATATCACAAACCTTGCTTTGTGCACTGGTCCAAATCATTTGGTGGAGGGGGGATTATGGTGGGGAGTTGTTTTTCAGGGGTCGGGCTTGGCCTCTTAGTTCCAGTGAAGGGAACTCTTAAGGCGTCAGCATTCCAAGACATTTTGGACAATTTCATGCTCCCAACTTTGTGGGAACAGTTTGGGGACGACCCCTTCCTGTTCCAACATGACTGCCCACCACAAAGCAAGGTCCATAAAGACACGGATGAACAAGTTTGGGGGGCGTGACTGGCCTGACCTCAACCCGATAGAATAGCTTTGAGATGAATTATGGCGGAGATTGCGAGCCAGGCCTTCTCATCCAACATCAGTGCCTGACCTCTCAAATGCGCTTCTGGAAGAATGGTCAAACATTCCCATAGACACACTCCTAAACCTTGTGGACAGCCTTCCCAGAAGAGGTGAAGCTGTTATAGCTGCAAAGGGTGGAGCCAACTCAATATTGAACCCTACGGACCAAGACTGGGAGGCCATTAAAGGTCATAAGCGTGTAAAGGCAAGCGTCCCAATACTTTTGACAATATAGTGTATGTACAGCTCTGTATATTTAGGCTTTTTATATACATATACTATGGAATATGTACTGGGGGACATGCTCTGACATTATTTTTGTTTCCTCCTCAGATGGTAATCTCACAGAGGAGCAGGCACTGCTGAAGAATGGCGGTAGGCAGAGAATCCATTATCCGATCTCCTCTATAAATTGCCTCTCGCCGTATGAAGTCATAAAGAGTTTTCAGAAACTAAACTCTGCTGTGACAATTTGTGGTTTTAAAGGACCGCCATGATTAAAGTCCTCGGAGAGGCCAAACATAGCAAACAGTCCAACGGCACTGATAAAATTGATATTTCGACATTAATTGATGTTTTATTGCTTCTAAACTTATTGTGTGGAAAAAAAACAAATAACTTTTTTTTAATAGTCTTTATTTGCAGTCACGTAACCACAAATTCTCCGTGGTAGAGCCTTTGCTGTACAGACGGTATATATGTACTTCCATGGATGGAGACATGTACTATAGAGGCAGTGCATTAGTAGCTTTTGCACTTCAGGGGTGGTGGGCTTGTACCTCAGGGGTGAAGGCATTTACCACAGAGGTGGAGGCATGTACCGCAGGGGCGATAGGCTTGTACCTCAGGGGTGGAGGCATGTACCAAAGGGGCGATAGGCTTGTACCTCAGGGGTGGAAGCATGTACCAAAGGGGCGATAGGCTTGTACCTCAGGGGTGGAAGCATGTACCAAAGGGGCGATAGGCTTGTACCTCAGGGGTGGAAGCATGTACCAAAGGGGCGATAGGCTTGTACCTCAGGGGTGGAAGCATGTACCAAAGGTGCGATAGGCTTGTACCTCAGGGGTGGAGGTATTTACTGCAGGGGCGATAGGATTGTACCTCAGGGGGGGAGGCATGTACTACATGGGCAGTGGGCTTGTACCTAAACGGTGGAGGCAGTGCTTTTGTAGATCTTGTACCTCAGGGGTGGAGGCATGTACTACAGGCCTGGTGGGCTTGTACCTCAGGGGTGAAGGCATTTACCACAGAGGTGGAGGCATGTACCGCAGGGGCGATAGGCTTGTACCTCAGGGGTGGAAGCATGTACCAAAGGGGCGATAGGCTTGTGCCTCAGGGGTCGAGGCATGTACTACAGGGGTGGTGGGCTTGTACCTCGAGGGGGGAGGCATGTACCACAGGGGTGATAGGCTTGTACCTCAGAGGTGGAGGCATGTACTACAGGGGCAGTGGGCTTGTACCTAAACGGTGGAGGCAGTGCTTTTGTAGCTCTTGTACCTCAGGGGTGGTGAGCTTGTACCTCAGGGGTGGAGGCATGTACCACATGGGTGATAGGCTTGTACCTCAGAGGTGGAGGCATGTACTACAGGGGCAGTGGGCTTGTACCTAAGCGGTAGAGGCAGTGCTTTTGTAACTCTTGTACCTAAGGGGTGGAGGCATTAACCCCAGGGGGGTGAAGTGTGTACCTCAGGGATGGAGGCATGTACTACAGGAGCGGTGGGCTTCCTCCTCCTTTTACAAAGTTACAATATACAGTCTGATCACTGTCCCTATCTGTGAATGGTGGTCTGCTCCAGTCTGCCTTTACCTGTGCATATACTATTTCATGGTCCCCAGCCATAAACAATTCCAGTCTGCCTTTACTTGTGCTCATACTACTTCAAGGTCCCCAGCCATGAATCATGGACTGTCCTAATCTACCTTTATCTGTGCTCATACTGCTTCATGGTCCCCAGCCATGAACTGTGGACTGTTCCAGTCTGCCTTTACCGGTGCTCATACTGCTTTATGGTCCCCAGCCATGAACCGTGGACTTTTCCAGTCTGCTTTTACTGGTGCTTATACTGCTTCATGGTCCCCAGCCGTGAACCGTGGACTGTCCCAGTCTGCCTTTACCGGTGTTCATACTGCTTCATGTTCCCCAGCCGTGAACTGTCATCTCTTCCAGGCTGCCTACAATAGTGCTATTGCTGCTGCAAGGGAAGTGTCCTCTGCCAACAGTACCTCTTGTTCTGGAGTATCTCCTATCGCCCCAATCCCCTCCCAAGTTCTACAAGCAAATAAACATAAAAAAAAGACAACCCCTCAGCCTGATTAATGAGGCGGAGTGCATGGACTGTCATTGCTGTGTGCCTGGCTACAGCTGCATTATTTGGTAAAGAACCTGTCTACTCTTCCAGAACCCCCCTGGGGGTAGCTCTACATTTAGCTGGAATTCTGCTTAAAATAAATTAATTTATTGATGAATGCCTAAAGTGACCCAGGACTAATAGAGATTACCTTTTTAAAAGAACATTATACCCGTAAAATCGTTTTTTTTTGTATGAGGTTGCTCCCCTCTTACACCTGATGGAGCCTATAAAATGGTATTTGGAGGGGCAGGGCATGCTATGTGGCCGACCAATCTTGCTAAGATGGGACTTGCGTAATTTGTTCCTCTTCATTTCAGTTGGTAACCTCTCTTCACTAGTGGAAGACCTTAAAGAAAAAAGTAAGTCAGAATCATGTATAGACTAGAAGAAGTCAACTAGTTTGGGCACAAAAGTTGGAAAGGCGCATTATTATGTTTTTTTTTTTGTTTTCCTTCAGTCAACAACTTCATTTTACGGCAGGAAGATTTCACTTCACGACAGGAACGCCTCTCTTCGGAGCAGAGTGGTTTCTTTTCACAACTGAAAGACCTTCGTTCCACATGGATATCGGTGACAATAGGAAGTAAGTCCATAGGATATAGATGTAGCACTGACCCCCGAAGGAGCTGCTGATTTGATTGGGCTTACCGTTACCTTCTTCACCTCGTCTTCGTCTAGGGTTTCCCGTGGTAGATGGCCCAAAGAAATGTAGAAACTGACACTTGATCTTCCCTTTGGGTTATTTATTTGAAAGATAACATTGTCGGGGTCTGCGGGCGGGGGGCTTATCGGAATCCGGAAGCCCCCACCCTATGTGAATGAGTATGGGGTACGATGTACCCCTACCCATTCACCTAAGGGAAAAAAGTGTAAATAAAAAAAAAACGACACAATTTTTAAAAATATTTTATTGCACAGCTCCGGGGGTCTTCTTCTGTCTTGGGGGGTCTTCTCGCCGGACTCCTCCGCTATCTTCTGCTCTATTACCTAGCTCTTTCACGAGCGGAGGAGCCCGGCTTTCTTCATCTTCGCCGCCGTCGCCTGGGGGTCTTGTTCCGACTTCGGGGGTCTCTTCTGTTCTTGCCGGTGGCCGGGGCTTCTGTTGCCGTCCTTCTGCTTCTTGTTCTTCTTTCTTCATCCGATGTTGACACGACGCTCTCTCTGGCCCGAATGGCAGAGACACGCCGTGATGTGACTTATATAGGGACAAGGGGCGGGTCGCATGCTCATGTCACATGCTGACCCCGCCCCCATATGATGTCACAGTCCCAGCATCCTCCGGGACTGTGACATCAAATATTTTTAAAAATGGTGTAGTTTTTTTTTTTATTTACACTTTTTTCCCTTAGGTGAATGGGTAGGGGTAGGGGGTACTCATTCACATAGGGTGGGGGGCCGGGATCTGGGGGCCCCCTTATTAAAGTGGGCTCCCAGATTGTCTGGAAGAGGCCCTTGTCCTCATCAACATGGGGACAAGGTGCATTGGGGTGGGGGGGCACAGGGCCCCCCTTTCCCCAAGGCACCCCCCATGTTGAGGGCACGCGGCCTGGTATGGCTCAGGAGGGGGGGGGGGGCGCTCGCTCGTCCCCACCCCCTTTCCTGACCAGCCGGGCTGCGTGCTCGGATAAGGGTCTGAGATGGATTTGGGGGGAACCCCACGCCATTTTTTCGGCGTAGGGATTCCCCTTTAAATCCATACCAGGTGACGGGGCTAGTGCGGCGGCATTCACTGCCTTCGCTAGTCCCGTCTACCTGGAGTCACGTTCTAAATGAATGGACTTTCCTCCATGTGCGAGGCAAGTCCGTTCATTTCAAAAGTCCCGCGGACTAGCACACAGACAGCGGGATTGACCGCCGGACTGCCGAGTCCAGCGGACAATTTTAAGTCTGAACTTAAAACTTAGTCCGCCGGACTTTTGGGTGGAAAAAGTCCGCCGGTGCCCACACACGGGCAGATTGTCCGGCGGACAATCCCGCGGGAAAGTCCGCTCGTGTGTACGCTGCCTTAGACATATTTAGAGAGCTATCATACGGTACCAGTATCTCTCAGCCGGTCCGGCTATCCCGTATGAATGTAGATCCATAAAGTGTCCTTCAACTGAGCCTCCAGGCTCCTTCAGAGAAACCAGCCTTGTGCATGGCATTCTCCCGAAGAGTCCTCCCCTGGATGCTTCTCCAGTTGCTGGGCCTCTCCTTAGGCGAGACGGCACCGGACCACTTTTGAATCCTCAGGACTCGATATCCATTCAGGCCTGTCTCTGCAGTTGCTTCGCCTTGGGCTATCCAGCCCCGAGACTCGGAATTGCATGGATCCGCACCCCAGGCCAGGAGGGCCATGGGGGCTGGTCAGGAGGAACAGGAACAAACAGACAGAAGATATCTTCTGGACCTGAACCCTGAAACACGCAATCTCAGTACCTTAAATACCACCCCCAGAATGCACAGCAGGATGACACTCCCACTGGGCTGGTTCAGAGAAAAGAATGGAACCCAATACGCCCAGCCAAACTGCGTTCTCATACCTGCCGGCTGTGACAGCGACACCTACGGCCAAGGAGAACTCAGTGCAATTCCAGCTAGACTGATACTGAAACCATAATTTGGCATAATTAGCCCTAAAACCCAACTGTGGTTTCAGGAATATTAACTTTGAAAAACACAGCGCATGCTCGTCAGGAGCCAGCGCTACATAGAGTATATGTAAGTCTGTTCTGGAGGGTCCTATGAGATGATCCTCACCAGACCGTGTGCCCAGACCTCTTCTCTCAGCATCTGGTAAACTAGCAGACTATGTGGGAGATATGAGACTCTTTGGGTTCTTCTCTAGTGCAATGTCTTCACTCGGAAGGCCCTTAAACATTGCCAGTGGGATCCCCAACTGAGCAGACCATATCACCAGGCTGTAGCACTTCGATTGTTGCTGAAAAACAGGTCCAGTCATTGAAGATCTTGTTAGAGCGGTATTAAACCCAAAAGCAAACCTTTATTATATTGCAGCTTACCAATCCTTAGATGTGGTGGCTGCTTTAGTCTTATTTCTTCGGCCTTCTTTCTTTTATTTTCACCTGGTGACCTGGCCAGTAATGCCTGGTACACACTACTATTTTTTTTTTTTTTTTTCGCTCAACCCAGCGGAGAAATAAAAAGTTAAAGCTTCGGTCGGAGCCGCTGTACTAATGATCCGACGTTAGTACAGAGATCTACCCTGCTGAGCTGCTGTGTTCTGACCAGGGGACGACCCCCCCCCCCTTGCCGGAAAACTCTGATCAGCGCTCTCCGCCATTGGCTGAGAGTGCTGATCGGGAGTCAATCAGCTGCTGGTTTTTGAGCTTGCTTGACAGAGGCCAGCGAAACAGCCGGTGTTCTGTCAAATTCTCCAACCCATCAGAAACTCCAACTACTTTTGGTGGTATTTGATCGCCCCTGCGGTTTTTATTTTTTGCGCTATAAACAAAAATAGAGCGACAATTTTTTAAACCAGCAGTAATTGGAGTTTTTGACGAATTGGTGGTTGGATAACAACACCGGCAATCGAAAAGAGACCTGACTCCGAGGTGGCGACAAATTTGTCTCCGCTAGCCGCTGTGCTGTCAAAACAGCTCAATCTTCCTGTACTGGACTCTATTGGGTTGCCGGTGTTGTGTCCAACCACCAATTCGTCAAAATCTCCAATGACTAAGGGTTTAGATCAGTGATGGCCAGTGTTGGTCATCTTACTTTAAAAAAGTAATTTAGTTAAGTTACAAATTACTTCTCCCAAAAAGTAATTGCGTTAGTAACTCAGTTACTACATTGGAAAAGTAATTAGTTACGCAGCAAAGTAACTGACTTTTTTTTTTTTAATATTCCATACGTGTAACTAAGGGCCGCTCCTTAGTTACACGTATGGAATATTAAAAAAAAAAAGTCTAGTATTACTGTAACCAAGGGGCGCATTTATTATTGTTATATATCGTGTAACTAAGGGGCTGCTCTATTATTACTCTAACCAAGGGGCAGATCTGTTATAGCGTGTAAGCAAGGGGCGGGTCTATTATTATTATATTGTGTAAGGGGCGGGTCTATTATTATTATATCGTGTAAGGGGCGGATTTCTACAGAAGAGGGCGAATGTTAAATTTATGGGCAGAGCTCGATATATAACAATAATAATAAATGCGCCCCTTGGTTACAGTAATACTAGACCCGCCCCTTAGTTACACGATACACGCCCCTTGCAGAGTAGCACGAGCATCATGAGCGTGCGGCATCGCCTCGTACAATTACATGTTAACTGCGCCTGCGCGGTGTAGAGTTCACTCAGAGCTGTTTAGGTTCGGCAATTTTCGGAAGCTCCGTAGTCCTTGGTACTGCGCAAGCGCTGCGCCTGTGCAGTACAGGCGGACCGTATCCGGCAGGGGAACTTTTTTGGCAGGACACCGAAATTACACTACTGCCATCTAGTGGCGGTAGATGTAATTGGGGTAACTAAGCCAAAGTAATGGGAACTGAGTTACCATGAGGGGAAAAGTAATCAGTTAGATTACTCATTACCCTCTAAAGTAACTGCGTTACGTAACTCAGTTTATTTTAACTCAGTTACTTACATCACTGGTGATGGCAAACCATGGCACCCTAGATGTTTTGGAACTACATTTCCCATGATGCTCAACTACACTGCAGAGTGCATGAGCATCATGTGAGATGTAGTTCCAAATCATCTGGGGTGTGAAGGATCGCCATCACTGGTTTAGATAAACCGGAAGTGACGTGGTTGGAGTTTCTGATGGGTTGGAGAAATTGACAGAACACGGGCAGAATGTTGAACGTTTTTTATAAAAAATATTCTGACTTTACAACCCCTTTAATACCACTTTAAAGGTTTTATTGCAGAACTAACCATGGGAAGTGCTCAAAAGTTTTGGCTGTGACAGCTTCTTCTGCTGCCCTGGATGGGGTTTAACTTCCCAAGCAAACAGCCCACTGAAGTCACTCTCCACAAGACATTGGTTATTGTGTCTTCTCTGCACCTGATCTCTGACTTCAACCTTCAGACCAGTAGAGGTTCTCCAGGATCCCCTAGCTCTGTTGTTCCACACACACAAGAAAAACTTGGATGGGGTCTCCTGAGATAAAACATCTTCTTACAAACACTCAGCCCCAAAGTGCTAAGCTCCTAAGCAGGGCTGGATTCATGTAGGGGCTATTGGAGTTGATAGGCCCCTACCTTAATATAGGCCCAGCCACCCAAAAAAGGACAGACTGCTCATGGGAAGCAATGGGCCAACGTGAAGAGATCTCCCTTGAGGGCCCTGCATTCCACATGCATCGCCTGGGCAGGGTGGTGGAATTGATAATGGGCACCGCATGAGTAGTCCTGATGGAAGCCTGGGGCAGGCCAATGCAGGGCTCTTACAGAAGTCTGGGGCTTTGATAGTGTTAGGCACCCTTTCAGCTCAGAGTGCACGCTGATGCACGGTCCTTGTGCCGCCGTCAGTGTGCTAGTCCGTGGGACTTTTGAAATTAACGGACTTTCCTCACACTGCGGCCCCCCCACCCCAAAGCACCTTTTCCCCATGCTGATGAGGACAAGGGCCTCTTCCTGACAACCCTGGCCGTTGGTTGTCGGGGTCTGCGGGCGGGGGGCTTATTTAAATCCGGGAGCCCCCCTTAATAAGGGGGCCCCCAGATCCCGGCCCCCCACCCTATGTGAATGAGTATGGGATGTACCCCTACCCATTCACCTAAGGGAAAAAAGTGTAAATAAAAAAACAACACAATTTTTAAAAATACTTTATTGCACAGCTCCGGGGGTCTTCTTCCGTCTTGGGGGGTCTTCTTGCCGGACTCCTCCGCTATCTTCTTCTATTTTACCTAGCTCTTTCACTAGCCCGGCTTTCTCCTTCGTCGCCGCCGCCGTCTGGGGGTCTTGTTCTGACTTCGGGGGTCTTTTCTGTTCTTCTTGCCGGGCCTCTGCTTTCTTCTTCCAGCTCTTTTACAAGCGGTGGCCTGGGCTTCTGTTGCCGTCGTTGTCGCCGCCGCCTTCTGCTTCTTGTTCTTCTTTCTTCATCCGATGTTGACACAACACTCTCTCTGGCCGTAATGGCAGAGACACGCTGTGCTGTGACTTATATAGGGACAAGGGGCGGGGCCACCGAATCATGTCACATGGTGACCCCGCCTCCCTATGATGTCACAGTCCCAGCATCTTCCGGGACTGTGACATCATAAGGGGGCGGGATCACCATGTGACATGATCCGGTGACCCACCCCTTGTCCCTATATAAGTCACAGCACAACGCGTCTGAGCCATTAGAAGAGGAGACAGCGCCGAGTCAACATCAGAAGAAGAACAAGAAGCAGAAGAAGAAGAAGAAGAAGCAGAGGCAGAAGGCAACGGCGACAGAAGCCCTAGCCACCGCTCGTAAAAGAGCTGGAAGAAGAAAGCGGAGGCCCGGCAAGAAGAACAGAAGAGACCCCCGAAGACGGAACAAGACCCCCAGACGTCGGCGACGACGAAGAAGAAAGCCGGGCTCCCCCGCTAGTGAAAGAGCTAGCAGAAGATAGCGGAGGAGTCCGGCGAGAAGACCCCCCAATGGCCAGGGTTGTCGGGAAGAGGCCATTGTCCTCATCAGCATGGGGACAAGGTGCTTTGGGGTGGGGGGGGCCGCAGGGCCCCCCTTTCCCCAGGGCACCCCCCATGTTGAGGGCACGTGGCCTGGTACGGCTCAGGAGGGGGGGGGGGGGGGGCGCTTGCTCGTCCCCACCCCCTTTCCTGACCGGCCGGGCTGCGTGCTCGGATAAGGGTCTGATATGGATCTGGGGGGGACCCCCACGCAGTTTTTTCGGCGTAGGCATTCCCCTTTAAATCCATACCAGGTGACGGGGGTAGCGAGGTGTCAATGTCGCCGATCGAGGCGGCGGCATTCACCTCCTTTGCTAGTTCCGTCTACCTGGAGTCACGTTCTAAATGAACGGACTTTCCTCCGTGTGTGGGCAAGTCCGTTCATTTCAAAAGTCCCTCGGACTTTGGCCACCGGAAAAGTTCGCCGGAAAAGTCCGGGCGTGTGTGGGTAAGTCCACACGTTCGGAAAGTCCGGCGGGTTGTCCGCTGGACTAGGTCCGGCGGACAATCCTGCCGGAAAGTCCGATCGTGTGTATGCCGCAATGGTCTGCCAGATAATGTACAGTAACAGAGAATACCAGAGATAATTCTACAAAACAACAACAAAAAAATATATGAAAGCAGGGCTTAGAGAACACCAATCCCTAAATGTACACTCGAAGAAATGCGTCTGTTTGGGCACAGGAGGGTGTAAATATATATTTGTAAAAATTGTATTTTTAATTTTTTTATTTAAATTTTTTTAGCTACAAACCTCTCTCGGAACCTGATGATCCTTAAGGAGGGGACAAGTAAGTCAAAAACATCACTTCTATTGTATCCTATAAATGATAGACTTTTTTTCCACCCACAAATAGAGCTTTCTTTTGGTGGTATTTGATCACCTCTGCGTTTTTTGTTTTTTTATATATATATATATATAAAAAAAAAAGATCAACAAATTTGAAAAAAAATTAAATACAAAATATTTTTTACTTTCTGCTTTAAAACATATCCAATAAAAAATGTAAAAAATCTAATATCTTAATACATTTTGGCCAAAATGTATTCTGCTACATGTCTTTTAGTAAAAAAGAATCCAAATAAGTGTATATTGGTTGGTTGCGTGAAAGTTACAGCTTCTATAAACTATGGGATAATATATATATATATATATATATATATAGATCGATAGATATTAGGGATGGGCTTTATGTTCGGTTCGAACATTGGCTGTTCGCCAGTTCGCCGAACAGCGAACAACTTGGGGTGTTCGCCGCAAATTCGAAAGCTGCGGAACACCCTTTAAAAGTCTATAGGGGAAATCAAAAGTGCTAATTTTAAATTTTAAGATGCAAGTTATTGTTAGACATGTGCACAACAGAAAAATTTGTTTATTTTCGTTTTGTTTCTTTCGTTTCCGTTGATTTCGTAACGATTCGTACATTCGTAAGTCGTTGGTGTTCGTATTCGTAACGATTCGTATTTTCGTAAGAGTTTTTTTTTCGTTGATTCGTTTTTCCGTTAGTTTAATTTTCGTTTATTCGAAATTCGGACGCATTCGTATTTATTCGTACTTTCGTAACATTCGTAGATTCGTAATCGGAGCATAATTCATAATTCTATGTAATGTGTATGCTATTATTACATTTTAAGAGACACGGAAAATTACGAATCGAAAAAAAAAGTTACGAATGTACGAATTTTTTCGTGCAATCCATTCGAAGCACGTTAAGCAGCGCCATTGTAAGAGACACGGAAAATTACGAATCGCAAAAAAAAAAAAAAAAAAGGTTACGAATGTACAAATTTTTTCGTTCAATCCATTTGAAGCACATTAAGCAGCGCCATTGTAAGAGACACGGAAAATTATGAATCGAAAAAAAAAATAAAAGTTACGAATGTACGAATTTTTTCGTTCAATCCATTCGAAGCACGTTAAGCAGCGCCATTGTAAGAGACACGGAAAATTACGAATCGCAAAAAAAAAAAAAAAAAGTTACGAATGTACAAATTTTTTCGTTCAATCCATTCGAAGCATGTTAAGCAGCGCCATTGTAAGAGACACGGAAAATTACGAATCGCAAAAAAAAAAAAATAAAAGTTACGAATGTACGAATTTTTTCGTTCAATCCATTCGAAGCACGTTAAGCAGCGCCATTGTAAGAGACAGGGAAAATAACGAATCTAAAAAAAAAAAAAGTTACGAATGTACAAATTTTTTCGTTGTTCCTGTTTTCGTTTTTCGGATTTTCTTCTTTCGTAGATTCGTTGTTTCTAATTTTTTTTTTTTCGGTTTTTCGTTGTTTTCGGATTCGTTCGATTCGAATGATTCGTTAAAATTTTTAGCGAATCGTTCGTTCATTCGTACGATAACGAATAAACGACTATAACAAAAAAAACTAAAAACTAAAAAAAAACGAAACGAATTGCACATGTCTAGTTATTGTCATTAAAAGTGTTTGGAGACCCGGGTCCTGCCCCAGGGGACATGTATCAATGCAAGAAAAAGTTTTAAAAACGTCAGTTTTTTCGGAGCAGTCATTTTAATAATGCTTAAAGTGAAACAATAACAGTGTAATATTCCTTTAAATTTTGTACCTGGGGGGTGTCTATAGTATGCCTGTAAAGGGGCGCATGTATAGATCTTCAGGTCTGGTATAGATTTTAAGGGGAACCCCGCGCCAATTTAAAAAAAAAAAAATGGCGTAGGGTCCCCCCAAAAATCCATACCAGACCCTTATCCAAGCACGCAACCTGGCAGGCCGCAGGAAAAGAGGGGGGGACGAGAGAGCGCCCCCCTACTGAACCGTACCAGGCCACATGCCCTCAACATTGGGAGGGTGCTTTGGGGGTAGCCCCCCAAAGCACCTTGTCTCCATGTTGATGAGGAGAAGGGCCTCATTCCCAAAACCCTTGTGTTGTGGGGGTCTGCCGGCGGGGGGCTTATCGGAATCTGGAAGCCCCCTTTAACAAGGGGACCCCCAGATCCTGCCCCCCGGTGTGAATGGGTAATGGGGTACAAATGTACCCCTACCATTTAAAAAAAAATGGTCAAAAATGTTAAAAAAGACAAGAGATGGTTTTTATTCCTTTATTAATTTCTTCTTCTTTCCCCGCTTCTTCTTCCATCTTCTTCTGCTGTTCTTCCTTCGGTTTTCTTCTTATTCCTCCATCTGGTTCTTCCCCCGCTTCTTCCTCGATCTTCCTCTGCTTTTTGCTCCGGTCCTCTGCTTCTTCCTCCGGACTTCTCGTCCGGCATCTTCCTCGGCTTCTTCTTCCCCGCTTCGTCCTCGATCCGCCTCAATGGGAGTCTCTCGCTGTGTGACGCTTCTGTTCTTCTAGCAGTTCTTTTATAACTGAGGGCGGGGCCACGCCACACCGTGATGTTCCTGGGTAAACCCTGCCCCCCTCTGACGCACAGGGACTTCCCTATGGCTTTCCCCGTGGTGTCATACGGGGACGGGGTCACCAGTTTAAGTAAACATCCCTGTAAAGACCCGCTTACGCGATTTATGTGATTGGCTGTGTCCAATCACAGCCAGTCACATGTAAACACGGAGACGGTGGTAATAATCGGTTCTCCTCCCCTCACACTGACAGGGTGTGTGGCGAGGAGAGCCGATCAGCGGCATCTCCGCGCAGGGGGACATATAGGAATGTAATCAGGGCATTGATCATCAGTGCCCTGATTACAATATAGAAATGCAGTGTCACCAATCAGTGCCCACCAGTGGCAGCAATCAGTGCCCACAAGTGCCACCAATCAGTGCCCATTAGCGATGCCAATCAGTGCTGGCAATCAGTGCTGCCTATCAATGGCCATTAAGGATGAGCCCGGTGTTCGATTCGAACCCATGTTCGAATCGAGCACCGGGCGTTCGCTCGCTCGGCGAGCCCAGAACTATTGGGGCCGCTCGCATCAAATTCGTGTGATGCGAGCGGCCCCGCAATGCATTGCGGCCCGCGCAGTGCAATGCTGGCTGATGATTGGCCAAGCATGCACTGTGACCCCGCATGCTTGGCCAATCACAGCGCCGGCAGCGAGGAGAGCCATAATTGGCTACAGGCAGGATGCCTGTAGCCAATTATAGCTCAGGGGCTTTAGTACACGCCCCACGGTATAAGAGGCCGCCGCGCCGGCGGCCTCGCATATTATGTTTCAGTCAGTGTCAGTGTGTCAGTGTGCTGCTGACTGCTGACAACAATATGTGCTCTATTTCTGGGGATATGTGTGTGCATGCTGTTAGAACAGCATTGCAGTATCACATCTGGGGGGTGTCTATAGGTGGCTTGTGAAGGGGGGCAGGTTTCCTGTGCTTAGAACTTTCCCTGCAAAAAAGTGTCATTTTTGCAGGAAGAAAGCTATTTAAATCACTCGCGGCTAATGAATTGATGGCTCCTGTAACACAGAGAGCTGTCATTCATTAATAAAAAAAAAAAAAAAAATAGGGGTCCCCCCAAATTCAATAACCAGGCCCTTCAGGTCTGGGATGGATATTAAGGGGAACCCCAGCCAAAAAAAAAAAAAAAAAATGGCGTAGGGTCCCCCTCAAAATCCATACCAGACCCTTGAGGTCTGGTATGGATTTTAAGGGGAACCCTAGCCAAAAAAAATGGCGTGGGGTCCCCCTCAAAATCCATACCAGACCCTTATCCGAGCACGCAACCTGGCAGGCCGCAGGAAAAGAGGGGGGGACGAGAGCGGCCCCCCCTCTCGCCTGAACCGTACCAGGCCACATGCCCTCAACATTGGGAGGATGCTTTGGGGGTCTAAGACCCCTAAAGCACCTTGTCCCCATGTTGATGAGGACAAGGGCAAGGGCCTCTTCCCCACAACCCTGGCCGGTGGTTGTGGGGGTCTGCGGGCGGGGGGCTTATCGGAATCTGGAAGCCCCCTTTAACAAGGGGACCCCCAGATCCCGCCCCCCCCCTGTGTGAAATGGTAAGGGGGTACAAAAGTACCCCTACCATTTCACCAAAAAAGTGTCAAAAATTTAAAAATGACAGGAGACGGTCTTTGACAATTCCTTTATTAAAATCTTCTTTCTTCTTTCTTCATCCTTCGGATTCTTCATCTTCTCCTTCCTTCATCTTCTTCCATCTTCTTCTTCCGTTTTCTTCTTCCTCCGATCCGCTTCTTCTTGCGCTGGTCTTCTCGTCCTTCTCGTCCGGCATCTTCTTCCGTCGGCGTCGGTGTCGGTGTCGGTGTCGGTGTCTCTGTCTCTTCTTGGGCCGCTCCGCGCAATGGGAGGCTCCCGCTGTGTGAGGCTCCGCTCCGTCTGACAGGTCTTTTATAATGGAGGGTACCTGGTGACCCCGCCCCCTCTGACGCACAGGGACGTCATGGGGAATTCCATGATGGCTTTCCCCATGACGTCAGAGGGGGGCGGGGTCACCAGGTGCCCTCCGTTTTAAAAGACCTGTCAGATGGAGCGGAGCCTCACACAGCGGGAGCCTCCCATTGCGCGGAGCGGCCCAAGAAGACACCGACGCCGACGCCGACGGAAGAAGATGCCGGACGAGAAGGACGAGAAGACCAGCGCAAGAAGAAGCGGATCGGAGGAAGAAGAAAATGGAAGAAGAAGATGGAAGAAGATGAAGGAAGGAGAAGATGAAGAATCCGAAGGATGAAGAAAGAAGAAAGAAGATTTTAATAAAGGAATTGTCAAAGACTGTCTCCTGTCATTTTTACAATTTTTGCCACTTTTTTGGTGAAATGGTAGGGGTACTTTTGTACCCCCTTACCATTTCACACAGGGGGGGGGGGGGCCGGGATTTGGGGGTCCCCTTGTTAAAGGGGGCTTCCAGATTCCGATAAGCCCCCGCCCGCAGACCCCCACAACCACCGGCCAGGGTTGTGGGGAAGAGGCCCTTGTCCTCATCAACATGGGGACAAGGTGCTTTAGGGGTCTCAGACCCCCAAAGCACCCTCCCAATGTTGAGGGCATGTGGCCTGGTACGGTTCAGGCGAGAGGGGGGGCCGCTCTCGTCCCCCCCTCTTTTCCCTTCGGCCTGCCAGGTTGCGTGCTCGGATAAGGGTCTGGTATGGATTTTGAGGGGGACCCCACGCCAATTTTTTTGGCTAGGGTTCCCCTTAAAATCCATACCAGACCTCAAGGGTCTGGTATGGATTTTGAGGGGGACCCTACGCCATTTTTTTTTTTTTTTTGGCTGGGGTTCCCCTTAATATCCATCCCAGACCTGAAGGGCCTGGTTATTGAATTTTGGGGGACCCCTACGCTTTTTTTTTTTTTTCATTTTTTATTTTTTTTTTTTTTTTATCAATGACTTTTTTTTATGAATGAGTTTCAATGAATCACTGTTCTCTGTGTTACGGGAGCCGTGAATTAACATTAGCCGCGAGTGATTTTAAATAGCTTTTTTACTTTCAAAAATAACACTTTGCGCAGAGACAGTTCTAAACACGGGAAACATGCGCCCCTTTACAGGCATACTATAGACACCCCCCAGGTACGAAATTTAAAGGAATATTACACTTTTATTGTTTCAATTTAAGCATTATTAAAATCACTGCTCCTGAAAAAACGGCCGTTTTTAAAAAAAAAATTTGCATTGATACATGTCCCCTGGGGCAGGACCCAGGTCCCCAAACACTTTTTATGACATTAACATGCATATTAGCCTTTAAAATGAGCACTTTTAATTTCGAACGTTCGCATCCATTATAACTAATAGGGTTCTAAAGCTCGCACGGACTTTAGGTCCGTTCGCGGGTTCTGGTGCGAGCCGAACGGGGGGGTGTTCGGCTCATCCCTAATGGCCATCACTACTGTCGATCAATGCCCATCAGTAATGCCCATCAGTACCGCCTATCCGTGCTGCCTATCAGTGCTCACCAGTGCCACCTAACAGTGTCCATCATTGCCGCCTATCAGTGCTCATCAGTGCCACCTAACAGTGCCCATCTATGCCACCTATCAGTGTCACCTATCAGTGCCCATAAGTGCGGCATATTAGTGCCACTAAATCAGTGCCCATAAGTGCCGCCTATCAGTGCTCATCAGTGCAACTATCAGTGCCCATAAGTGCGGCATATTAGTGCCTCATTAGTGCCCATTAGTGCCGTCTCATCAGTGCCCATCAGTTCAGCCTATTAGTGCCTATCAGTGCCGGCTCATCAGCGCACATCAGGTGAAAAATTACTTAGTTACAAATATTACTGACAGAAAAAAAAGTAAAAAACATTTTTGTAAAAAAAAAAAAACCCAGCAGTGATTAAATACCCCAAAAGAAAGCTCTATTTGTGTGAAGAAAATCATAAAAAAATGTGCTTGGGTACAGTGTAGCATGACCGCGCAATTGTTATTCAAACTGCGACAGCTATGAAAGCTGAAAAATGGCGCCTGGGCAGGAGGAGGGGGGGGGGTGGGGGGTGTAAGTGCCGGGTAGGAAAGTAGTTAAAGAGTATCTTAAAAAAAAAAAAAACATATGAGTAAAGAGTTCTAGGTAGCACCTCTACCATTTTGTACCCCCAAGAAAGAGACTACCACACAACAGAGTGGAACGCATTAGGAAGTTCTCAACACCTGAGCGATGGCACTAGGTTCCCACTAACCTCAACCCTGCTGACCGCGGCAGTCATCCAGTAATTACTACTGCATTTCTGGACACATCATGGCCACCGGTACTCTTAAATGATAAACTCATCTCAAGTTCTACAAATTCTACCTTTGAACTAGCTCATCCAGAATCTGATTCCTTTGAACTAGCTCATCCAGAATCTGATCCCTTTGAACTAGCTCATCCAGAATCTGATCCCTTTGAACTAGTTCATCCAGAGTCTGAATCTTTTGAACTAGCTCATCCAGAATCTGATTCCTTTGAACTAGCTCATCCAGAATCTGATTATTTTGAACTAGCTCATCCAGAATCTGATTCTTTTGAACTAGCTCATCCAGAATCTGATTCCTTTGAACTAGCTCATCCAGAATCTGATTATTTTGAACTAGCTCATCCAGAATCTGATTCCTTTGAACTAGCTCATCCAGAATCTGATCCCTTTGAACTAGCTCATCCATAATCTAATTCCTTTGAACTAGCTCATCCATAATCTGATCCATTTGAACTAGCTCATCATCCAGAATCTGATTCTTTTGAACTAGCTCATCCAGAATCTGATTCTTTTGAACTAGCTCATCCAGAATCTGATTCATTTGAACTAGCTCATCCAGAATCTGATTCTTTTAAACTAGCTCATCCATAATCTGATCCCTTTGAACTAGCTCATCCAGAATCTGATTCTTTTGAACTAGCTCATCCAGAATCTGATTCCTTTGAACTAGCTCATCCAGAATCTGATTCTTTTAAACTAGCTCATCCATAATCTGATCCCTTTGAACTAGCTCATCCAGAATCTGATTCTTTTGAACTAGCTCATCCAGAATCTGATTCTTTTGAACTAGCTCATCCAGAATCTGATTCTTTTGAACTAGCTCATCCAGAATCTGATTCTTTTGAACTAGCTCATCCAGAATCTGATCCCTTTGAACTAGCTCATCCAGAATCTGATTCTTTTAAACTAGCTCATCCATAATCTGATCCCTTTGAACTAGCTCATCCAGAATCTGATTCCTTTGAACTAGCTCATCCAGAATCTGATTCTTTTGAACTAGCTCATCCAGAATCTGATTCCTTTTGAACTAGCTCATCCAGAATCTGATAAGGAAATTAGAGCTGTTACCGTCACACTCAACACCTCTGTGAAAGCAAGGGTCCTCACCGGCTTTTCTAAGTGGTCCTCTGTTGCATGTCTTATTCACGTTGCCCATCAATTTGCTAATGGCTCTAGCACTGAAAAGGAGTGTCACAAGTGGCACATAATGTATGTAAAGCCCTCCTCCCCCACCACAATTGAGGGGGTCTCTCAATATCCCAAGCTTTGGACATCTCACGGAGCTCTGTTCAATCCATCATCTGAAAATGGAAAGAGTATGGGGCAACTGCAAACCTACCAAGACATGGCCGTCCACCTAACCCGACAGGCCGGGCAAGGAGAGCATTCATCAGAGAAGAGCCAAGAGGCCCATTGTAACTCTGGAGGAGCTGCAGAGATCCACAGCTCAGGGGGGAGAATCTGTCCACAGGACAACTATTAGTCGTGTTCTCCACAAATCTGCCCTTTATAGAAGAGTGACAAGAAGAAAGACATTGGAGAAAGAACGTCATAAGAAGTCCCGTTTGTGAGAAGCCATGTGGGGGACACAGCAAACATGTGAAAGAAGGTGCTCTGGTCAGATGAGACCAAAATTAAACTTTTTGGCCTAAAAGCAAAAACGCTATGTGTGGCGGAAAACACACCATCCCCACCGTGAAACATGGTGGTGGCAGCATCATGTGGTGGGGATGCTTTTCTTCAGCAGGGACAGGGAATCTGGTCAGAGATGATGGGAAGATGGATGGAGCCAAATACAGGATAATCTTAGAAGAAAACCTGTTAGAGTCTGCAAAAGACTTGAGACCGGGGGGGGGGGGGGGGTTCACCTTCCAGCAGGACAACGACCCGAAACACACAGCCAGAGCTACAATGGAATGGATTAGATCAAAGCATATTCATGTGTTAGAATGGCCCAGTCACAGTCCAGACCTAAATCACATTGAGAATCTGTGGCAAGACTGGAAAATTGCTGGTCACAGACGCTCTCCATCCAATCTGGCAGAGCTTGAGATATTTTACAAAGAAGAAGAATGGACAGAAATGTCCTCTCTAGATGTGCAAAGCTGGTAGAGACATCCCCAAAAAGACTTGTAGAGAAAGGCGGTTCTACAAAGTATTGACTCAGGGGGGGCGCCATACAAATGTACCCCCCACACTTTTCACATATTTATTCGTAAAAATTATTTGAAAACCATTTATCATTTTCCTTCCACTTCACAATTATGAGCCACCTTGTGTTGGTCTATCACATAAAATCCCAATAAAATACATTTACGTTTTTGGTTGTAACATGACAAAATGTGGGAAATTTCAAGGGGTATGAATATGTTTTCTAGGCACTGTGTATGTATGTGTATATATATATATATATATATATATATAATATATATTGTGGCAGAGCGAAGCTCTGTCCCTTTGAAATTAGAGGTAAAAGAGACACAGAGTTTGCATATCTGCGGACTGCAAGACTACAGACTGTAGAATTTAAATGGAGAAAACTGCTCTGTCATTTTTCTCCAGGTTTTGCTAGTTCTGGATGGGAGTCTGTAGTTTGAAGATCCCTGAGAGTCATGGGTGGGATGGGATCTCCAACCCTGTGTCCGGGTCTTGAGGATAACAAGCAAGGTGTGTGCCCAGCTGCACACAGACCATATAATGAGGGGCTGGTGAGTGGAGGATGGTGGAGTGTGAGCAGCTTGCTGCTGGTGCTGTATGAAGACAGACCTGTGTCTGTAGAGGGGTCATCCCTGTGTAAGGGGGATTCTTTGCCCAGAGACTGAGAAAGGTTGGACAGCCTTGAGTCCGGAAGACTTAGGAAGCCAGTGAGTCCAGGGGGGCTGGAAGGAGTCAACTCTGTTGAGAGCAAGCAGAGGAACTGCTGACAAGAGAGAGCCAGATGGCTTGGTATGTTTTTTCATTTGAGTGCTTAATGAAGTTAAACCCCTGCGTGGGATTTCTGGATGGACTTTTGTTTTTTTTTCCTTTTTAATAAACGTGGGCCACCAGGCCCTTAACTATATATGCCTGTCTGATGAGGACTCACTGCATCAAAATGCATCTATCAACTTGAGTTAAACACCCCAATGTCACAATATATATATATATGTATGTATGTGTGTGTGTGTGTGTGTGTGTGTGTGTGTGTGTGTATATATATATATATATATATATATATATATATATATATATATATATATATATATATATATATATATATATATATATATATGTATGTATGTATGTATGTATATACTGTAGCTCTCCAACACCTCAGATCTCCCCAATACAGTGATCTACCACCTACCTCTCTAAGGTCCACTCACCAGACCTCACATGCAACCGGAGTGTTCAGATAGTAGAAGTCCTCTCCTTGATGTGTCATGTGACATCTCATATCAGAACTGAGGAAGAGCCTTCCTCTGTATTGTATCTGAGGTCTGAAATGGACAGTCGCAGCTTGAATCTGGGGTACCCCCCGAAAGATGTTGGGCATGGTCCCTGGGTGCCCGTTGCTGGCAACCCCCATGATAATGATTAGGATCCTCATTCCTTCTATTCCATATTAGATGTAAGGTGTAAGGATTATGACCCTCATATCTACATTTCTGTATTACAGTGGTGTGAAAAAGTGTTTGCCCCCTTCCTCATTTCCTGTTCCTTTGCATGTTTGTCACACTTAAGTGTTTCGGAACATCAAACCAATTTAAACAATAGTCAAGGACAACACAAGTAAACACAAAATGCAATTTGTAAATGAAGGTGTTTATTATTAAAGGTGAAAAAAAATCCAAACCATCATGGCCCTGTGTGAAAAAGTGATTGCCCCCTAAACCTAATAACTGGTTGGGCCACCCTTAGCAGCAACAACTGCAACCAAGCGTTTGCGATAACGTGCAATGAGGCTTTTACAGCGTCCTGGAGGAATTTTGGCCCACTCATCTTTGCAGAATTGTCCTAATTCAGTTACATTAGAGGGTTTTCGAGCATGAACGGCCTTTTTAAGGTCATACCACAACATCTCAATAGGATTCAGGTCAGGACTTTGGCTAGGCCACTCCAAAGTCTTCATTTTGTTTTTCTTCAGCCATTCGGTGGTGGACTTGCTGGTGTGTTTAGGATCATTGTCCTGCTGCAGAACCCAAGTTCGTTTCAGCTTGAGTACACGAACAGATGGTCGGACATTCTCCTTCAGGATCTCTTGGCAGAATTCATAGTTCCTTTTATCACGGCAAGTCTTCCAGGTCCTGAAGCAGCAAAACAGCCCCAGACCATCACACTACCACCACCATATTTTACTGTTGGTATAATGTTCTTTTTCTGAAATGCAGTGTTCCTTCTACGCCAGATATACTTGGACACACACCTTCCAAAGAGTTCCACTTTTGTCTCATCGGTCCACAGAATGTTGTCCCAAAAGTCTTGGGGATCATCAAGATGTGTTGTGGAGAAATTGAGACGAGCTTTGATGTTCTTTTTGCTCAGCAGTGCTTTTCTCCTTGGAACTCTGCCATGCAGGCCATTTTTGCCCAGTCTTTTCCTGATGGTGGAGGCATGAACGCTGACCTTAACTGAGGCAAGTGAGGCCTGCAGTTCCTTGGACGTTGTTATGGGGTCTTTTGTGACCTCTTGGATGAGTCGTCGCTGCGCTCTTGGGGTAATTTTGGGCGGCCGGCCACTCCTGGGAAGGTTCACCACTGTTCCATGTCTTCGCCATTTGTGGATAATGGCTCTCACTGTGGTTCGCTGGATTCCCAAAGCTTTGGAAATGGCTTTATAACCCTTTCCAGACTGATAGATCTCAATTACTTTCTTTCTCAATTGTTCCTGAATTTCTTTGGGTCTCGGCATGATGTGTAGCTTTTAAGGATCTTCTGGTGGACCTTACTGTGTCAAGCAGCTCCTATTTAAGTGATGCCTTGATTGTGAACAGGTGTGGCAATAATCAGGCCTGGGTGTGGCTAGAGAAATTGAACTCAGGTGTGGACAACCACAGTTATAGTATGTTTTAACAAGGGGGGCAATCACTTTTTCACACAGGGCCATGATGGTTTGGATTTTTTTTCACCTTTAATAATAAACACCTTCATTTACAAATTTCATTTTGTGTTTACTTGTGTTGTCCTTGACTATTGTTTAAATTGGTTTGATGTTCCGAAACACTTAAGTGTGACAAACATGCAAAGGAACAGGAAATGAGGAAGGGGGCAAACACTTTTTCACACCACTGTATATGTAAGTTCTAATGATCAGGAACCTCATACCTCTTGGTTCCTATTGGATGTAAGTTGTAATAGGCAGGACCCTCATACCTTCTGTTCCCTATTAGATGTAATGATCAGGACCCTCATACCTTCTGTTCCCTATTAGATGTAATGATCAGGACCCTCATACCTTCTGTTCCCTATTAGATGTAATGATCAGGACCCTCATACCTCCTGTTCTTGTCAGGTCACCAGAGACCAGGTGACAGGTGCACTCTGTAGGAGTCAGAAGTGCACCGCTAGGTAGTGGACCTTAGGACTGACTGCTGCGGATTGTACCCAGGGAGATACAGGACACAGGTATACTGGATCACTAACACAGATCCCAGTGGGAGCTAGAGCATAGATTCCCCAGGGTGCGGAGTCTAAGAGCCAGGAGGTGTTCGCCAGAGCCTCTAGTGGTGAGGATGGACTTCGCTGCAGTCTGGCTCCAGGTCGCGGCCCCCAGGGTCTCACAGCTCACTACAGGAGAAGGAAGCAGCAAGCTGGAACGACAAGGATAGTAAGGGGATAAGGCAGAGGTCAGGGTAGCTAGCAGACAGGAATAACAGAGTACACGCCAAAGGTTCAGGGTCACAGGCAGACAGGGATCGTTGAGAACACGCCAAGGTCGGTAACGGAGACAAACATAAAGCACACAAGCAGGAACCAGGAAGCCAAACACACCACGGATACACAATGGTTGATCAGCACCACTGGCTTGCAGTGCACAGGTTAATATAGGGTTCCCTGATAGGGCCTGGGGTGGAGCCATGCTTAGAGGAGAGGTTATAAAAACCACCAGGTGAGAGTGGCTGGCCTCTTAGTTGGAACACATGAGGAGAGGTAAGCAAACAAGAAAAGATTACTGCATAACCATGACAGTTCCCTATTAGATGTAATGATCAGGACCCTCATACCTTCTGTTCCCTATTAGATGTAATGATCAGGACCCTCATACCTTCTGTTCCCTATTAGATGTAATGATCAGGACCCTCATACCTCCTGTTCCCTATTAGATGTAATGATCAGGACCCTCATACCTTCTGTTCCCTATTAGATGTAATGATCAGGACCCTCATACCTTCTGTTCCCTATTAGATGTAATGATCAGGACCCTCATACCTCCTGTTCCCTATTAGATGTAATGATCAGGACCCTCATACCTCCTGTTTACTATCAGATAATACACTTTAATACTCATTGTCCTTTTAGTTTCCTATGTACTGTATTGATGATGTACGTATGATCCCTATGCATTCTGTTAAGGGTGACAGAACAATGTAACATAATGATTGATGAACCCTTTGTAGCTTTGATGGGGGACTTGTCACCCTTTCTGTACTACGTATTGTATGTAGATCAGCTGTGTTCCCTACTGAGATCTTCTGGTCTTCTATAACAGGGCCTCTTTCTGATGACAGTCAGAGGGTTTCGGGAGCTGTGGGGAAACTGGAGGATGGAATCTGGAAAGCACACGGTGAGTTGTTCCTGATACATTCATTGGACCACCAAACTTCCCTGTACCCCCCATGTAAAAAGGGGTCACCTTATTTCAATTTCATCTGGGCCCCTCCTTGTCCATTCCAAAAAAGTGACATCTAATCTCTTCCCTTTATGGTTGAATTCCCATAAATAGAACAGGTGGAGTTTAAGGGTTGTTGTTGGGAGTAGAGACCAAGCAAGCAACATTAGGGAGGAAGGCTGTGGCATTGTGTTCTTGCCCCCCCCCCCCCCCCCCCTTGTGGGATTGCCCTTTGGTGGGATCATGGTGAGATTTTGTAGGTCATCCACTGAACTAACCTCTGACCTTGTGGGAACAGTTGTTTGTGATATAAAAAAAATCTGGGCTTGTGGACTGTATTAAGCACCTCCAGCCTTTCTTCAATGTCATAATTTGGAAATTGTATTGACTTACCGTATTTATCGGCGTATAACACGCACCGGCGTATAACACGCACCCCAAGTTTAGGAGGGCATTTTAAGGAAAAAAAGTTTTAGGAGGGAAGTTTAGGGGAAAAAAAAACGTACATTTAAGCGTCATTTGCAGCTTGCCCAGCGTCATTGCAGCCTTGCCCAGCGTCATTGCAGCCTTGCCCAGCGTCATTGCAGCCATGCCCAGCGTCATTGCAGCCATGCCCAGCGTCATTGCAGCCATGCCCAGCGTCATTGCAGCCATGCCCAGCGTCATTGCAGCCATGCCCAGCGTCATTGCAGCCATGCCCAGCGTCATTGCAGCCATGCCCAGGGTCATTGCAGCCATGCCCAGGGTCATTGCAGCCTTGCCCAGGGACGTTGTACCTTGCCAACGTCATTGCAGCCATGCCCAGCGACATTAGAAGTCCGGGTTTAAATTTCCCGCCGCCGAGACTCTGTCGCGCGCGCGGCCGAAAAAGTCAGAGGCGCGGCCGAAAAAGACCGAAGCGGCCCCGGAAAAGACCGAGCCGACTGTTCAGCTCCGATCGCGGTCCCGCCTCCCTGCTGTTTCCGGAGCGAGCGCAGGGAGGCGGGACGAGTAGAGCCGAACAGTCTGCTCGGTCTATTCCGGCGCGGCTTCGGGTTTTTTTCGGCCGCGCCTCGGTCTTTTTCGGCGGCGCTCGCTATTTTTCGGCGGCGCTTGCCATTTTTGCCATTTTTTTATATTTTTTTTTGGGGTATCGGCGTATAACACGCACCCACAACTTTCCCCCGATTTTTAGGGGGAAAAAGTGCGTGTTATACGCCGATAAATACGGTAAATATAAATAAAAGAAATGATGGACTTGGCTTCTGGCTGTAAGTTTGTTATTTGAAGAGGATGCCTAAATACTGTGCAGCACTGACCCGTGAAGGAGCTGCTAGTTTGAATTGGGCCTGCACTCTTCTGAGAAACCACACTAACTTAACTCAATCCCCTTGGCACAGCTGTGGTGCAATGCAATACAGTACAATATAAAACAATGTAAAGTACCTGTATAATACCCTCAGGATCCTCTGGCTCCACCTGGTGGGGAAAACAGCACGTCACACAACTGAGTACTTAACCAGAAATATTTTTACTGCAAAATATTTAAAAAGGTGGTTACAGCGATTGCGCTGTCATCCCAACGTAGGATGACAGCACAATATATATCAACAGACAAATACAGTGTGAAAGATATATTTACTTATATAAACCTGGGAGCTCCCCCTACTTACGTGAGGCCTCACTAAAAGTACTTTCTCCCGTATCTTCTTTCTTCGCTAGCTTAAAATGACTCCTTTGGTATTTGTAATCCAAAATGTGAAAAGAGTTAACTCAGGGTGCTCCAGATGTAACTCCAAGAAACTATATACAACGCTTGAGCGCTAAAGTGAAGTAGGCCTCAAGCCTGCTCAGGGTCAGTTGCTCTGTTATTCCTCCGTGGAACTACAGGTTTCAGTGGGGCCTGTAAGTGAGTCTAACTGCGTGTAACAAATCAACAAACGGTGGGCCGTAACCCGCTCACCAACTGGATCGGAGTTCTGAGTGATGACTTTGATCCGGTAACTGCAGCTTGCTTCTGATTCAGCTGGGCCAGATGCTCTGTGTCACTCCGCTGAATGAATCCCGTCACCGATGCTCCGATGGGCGCCACTTGGGCCTAGTCAGTCCGGTCACCCTCTCTCAGGCTCCGTCAGATCACCTCGCAACACGCAGGTTTGCACTTCGTGGTGACTGTCTGCCGCTGTCTCCGGGAAACCTCCTCACAGATCCGCACAGGCAGGCAACGTGATCCCAAGAGACCTAATATGGCCGCACCGGTTCTTTTTATACCCTACCCAGCATGCACTGTATAAGAAAGTGTTCATGGGTAGGTCACACAGACTCCTGGGTAGAAAAGGTCAAACTTCCAAAACACAACACTCTCACTTCCTGTAAAAGTCTTTAGGTTTGTTCAGAGATAATAACACAACAGTGCATTACCCATTTTTGGTCACTAGATGGCTCTAGGTGCAGAACCACAGTAATGTCCACAGACTTGATATTGACATATACCGTATTTATCTTTACTTAAAATCAGGGGAAAATCGTGGGTGCGTGTTATACGCCGATCCCCGCCGATCTCCCACTGATTTTTTTTTTTAGGGGAGCGAGCGGAGCCGATATACCGAAAGCCGCGTGTATTTTCGGCTAGTCTCGGCTCCTCTCGCAGTCCCGCCCACCTCCACTGATTGCCAGAGGAGCCGAGCGCCAACAACATAAAGAAATCCAAGTTCGGCTATTTTCGGCTCCTCTCGCAGTCCCGTCCCTGACTGCGAGCAGAGCCGAGACTAGCCGAACTCGGATTTCTGTATGTTGTCGGCGCTCGGCTCCTCTCGCAATCAGTGGCGGTGGGCGGGACTGCGAGAGGAGCCGGCCCGAGACTAGCCGAAAATACACGCGGCTTTCGGTATGTTGTCACGCGGCGCTCGTCCTCTCCACTCGGCGCCAATTTTAAATCAAGGCTGCACTGGGCAAGGCTGCAAAGGCACTGGGCAAGGCATTCATTATTTCAGATAATTTGTAACTTCGGATAAATTCGTACTCGTTACGTTCACTAACAGACAAATTTGAAAGGGAATTCCAATACCTATAATTTAATAGTTAGTTATTATTTAGAATTAAACAGATTTTCTTTCTTTTTTCTGATTTTCGAATTTTCACATTTTTGAATTTCCGAATTCCGAAAATTCGGAAATCCGAAAATTACGCAATTTCGAAATTCAAAAATTCGGAAATCCGAAAATGCGAAATTCGGAAACTCAAAAATTCGGAAATCCGAAAATGCGAAATTCAAAAATTCAGGAAAATTCGGAAATCTGAAAATGCGAAGTTCAAAAATTCAGAAATATGGAAATTCGGAATTTCGTAAATTAGGAAATTCGTAAATTTCGTAAATTGAAAAATTTGGAAATTCGGAAAATTCAGAATTAACAAATTTGTCAAAATTACAAATTTGTCAAAATTACAAATTTGTCAAAAGTACAAATTTGTCAAAATTACAAATTTGTCAAAATTACAAATTTGTCAAAATTACAAATTTGTCAAAATTCGTTAAAAAACGAATTCAGAACTAAACGAATTGCACATGTCTACTTGTCATCCCTAGAAATATGTTCACCTAACTGTCCCTTTGAAGAGATTTCCTCTCAACTCCTGTTTAGAAAAGGAAAAAAAGATTAAGGAAAAATTCTCACTTGGACATGGACAGGGGGAAAGAAAACAAAATAGCCATTTCCTTTTCTATCTACAACAAAAAAACAAAAACACTCTTTGTGGTCTCTTATAGGCTCTTGTGAGTGGGCCAGTCCTACATGGTCCCCACCATCCTCCCTCTCCTTCTCGCACCTCACTATCTCTATTCCTGTCTCTCTTTTCAGGCCCCTCTACTCCGTTGTGTGGAACACACTGGGCTCACTATGGCCTCAGCTGTTACTATAAGTCTCGGAAAGCGGAATCCTGGGAAGATGCCAGAAATGACTGCAAGTACAATATGTCTGACCTGGTGGTCATTAATGGAAAGGATGAGATGGTAAGAATGCTGAGCACCACTATGGGCAATAGGGAGGGTCCCCAATAACCAGGCATTCTGTTACTGAGTCATGCAGAATATTACGTTTATTGTTATTGTGAAAGTCGCCTGGAAAGGCTTCCTTCTTTCTGCCACAAGATGGATCTCGTGGACATTCTGTGCTTCGCAATTACAAAAGCTGAACATTGAATGCTGGGAGATGTAGTTTGTAATATTAACAGTGCCAATACAGCTGCATAGAGAGAAAACTACGAGTTCCGATGCAGCTGGAGGCAGGAGGAGTCCAGATAGGGTTGCCACTTTTTCTTCAAGCCAAACCCGAACACTTTAGCAGCGCACAGTAACATTATTATTTTTTGTATACACTGTAGGATTGTAACAGACCTGGGACACCTTTGGGGGCTCCAAAGAGAATAGTAATGCAAAAATCATAGTGCCCTCTCACTAGGGTTGCCACCTGTCCAGGATTCACCCGGACAGTCCGGTTTTTGGACCATGTGTCCGGGTTTCCCACTGCATGAAACCCGGACAAATTTATTTACACTGAACTGTGGCTAACTGTCCTGGGCAGGAGGAACACTCTACTACCCCCCCCTCCCCCCTAGTCAGTGGGATCTCTGCCCCTCCACAGATTCGGACGATCTGTTCGCCTCACAGGGCACTAATCAAAAATGGCCAGATCCTCGGGCCCCCTCCCCATGAGGAGGGAGGAAATTCCTCCATCCACCTAATTTGTGTAGATAGAGGAATCAGTTTTTTGCATTCAGTCCACAAATCATATGTATTGAAAGAGTATTATTTGTATTTTTGAATTATTGTTCTGAGGTTTACACATGTCTGTGAGAGCCTTACTTGTGGCCCAGCATTGTAAGCATATTTTATGGGTACAAGAATGTTCGGGATTGGCTTGCAGAAAAGTTGGCAACCCTACCCACCTCTCCAGTACCATCTCAGCCAATAGAAACATGTCTGTGTGTATACATGTATGTGTATACTGTGTGATTGTATACTGTGTGGCCCCATAATCTCTGATTGCCTGGGGGCCCCATAATCTCCTATTGCCCGGGGGGCCCCATGAGTTGTCAGTCTGCCCCTGGCTACATCTATGAACCTTTCCATGCAACCAGGGTTTGGCAGTAATACATATAACCGCACACTGTGAGGTATGGGGAGGTGTGACTTATCACATATTCTAGAACTGTAGACCTGGACATGGATAAATAAATCCTGACCAGGGGGCGGACTGACAACTCATGGGGCCCCCCGGGCAATAGGAGATTATGGGGCCCCCAGGCAATCAGAGATTATGGGGCCACACAGTATACAATCACACAGTATACTGTATTACACAGACATGTACACACAGTATACACAGACATGTTTCTATTGGCTGAGAAGGTACTGGAGAGGCGGGGCAGCTATAATCTCGGGATTTTTAGACCAAAAGGATGTCGGTAAGAGACATTTCTGAGACAGATGTAAAAAAAAACACAGATTTTTACATACTGTCCCTGGTTTTACTGAGGCTGGCAACCCTGATGGGGCCCCCTAGTGGCCCGGGGCCCTCGGGAAGTGCCCGAGTGGCCAAATGGTCAGTCCGCCCCTGGTCCTGATTTTACAAAGTCTACCCCAATGTGACCACAAGCCGACTTGATTGAGTCGTTACATCTCAATGTATAAATAAAGATCATGGGCTTGTACTAGACATGTGCACAACAAAAAAATTTGTTTATTTTCGTTTCGTTTTTTTTCGTTTCCGAAAAAAATGTGTTTTTTTTGTTTTTGTTTTTTTCATTTCCGTAGATTCGTAACGATTCGTACATTCGTAAGAGTTATTTTTTCGTTGATTCGTTTTTTCGTTAGTTTAATTTTTGGACGCATTCGTATTTATTCGTACATTCGTAACATTCGTAACATTCGTAGATTCGTAATCGGAGCATAATTCATAATTTGATGTAATGTGTATGCTATTATTACATTTTAATAATTTACGAATCGAAAAAAAAAGTTACGAATCGAAAAAAAAGTTATGTAAGTACAACATTTTTTGTTCAATAGAGACACGGAAAATTACAAATCGAAAAAAAATAAAATAAAAAGTTACGAATTGAAAAAAAAGTTACGAATCGAAAAAAAAAAGTTACGAATCGAAAAAAAAGTTACGAATGTACGAATTTTTTGGTTCAATAGAGACACGGAAAATTACAAATCAAAAAAAAAAAAAAAAAAAAAGTTACGAATTGAAAAAAAAGTTACGAATGTACAAATTTTTTGGTTCAATAGACACGGAAAATTACAAATCAAAAAAAAAAAAAGTTACGAATCGAAAAAAAAAGTTACGAATGTACGTTTTTTTTGGTTCAATCCATTCGAAGCACGTTTAGCAGCGCCATTGTAAGAGACACGGAAAATTACCAATTCAACAAAAAAAAAAAGTTACGAATGTACGAATTTTTTCGTTCGTTTTCGTTTTTCGGATTTTCTTCATTAGTACATTCGTTGTTTCTAATTTGTTTTTTTCGGTTTTTCGTTGTTTTTCGGATTAGTTTGATTCGAATAATTCGTTAATCGGATTCGTACGATTCGAATGATTCGTTCATTCGTACGAAAACGAACGAACGAAAATAACGAAAAAAACGAAAAACGAAAAAAAAAAAAAAAAAACCGAATTGCACATGTCTAGCTTGTACACATCTGACTGTGGGGGGCGTCTCCCCCCCCCCCCCAGAACATTCTGTCTGTACAATAAAAAAGAAACAAAGGCAAGAAAATCTCCCATGGTAACAGATTCTGTCTTTTTTTTATTTTTCTTTCTGAAGAATTTTCTTGGTAACTTTTCGGGGAACGAGGCCACGTGGATCGGTCTTGCAGAAAATAATGGAACCTGGAAATGGGTGGGCGACACTTCTTATGAGACAACTCCAACGTAAGAACCCCCTCCCCCCCCCCACCCCCAAATATCAAATTCATTCTCACATGACTTCAAAGGCTAAAAGCTACATTGTATCAAAATGTCTCTTTTTCTGTGAAGTAAGGAGGATTTAAAGACTTGGAAATGTGATAAGCAGGAATTTCCCATAACGTAGAAATACTTTAGATATGGTGGACAGTAGAAGCTGTGCCCAACAAAGGCAAGCAGAGGACAACAGACCAGTCACCTGTAATGCATGTGGTCTCCCTGCAGCTGATCTTTTCCCCATTACTGACTCACCATCGCAACCTCATTTTGCTGCCCCCCCTTGGCTCCACCCCTGACTCCACCCCCTTTGCCCTGCCCATGTATACCCCACCTTTCTAATGAAGCGCCCATCAATGCAGCCTCACCAGCAGCCATCAAATGCAGCCTCACCAGCGCCCATCAATGCAGCCTCACCAGCAGCAATCAAATGCAGCCTCACCAGCGCCCATCAAATGCAGCTTCACCAGCACCCATCAATGCAGCCTCACCAGCGCCCATCAAATGCAGCCTCACCAGCGCCCACCAAATGCAGCCCACCAGCGCCCATCAAATGCAGCCTCACCAGTGCCAATCAATGCAGCCTCACCAGTGCCCATCAAATGCAGCTTCACCAGAGCCCATCAAATGCAGCTTCACCAGAGCCCATCAATGCAGCCTCACCAGCGCCCATCAAATGCAGCCTCACCAGCGCCCATCAAATGCAGCTTCACCAGCGCCCATCAATGCAGCCTCACCAGCGCCCATCAATGCAGCCTCACCAGCGCCCATCAAATGCAGCCTCACCAGAGCCCATCAAATGCAGCCTCACCAGAGCCCATCAAATGCAGCTTCACCAGAGCCCATCAATGCAGCCTCACCAGCGCCCATCAATGCAGCCTCAACAGCGCCCATCAAATGCAGCCTCACCAGCGCCCATCAAATGCAGCCTCACCAGCGCCCAAAAAATGCAGCCTCTACAGCGCCCATCAAATGCAGCCTCACCAGCGCCCAAAAAATGCAGCCTCTACAGCGCCCATCAATGCAGCCTCACCAGCGCCCATCAATGCAACCTGCCAGTGCACATCAATGCAGCTTCACTAGCGCCCATCAAATGCAGCCTCACCAGTGCCCATCAATGAATGTTTGCTTGCTTTCATTCATTCAGGAGTCGGGACACAGACACAGTCCTCTGCCAGGCGCTGCGCCTCTGACCCTATGTGCGAACAGAGCGGTGGCTGCCTGCTGATGCTGAGACTTAGTTGCTTGCTGCAGAGAGAAGAGAGTAGGAACCCCAGTGGCCGGGCGCCCTAGGCAGCAGGGCGCCCTAGGCGGCTGCCTAGTTTGCCTAGTGTTAGCACCGGCTCTGCTTGTTCATAACAGTGTCACTGTGTGGAGGTGGCCATCTTGGTAGGGCTTTGCTTCCTCATGTCAGAGCTCCTCCCCTGAATGTCTAATGGGATGATATAAATACTTGCCGACCACCTAAACTGGGAATTTATGTCATTACTTTGAAGTTTAATACCAGGGTTTTGGCTCCAGCTATAAGCCATAACCCAGGTATAAAGATTTTCTGCAGCCGCCGTTTTTTTCGATAAAAGTGATCCGAGTGGCTGATTAGCCGCTGCATAGTGATGGGCTGAACACCCCCGGGTTCGGTTTGACACCAGAAATCCCAAACATGGAAAAAGTTCGGACCAGAACCCTATTATAGTCTAAGACAGTGTTCTCCAAACTGTGGCCCGGGGGCCAGATGCAGCCCTTCGCTTGTCTTTCTCTGGCCCTTGAGGCACTGTTCCTCTGACTGATACAAGACACTATTCCTCCCACTGACACCAAGAGTAGGGCACTGAAACGCCGCCATTTTTAGCTGTGTTTTACCGTCGGATTTGCGGCGCATTTCGGCCGCTAGCGGGGCGCTCTTACCCCCGCTACCAGCCAAGAAAGGGTTAAAACCCCCGGCAAAATGCTGCAATAGCGGCGTTTTGCCGGCGGTATTACAGCGCTGCCCCATTGATTTCAATGGGGAGCAGCGGTGTAGGAGCGGTGAGGTCACCGCTCCTTCACCGCTCCAAAGAAGCTGCTGGCAGGACTTTTTGTGACGCCCTACCAGCACACTGCAGACAATGGAGCAGCAGTTTGAGGGCGGATTGCAGGCGCTATTTCTAACGCTATAGCGCCTGCAAAACACCCTCAGTGTGAAAGGGGTCTTATAGAAGATATTCTGGAAGGCTTACGGTGCCGGGCAGCATCTGACGAAGGAGGTGGTTTGAAGGCGGTCTGGCAGCAAGACACCCGAACGGGGAAAGAATTCCTGACTAAAGGCTTGATCTGCAGTCCCTACTTTTCCCTCCTCTTCTGAAACCTTTCCCTACACTAGACACACTGTCCCTCACCAGGGGGTTCCTGTCCCTGACCTAGCCACTTCGTAAGTGTGCACCAACTGTAGTGAGGCAGCGCTATTTATTAGCACTCTCCATACTAAAGATGGTTGCAGTGGTCATCCAGAGCAGCAGCGTCCATATGGATGGCTGCTCCCTTGATGACACGTACGGAGGCCTCAGTTCCCCTGGTTCTTCGTCTTCTTCTCTGCATGATGGCTACCGTAACAGCGCCACCTGTGCAAGGAGGCTGAACTACACCTGCCTACACTCAGGTACAGCTTCCCCTCCAGCAAGGAGAATAGTAGACAGTACAGGTACAGTAGTCACCAAATCTCATTTCAAATTTAGTGAGATGATCTGCAGATATACAGATATGAGGATACAGAACAGGAGTGCCTAGGCACAGGAAGCAAGAGTTATAATGGACTAAATTAAGGGTAACGCTTTTGCCGCGTACACACGACCGGACTTTTCGACGGACTTGGTCCGGCGGACTGGAATCCATCAGGCAATTCGATCGTCTGTGGGCTCCAGCGGACTTTTTCTTCCCAAAAGTCCGGCGGACCTAGAAATAAAACTTGCTTCAAATCTTCCCGACAGACTCGAGTCCGGTCGAAAAATACGGTCGTCTGTGTTCCCAGTCCGACGGACTAAAACCGACGCTAGGGCAGCTATTGGCTACTGGCTATGAACTTCCTTGTTCTACGTCATCACGTTTGAATCCGTCGGACTTTTGGAGTGATCGTGTGTGGCCAAGTCCGTTCGTTTGAAAGTCCGGCGGACCTCGGCTGCAAAGTCCGTTGGATTGTCCGCCGGACCAGGTCTGTCAAAGTCCGGTCGTGTGTACGCGGCATTAGGCACAATTAACAATTTTTAGATGTTCTCTATAAGAATGAAAATCTTCATTTTTTGAGTCTACTGTATGTCCACTTCAATAGGGTGACCAGGCGTCCCCGGTTTCCGGGGACAGTCCCCGGATTGAGGACACTGTCCCCGAACCACGTCTGTCCCTGGATCTGTCCCCGGTTTCAGGGGGGTGCCCATAATTATTGCTGACCGCATTGCCCTAGCAGGACATGCAGCAATGTCAATATCCATCCTGCACAGCCAGGGATTGGTGGGCAAGCCAGGAGTGTACGGCTGCAGTGACACTGAGAGTGAGTGGAGCTGTCAAAATCAAGCTCTGATGTCGGGGATGGGCAGGGCCGATATGCGGAGCTCCACCCCCTCTGTCAGACAGCCTGTGCATAAACAAACAGCCAGCGTTTATGCATTGGTGGGCGGAGAAGAAGAAGGTGGCTGGGGGCAGGACCAATTGTAACTAGTGTATATGTATAATTCAGGTTTATTACATTCAGCTGTGGGTACACATGCAGTAGTTACAATTGGTCCTGCCCCCTGCCACCTTCTTCCCTGCCCACCAATGCATAAACACTGGCTATTTGTCTATGCACGGGCTGTCTGACAAAGGGGGCGGGGCTCCGCATATTGGCTCTGCTCATCCCCGATATCAGAGGTTGGACTTGACAGCTCTCACTACTCAGGCAGTCTTAGGGCACAAATCCTGGGGGGGGGGGGGGGGGGGGAGGTGACTTGGATGGAGATGTGCCATGAGCTCAGAGATCGGGTGAGAACAGGGCATAGTCCCTGCAGCTTGTTGGAGAGCACACTGCTGTGACAGGGAGAGGATTTCCAGACAGAACAGCAGCATTTAACCAATAAGGAGTTGGATGAGGCTGTTTCTTTGCAGAGAGGCAGCAGAGCTCACAAATTAGATGTCTATGCTGTCATGGCTTTGGGGGGATGCAACTGAAATCTGGGGGGCACAGCGCCCCCAGATCCGGTCATGATGGGGGGGGGGGGAATGCACCTAAATGCACCTTCGCCTGTGTGGGCAAAAATCTTTGCACCGGACCTAGCTGTACGCCCCCGGCTGTACAACGCACTCCTGAACCTTGCACTCTGTACAACGCACTCCTGAGCAACAAACTCCTAAACCTTGCACTCTGTACAACGCATTACTGAACCTGGCACTCTGTACATCGCATTCCTGAACCTTGCACTCTGTACATCGCATTCCTGAACCTTGCACTCTGTACAATGCACTCCAGAATCCTGAATTCTGTACAAGGCACTCCTGAACCTTGCACTCTGTACGTAATGCATTCCTGAACCTTGCACTCTGTACGTAATGCATTCCTGAACCTTGCACTCTGTACAACACACTCCTGAACCTTGCACTCTGTACGTAATGCATTCCTGAACCTTGCACTCTGTACGTAATGCATTCCTGAACCTTGCACTCTGTACAACACACTCCTGAACCTTGCACTCTGTACGTAATGCATTCCTGAACCTTGCACTCTGTACAACACACTCCTGAACCTTGCACTCTGTACAACACATTCCTGAACCTTGCACTCTGTACAACACATTCCTGAACCTTGCACTCTGTACAACACACACCTGAACCTTGCACTCTGTACAACACACTCCTGAACCTTGCACTCTGTACAACACACTCCTGAACCTTGCACTCTGTACAACACACTCCTGAATCTTGCACTCTGTACAACACACTCCTGAACCTTGCACTCTGTACGTAATGCATTCCTGAACCTTGCACTCTGTACAACACACTCCTGAACCTTGCGCTCTCTACGTAATGCATTCCTGAACCCTGCATCCTGCACATAGCATCCTCCTGCACCCTACATGCAGCATCCTCCTGCACCCTGCACATAACATCCTTCTGCACATAGCATCCTCCTGCATCTTGTACAAGCCACCCTCCTGCACGTTCACACTGATGCATGTCCTACTTCGCTGCACTCAGTTATTATCCATCTGATGCCTCCATTCTTGCCTCGGCTCCTGTAGGCTGGTAATCAAGATTTTAGAAGATAAGTGTGCAATGTTTAATTAATTGGTGTCTTTGCAGTTTGACTAATTCCTGAACCTTGCACTCTGTACAACGCACTCCTAAACCTTGCACTCTGTACAACGCACTCCTGAGCAACAAACTCCTAAACCTTGCACTCTGTACAACGCATTCCTGAACCTTGCACTCTGTACAATGCACTCCAGAATCCTGCATTCTGTACAAGGCACTCCTGAACCTTGAACTCTGTATGTAATGCATTCCTGAACCTTGTGCTCTGTACGTAATGCATTCCTGAATCTTGCACTCTGTACGTAATGCATTCCTGAACCTTGCACTCTGTACGTAATGCATTCCTGAACCTTGAACTCTGTACGTAATTCATTTCTGAACCTTGCACTCTGTACAACACACTCCTGAACCTTGCACTCTGTACGTAATGCATTCCTGAACCTTGCACTCTGTACAACACACTCCTGAACCTTGCACTCTGTACAATACACTCCTGAACCTTGCACTCTGTACAATACACTCCTGAACCTTGCACTCTGTACGTAATGCATTCCTGAACCTTGCAATCTGTACGACACACTCCTGAACCTTGCATGAGTATCTCGGGGCCACTTGTCGCTAGGAACCCCAAATTTGGATATGTTGTAATGTTGGTTCCACTGTGTTTGCACACCAAATTGCACACATTTTCTAGCACCAAGTGGCCCCGAGATACGGGGCCGCAAAGTCGGGTTGGAAAATGTAATTTTTTTGCTGCAGAAAAGTGCTTGACATTTTCCGACCTGACTTTGGGGCCTCGTATCTCGGGGCCACTTGGTTCTAGGAACATCAAATTAGTGTGCAAACCCAGTGGAACCAACATTACAACATATCCAAATTTGGGGTTCCTAGCTCCAAGTGGCCCCGAGATACAGGGCCCCAAAGGCGGTCAACTGTGTCTATCTGCAGCAATGTAATTTCGGGACCCTTTGGGTCCAGAGACCCCAAGCTAGGGGGCATCTAGGAACCCTTAACTACCAAGTTTGAAGTTCAGGGGACCTATGGCTGCAAATGGGCACAGTGAGGCATGCAAATGGGCACAGTGAGGCTGCAAATGGGCACAGTGAGGCATGCAAATGGGCACAGTGAGGCTGCAAATAGGCACAGTGAGGCTGCAAATGGGCATTGTTGACCCTCTTTTCCACTTACAGTAGCTGAGCATTTCTCACCCTAGGCTTATACTCGAGTCAATACGTTTTTCCCATTTTTTTGTGGTAAAATTAGGTGCCTCGGCTTATATTCGGGTCGGCTTATACTCGAGTATATACGGTATATGTCATACAATCATTCCATAAATACATACTGCATACACTGAATATATAATTTTGGGAAATATACTCATAAAATAGTTTACTATATGCCAATAATAAAAAAAAAAATATGTCCCCGGATTTAATTTAAAAAATCTGATCACCTTACACTTTAATGCCGCGTACGTACACACGGTCGGAATTTCCGATGGAAACAGTCCGATGGGAGCTTTTCAACGGATTTTCCGACCGTGTGTGTCCCCAACGGTCTTTTTCTGTCGGAATTTTCCGACGGACTTTGGATTGAGAACCTGTTCTTAATTTTTTCCGACGGAAAACCTCTCTATCGGATTTTCCGATCGTGTGTATGCAATTCCGACGCGCAAAATTCCGACGCATGCTCGGAAACAATTCGACGCATGCTCGGAAGCATTAAACTTCCCTTTTATAGTGCTGTCGAACGCGTTTTATGCCGCTGTGTTACTGACGGTTGGAATTTGGTGTGACCCGTGTGTAGGCAAGACAGTTTGAACGAAATTCCATCGGAATTCCGACGGGAAAACCATCAAAGCTTTTTCCAACGAGAATTCCGACCGTGTGCACGCGGCATTAGGCCCTGCTGTTTAGATTATCTGTGTTTCCATGGTCATTAATGTTTCTTGTTTTCCTGCAGGTATTGGTATAATTACGTACCTTATACTTGGTCAAATTCTCATCTCGAAGAAAAAGGAGATTGTGCCTTTTTGTTACACGGACATTGGTGGAGTCAGGAAAATTGCTCCCAACAATTTATGTACATCTGTGAGAATAAACGCATTATCCTGTAATGCCGAAAATCAGAAAACATATCAATAAATAATACAGCCGGCCTCATACATAATCTTTATGATAATAATACATATAAGTAGAACACACACCATAAACATGGAAAGGGAATGGTACCCCCCCCACCCAGACCGAGTTGGACTGGAGGTGATTAATTTGTCATCTCATCACCAGATGGAATCCAAAGGGGGGACAGCTACAGGTCACTAGATGTATATTGCATGCTGAATGCAGGATTGACATTGGGTGAAATCTGTGTGACAACAACGAGAAAAAGATATTAACCGTTAGCCGACCAGCCGCCGCAGTTGGAATGTTGGAATGCAGTTGCTGGCTCGGCTGCGCAAATCGCCGTTATGCATAAACGCTCCCCCCCCGCTCGCTCCCAGAGCCAGTGCCAGTGCCCGTCGGTCTCGATCACCGACGGGCTCCCGTGATCGCTCGGGGCACACGTAGAAAAAACACACAGTTTCCGGTTCTCTGAGCAGCGATCTGTTATGCCGCGTACACACTAGACATGTGCAATTCGTTTAGTTACGAATTCGTTTTCCGTTCAAATTCGTTATATTCGTACGATTACAAATGAACGAATGGTTTACTAAAAAAATCGAAAAGAACGATTGTGGAAAACAACGAAAATACGAAATAATTAAATTAGAAACAACGAAAATACGAAAGAATGAAAATCCGAAAAACGAAAACGGAAAGGACGAAAATACCGAACAAAGATTCAAAAATAACGAAAATCAAAACGAATGAAAAATCGAAAATTACGAATATTCGGAAAAAAGTAAATCAAAACAACGAAAATACGAAATAACGAAAAATTCTGCTGATCGAGAATTCGAAAGAACGAATGTTAGTTCTGATTCTGAAATATTCCATCCAGAGTCCAGATAGGGTGTGGTTGGGTGTGGTTGGGTCGGAGGCTCTGTGTGTTTTGGTGGATTTTTGAGTTAAGTTCTGACTTGTGAGAGAGAAATTCTTTGTTTCTTAAATATATAAATAGCATACACATTACATAAAATTATGAATTATGCTTCGATTACGAATCTACGAAAACAATGTTACGAAAGTACGAATAAATCAATCTCACGAAAATACGAATGTAACTAAATCTACGAAAATACGAATTTCGAATCAACGAAAATTAGACGGAAATACGAATCATTTCAAATCAACGAAAATATAGCTCTTCCGAAAATACAAATGTGTCCGAATACGAAATATAACGAAAATACGAATTTCAAATACATGAAAATTAGACGGAAACGCAAATACGAATCAACGAAAAAATAACTTTTACGAAAATACGAACGAGTCCGAATACGAACACCGACGACTTACGAAATTACGAATCGTTACGAATCAACGGAAACGAACAGAAACTAAACGAAACTAAACAAATTTTTCTGTTGTGCACATGTCTAGTACACACGGTCGGAATTCTCGTCGGAAAAAGCTCTGATGGTTTTCCCGTCGGAATTCCGACGGAATTTCGCTCAAACTGCCTTGCCTACACACGGTCACACCAAATTCCGACGGTCAATAACACCGCGACATACAACGCGTTCGACGGCACTATAAAAGGGAAGTTTAATGCTTCCGAGCATGTGTCAAATTGTTTCTGAGCATGCGTCGGAATTTTGCGTGTCGGAATTGCATACACACGATCGGAAAATCCGATAGAAAGGTTTTCCGTCTGAAAAATTAAGAACAGGTTCTCAATCCAAAGTCTGTCGGAAATTCCGACAGAAAAAGACAGATGGGCATACACACGGTCGGAAAATACGATGAAAAGCTCCCATCGGACTGTTTCCATCAGAAATTCCGACCGTGTGTACGCGGCATTAGTTTCCCTGCACAGTCCCATCCCCCCTTCAGTTAGAATCACTCCCTAGGATACATATTAACCCCTTCACTGCCCCCCTAGTGTTAACCCCCTTTACTGCCAGTGACATTTTTACAGTAATCAATGCAATTTTATTCGCACTGATCGCTGTATAAATGACAATGGTCCCAAAAATGTGTCAAAACTGTACGACGTGTCCGCCATTATGTCGCAGCCATGATATAAAAAAAAAAATCGCAGATCGCCGCCATTACTAGTGAAAAAAAAAAAATTATTAACCACTTTCAGACCGGACCATTTTGCTGGCTTAAGACCAGAGCACTTTTTGGGATTCGGCACTGCGTCATTTTAACTGACAATTGCGCGGTCCTGCGACGTGGCTCCCAAACAAAATTGGTGTCCTTTTTTTCCCACAAATAGAGCTTTCTTCTGGTGGTATTTGATCACCTCTGCGATTTTTTTTTTTTTTTTGCGCTGTAAACAAAAAAAAGAGCGACAATTTTGAAAAAAACATTATTTTTTTACTTTTTGCTATAATAAATATACCCCAAAAATATATATAAAAAAAAAAATTTTCCCTCAGTTTAGGCCGATACGTATTCTTCTACATATTTTTGGTAAAAAAAAAATCACAATAAGCGATTATTGATTGGTTTGCACAAAAGTTATAGCGTTTACAAAATAGGGGATAGATTTATAGCATTTTTATCAATAATTATTATTTTTTTTTTACTAGTAATGGCGGCGATCAGCGATTTTTATTGTGACTGCGACATTATGGCGGACACATCGGACATTTTTGACACATTTTTGGGACCATTGTCATTTATACAGCAATCAGTGCTATACAAATGATTGGCAGTGAAGGGGTTAACCAGGGGGTGGCAGTGTAGGTGTTAAGTGTGTCCTAGGGGCGTGTTACTAACTGTGGGGGGGGGGCGTGGCTGTGTGTGACTGATCACTGATCTCTGCTCCAATCACAGGGAGCAGAGATCAGTGTCACTTGTTGCTAGGCAGAACGGGGAGATGCTGTTTACTTCCGCATCTCTCCGTTCGTCCTCCCCGTCAAAAACTATTGCGTGTATCCCCGCGGTGATCGAGTCCGCGGGACCCGCCACCGGACTCACCCAATGTCAATCCTGCATCCAGCATGCAATATACACACACATCTAGTGACCGTCGACCCGCCCCTGTAGCTGTCCCCCCTTTGGATTCCATCTGGTTATTCCCCGCCTCAGTCCCGGCACTCTTACCGGACCACCGCATAACTCCGCCCCAGGAACTGCCTTCCATCTATGGGCCACTTTGTAAGCAACAAAGTAATCATTTGTCTATTTTTTCATCCTTTGGGCCCAATACCTAGCTAACCAATAAAATAATTCCACATCTCATTACTTTATAGTACAATGCATGCATCCAACTCCTGACGATTGGCCATGAAACGCGTAGAGTGTTCATCTAGTGATGCCAAGTTATGCTTGTTCCAACCAACCCCAACGTATCATGTTCTTTGTTTGTACTAATCATGTGAATTTTACATACATTCCCTTTGTTTGAATTGTATTCTCTTTGCTGTCATGAATATTGCTGTCTGTCACAAATCCTGTACCAGTGATCAATCCTCGATTATTAAATGTTTTATGATTACATCAACTTATGTTGGATTTTTATGATTGTATTTTTACATCATAAATGCTTTATTATGTTGCTTAATTATGTTCTCTCAATATCACTATCATGAACTGCCCCTAGGGGATTGTGACACTCGGGTTCCTTTCATGCGATACATCCAGGGCTCAAGTCCTGTGGGAACGCATGGGAACGGAGTTCCTGTACTTTTTCCACAACAGGAACTCAGTTCCCGTTAGCAGCCGTGTCCTGCAAGACTTTGAAGTATGCAAGCTGTGTGGCAGGTGCTACACCAGCAGCTGCTGACACAGCTCACAATAGTAAGTGACGCACACCAGGGGTGGACTGACCATTCAGGCACTGCCAGTAGGGGGCCTCATGACAGCTTCCGCTTCGATCTACCGGTCAATCACAGCTAGCTAACGGGTAGATCAGGTCCCTGCTGCTAAGAGATTGTGTTTAGTCAGACCTCTCGTGATGCGTTCCTCCCCGCCGGCCCCTCATGATTTTCTGTCTCCTCATCTCCCCCCCCCCCCTCCAGTCTCCTGCATACTTGCTCTGTGTGTCCCACTGAATCCCCCCTCCTCCATCTTCAGTGCCATATGATGAGAGAACCCAGAGGAGGGACACAGCTATTCTGCTCACAGGACATGCAGGGAGAGAGGTGAGCTGAGGGAGGAACATCAGTTTGGGGTGGTAAGCTGAGCACAATACCTGGCAAAGTTTAATGCCAGGAGGGAAGTTTATGTGGAAATATGTGAAGGGTTGGAATAGCAGCGAGTGTGTGTTGGAGCCCCTGCAGAGTTTGCAGCCCCTCCAAGATAACATACATCTCCTAAGCAGGAACACATCACTATCTCCCCAAGCATTCTGTCCAGATAATGTGCAGTTCATTTATCACCTTTCCGTTTAACCCTGTGTTATCCAAACTCTGTTCAATGAAAAGTGTAAACTCACCACATAAACACTCTATATACAAAATAACATTCCCCAATAAAGATCAGAACATGATGTTCACATTTGCATGGAAGCACAATTGTATGAATGCTGATTATTCAGAGAATTACCGGATTTATGTTTATTGAGGATTGTTTTTTGTTAATGTACTAACAGTTAGGCTTCATACACAGAAAACAAAAATTGGATGAAAAATACCACTTTTGAAGCGTTCGTGCATATGCACGCACCCAGGAACATCCGCGACCGCCGGGTCCCCCTGGATTACGGTAAACGGCCGCTGATAGCAGCCGTTTACCACGTGATCGCTCCGTCAAATGACGAACATCTGTCAAATGTAAACACACCAGCGTCATTTCCATGACATGACTCTGTACCGATCGTTTGCAGCGCTGTGGGCACTACAGATCCAGCCCACAGCGCTGCTCAGTGCCAATACTATGCCAGTACTCTGCCATAGTATGCAATACTCTGCCCAATACTCTGCCCAATACTATGTAATACTCTGCAAATACTCTGCCAATACTCTGCCAATACTCTGCCAATACTCTGCCAATACTCTGCCAATGCTATGTAATAGTATGTAATACTCTTCCAATACTCTGCAAATACTCTGCAAATACTATGCAAATACTATGCCAATACTCTGCCAATACTCGCCAATACTCTGCCAATACTCTGCCAATACTATGTAATACTCTTCCAATACTTGCCAATACTCTGAAATAAATTTTAACAGAAACAAAGAATTTTTTTTCTTTTTTTTTCTTTTACTGAATTTTCAGTCTTTTTTGATTTATATCACAAAAAAAAAAAAAAAAACAGCGGTGATTAAATACCACCAAAAGAAAGCTCTGTTTGTGTGAGAAAAAAAAGGACAAATATTTCATATGGGTACAGTGTTACATGACTGAGTTATTGTCATTCAAAGTGTGAGAGCACCGAAAGCTGAAAATTGGTCTGGGTAGGAAGGGGGTTTAAGTGCCCAGTGGGTAAGTGGTTAAAGTCCCATTCCTACCCCCCCTCTTTGGTTTTTATACATATATATATATATATGCAGGGATGGAGGCTTGTTTGGTGTAAAGTTCCAGGCTGAGACAGGTCGCAACCCTTTTACAAATTCTGCTTTAAGCACTCCTCGCCCCCTTACATGCCACATTTGGCATGTCATTTTTCTTTTTTTGGGGGGGGGGGGGGGGGGGGGGGGGGTGTGTACCTTATTTTTAGTGGGACTTCCTGTCCCACTTTCTGCTTCCTCTTTTTGGCCGCGTAGGCGACTCCTCCTCTCGCCCTAGGCCGGCCCCTCCCTGCCAGTGATCTTCTGGGACGCAACACAGGTTCCAGATTGTCTGGCCAACAGCAGAGCGCAGTGCGACTCGCACATACGCAGCGCGCACCCGGGCCGTGAAGCCGTAAGCTGTCACGGCCGGGTGCCCACAGTTGCTACAATGGCGCCAAGGAGAGGAGGGGGAGAGGAGCTAGCCTCCGGGGCGGCCGCATCGCTGGACCGTGGGGCAGGTAAGTGTCAGTTTATCAAAAGTCAGCAGCTACGCTTTTTGCAGCTGCTGACTTTTAATAAATGAAAAAAACAGGTGGAACTCCGCTTTAAGGATACTATTAATTTTTTACTAATTATTAAAGATTAGACATGTGCACAATAGAAAAATTTGTTTATTTTCGTTTCGTTTCTTTTGTTTCCGTTGATTCGTAACGATTCGTAAATTCGTAAGTCGTCGGTGTTCGTATTCGTAACGATTCGTACATTCGTAAGAGTTAATCTTTCGTTGATTCATTTTTCCGTTAGTTTAATTTTCGTTTATTCGAAATTCGGACGCATTCGTATTTTCGTAGATTTAGTTACATTCGTAATTTCGTTAGATTGATTTATTCGTACTTTCGTAACATTGTTTTCGTAGATTCGTAATCGGAGCATAATTCAATTGCTATTATTACATTGTAAGAGACACGGAAAATTACGAATCGAAAAAAAAAGTTACGAATGTACAAATTTTTTCGTTCAATCTATTTCGAAGCACGTTAAGAAGCGCCATTGTAAGAGACACGGAAAATGACGAATGGAAAAAAAAAAAAAAAAGTTACGAATGTACGAATTTTTTCGTTCGATCCATTCGAAGCACGTTAAGCAGCACCATTGTAAGGGACACGGAAAATTACCAATTCAACCAAAAAAAAAAAGTTATGAATGTACGAATTTTTTCGTTCATTTTGATTTTCGTTGTTCCTGTTTTCATTTTTCGGATTTTCTTCTTTCGTAGTTTCGTTGTTTCTAATTTGGTTATTTCGGATTTTCGTTGTTTTTTGTATTTGTTCGATTCGAACGTTCGTTATTCGTTAAAATTTTGTTCATTCATTCGTACCATAACGAATGAACGAATATAACAAATTTTAATGGAAAACTAAAAAAAAACTAAACGAATTGCACGTCTATTAAAGATTTTGTAATTCCCGAGTAACAATCAATGTGAAAGCTGTCTATAGTTCTATCCCCTATGAGAAAGACCTCTGGGTTTTAGGACAGTTTTTGCAATAAGGAGGGCAACCGGAGAACACAAGTTGAACAACTTTATTCTTGAACTTCTAAAGTTTTGTGCTTACTTACAACGTTTTTTTTATTTGGTGGCTCCCACTTTCTCAGGGTGCACGTAACAATGGGGAATTATTGTGCCACATTCCTACGCCAATTTGTACCTGAGGGAGGTGATGGGCCATCTATGTACATGTGCCACACTCTTACCGGGCACAGGTATATAGATGACGTATTTATCGCCCCGGATGGTTCTAAGATCGAGCTACAAAATGGTCTATTCCATATGAATTCCAACTAATATAACTCAAAGTTCTACCATCCTGAGCACAATACTTTCCTTAACACCAAGATACGATTGGGGATGTCTTGGCGTCTTGAAAGTACTCTTGTCAGGATTCAGGTCTGAACCTGCAACCTTTGCTGTGTCTGGCGATGTATCTTCTTGCTCTGCCACCTGCAATGCTTGACTGCTCCCTGGACACTTCCTTGAATGATCCTGCCTTGAACCTGGTTTCCGTTGAACTTTGAACCCTTTGCTCCTCCCATGACCTTCCTGATTCAAACCATGTTTCTGTATTTCCTGTTTCCCAGATTATTGTGCTCTCTTAAGCCAATACAGTATCGCGCTCTTGTCACTCCTGTTGCTGTTCCTATCTTCGCTACCACTCATTACTGACCTTTGGCTTGTTGCTTGACTATGCTTCTGCTTGATCTTAACCTGCTATATCTGCTACTGGACCCTGGCTTGCTTACCGCCTTGGGGGGCCATCCTGAAGACTGTGACCTGGTACTAACAAGCAGCAAAATCCATTTACACCATCAGGAGCTCTGGTTAGGCCAATTTTCAGTGCTGTCAGACATGTAATCAGGGCACCGACCATCAGTGCCTTGATTACAATACACCACCACCAGTGCCAGCAGTCAGTGCCCACCAGTGCCAGCAATCAGTGCCCACAAGTGCCAGCAATCAGTGTCCACAAGTGCCACCAATCAGTGCCCATTAGTGATGCCAGTCAGTGCTGGCTATCAGTGCTGCCTACCAGTTCTGCCCATCAATGCCCATCATTGCTGCCCATCATTACCCATCAGTGCCACCCATCAATGCCGCCTATCCATGCCACCTATCAGTGCCCACCAGTGCCACCCTTTAGTGCCGTCTATCAGTGCTTATCAGTGCCACCTATCAGTGCCCATAAGTGCGACATATAAGTGCCTCCTCATCAGTGTCACCTAATCGGTGCCCATAAGTGCCACCTCATCAGTGCCCATCAGTGTAGCCTTTCAGTGCCCATCAGTGCTGCCTCATCAGCACACATTAGTGAAGGAAGAAAATTAATTATTTACAAAATTTACTGACAGAAACTAAGAAAAACTTTTTTATATTTACTTTTTTTGTAAAAAATAAAAAAAACCCCAAAAGAAAGCTCTATTTGTGTGAAAACAATTATAAAAATTTCACATGGTTACAGTGTAGCCTGACTGCGCAATTGTCATTCAAAGTGCAACAGCGCTGAAAGCTGAAAATTGGCCTGGGCAGGAAGGGGGTGAAAGTGCCTGGTAGGCAAGTGGTTAATCACCACTGGGTTTTTTATTTTTTTTGCTAAACAAATGAAAAAAAACAGTAAGACTAGTAGCTGATTGGTTGCCAACACCCCTGAACTACACATGTGTAGACAAAGAAACCCTCATGATGGGACTTTAGTGGCAACAGGTAATTTGCACAATGAAATGTGACTTGGAGTAGATTAAAATATTATAAAAGTCTCTATTAATACAAAATGTAAAAATAAAAAGGTTACAATGCATATAAAAGATGGTTCTAACAAAGTATCTAATTGCAAAATACTCAGGTTTTCAATTGAAATCACCAAAGATGATAGTCAGATGGTAAACAACCAACGCGTTTCAACAAAACTATCTTCTTCAGGGGTGCATAAACAATGGGGAAATTACATTACTTTCTATAACAAAAGCATAACATTAGAAAACATACAAATACTACATGGAGTATAAATTATACTTATATAAACAGTTTCATTGCTATATAGTGTTGGTACCTTTAAGGTGATGAGAACATCTTGAATGAAAACCTAGAATTGAAAATGTTACTGCATATTGTCCTCCATGCATCACCAGGGAACAGCGCAACCAGCGTCCAACCAGTGAATCACTGGGGTCAGACAGATCACAGCGGAGAAAGTTGTGTGTGTGTGTGTAATGCTATTGGAAAAAGTAAAGAAATTCAATTTTTGTGACCCAAATATGGGACATGGTGTTACGCAGCTAGAAACTTGTTCTGTAGAAATGTGGGTACCTACACCTGGGGTAAATGCAAGAAAAAATGTGCATAGAGAGTGTATAAGCTGCCAGCACACCACTTGACATATAGTGCAAAAGGATAACAAATTAACAGCGTGGCGCTAAAAAATGAGCAAATAAAACATATATTGATCCAAATCTATAAAGTGAGAAAACAACCCATCTGCAATGGGCAAATGTGGAAAAATGGGAGAAAAATATATATAGTGATGTAAAAAAGATAAAATATAAAAAAACTACAGTAGAACCTTGGATTACGAGCATAATCCGTTCCAGGAGAATGCTTGTAATCCAAAGCACTTGCATATCAAAGCGAGTTTCCCCATAGAAGTCAATGGAAATGAAGATAATTCGTTCCAAATTGACTTCTATTGCATGTAATTCCGCATGTGGCCAGAGGTGGGGGCACCGGGGAGCCTCGGAAATACTCGGGACAGCTCAGCTGAACTCGTCAAGGCTCGGAAACACTCGGGAACTGAGTATTTCCGAGTGATTCTGAGTATTTCCAAACGGCTCTGAACTGTTCTGAGTGTCCCCGGGGGCCCCCCACACCTCTGGTCAAATGCGGTACTGCACACCTCATTAGCTTGAATTCTGCTTGTTTTGCAAGACACTCGCAAACCGAGTCGGAAATTAAAAAAAACAACATCCTAAGAAAGTCCATATAAAGTTCAAATAAACATTGGCAGATAAGTGAAAGTCTCTCTTGTGCTGCTCCACTTGACCTTAACGGTGCAATCAAAGTGATAAGGTTGGCGCGCTTACCACACTCGATGGGCACACATACCGTATAGCACGTGGGTCAAACTGGCAGTCTTGAGGGAATAGCCTCAATGGGTTCCACCACAACAGGAACGGTCCTTGGGAAATGAACTCCACCGGATGTTTGCATAAGATGTTTCAAGCATGGAACTCCAAAGGTGTGCGAGGAATCGCATCAAATGTTGCAGTGATCCATGATCATATGCATAAAAAACAGATAATCGCACTTAGTGCGACTCTGTATGATAGGCTTATTGTAAAAAAAAGAAAAGGGGGGTTTACACTTACAGCAAATCTGATAAAAACAAGCTTATAACTTAAAATATAGACAAATGCAACAATTCCACGAGCGTCACTCAGCGCGTTTCGTCCTGTTGGACATCATCTAGGGTTGCCTAAGCAGTGCCAACAGCTTGGAAATGTCTTCTATTACATGGTAACTAAGGGTTGGATAGTATCGCTTTAAGTGGCATAAGTATTATATTACACCTTCTATAGACAAAAGGCTATCAAAGTGTAGTGCTGGCTCCTGACGAGCAGACGCTATTCTTTTTCAAAGATTAAGTTGCCTGAGGCCACAGTTGGGTTTCAGGCTAATTGTTCTAAATGACTGGTTTCTGTGCCAGTTCAGCTGGGTTGCACTGGTTTCTCCTTGACCGCAGTTGTTGCTGTCACCGCCGGTAAGGATAGAAACGCAGTTCAGCTGGATGCATTGAATACCACCTATTGCTCGGAATCAGCCCAGTGGGAGGGTTTATCCTGCTGTGCATTCTGGGCGATGGTATTTAAGGTACCGACGCCATGTTCCGAGGTGGCTTTTTCTGGGGTCTGCTGCCCCAGCCTCAGGGCCCTCCTGGCCTGGGGTGCGGAGTTATGTATCCTGTGTCTCAGAGCCAACTGGCTCGAGGCAGCGCTGCTCAGAGGGTAGGCCTGAGCGAATCTCGGGACCTATTGATCCAGGGATGGTCCAGTGCCGTCTCGCATGAGGCGAGAGGCCCAGAAACTGGAGGACCCAGGGGAGGACTCTTTCGAGAGAAGACCGTGCACAAGGCTGGTATCTCTGAAGGAGCCTGGAGGCTCAGTTGAAGGACACAATCCGGATCACTATACCTACAGTACCACCGGTTCCGCTGAAAGAGACTGGTATTGTATAGAAATTCTCTTTAACCACTTTCAGACCGGACCAATTTGCAGCCAAAGGACCAGGCCCCTTTTTGCGATTCGGCACTGCGTCGCTTTAACTGACAATTGCGCGGTCGTGCGACGTGGCTCCCAAACAAAATTGACGTCCTTTTTTTCCCACAAATAGAGCTTTCTTTTGGTGGTATTTGATCGCCCCTGCGGTTTTAATTTTTTGCGCTATAAACCAAAAAGAGCGACAATTTTGAAAAAAACGCATTCTTTTTTATTTTTTTGCTATAATAAATATCCCCCAAAAAAATATATAAAAAAACTTTTTTTTTCCTCAGTTTAGGCCGATACGTATTCTTCTACATATTTTTGGTAAAAAATATTGCAATAAGCGATCATTGATTGGTTTGCGCAGAAGTTATAGCGTTTACAAGATAGGGCATAGTTTTATAGCATTTTTATTAATAATTTATTTTTATTAGTAATGGCGGCGATCAGCGATTTTTATTGTGACTGTAACATTATGGCGGACACATCGGACATTTTTGACACATTTTTGGGACCATTGTCATTTATATAGCAATCAATGCTATTTAAATGCATTGATTCCTGTATAAATGACACTGGCATAGAAGGGGTTAACCACTAGGGGCAGTGTAGGGGTTAAGTATGCCTAGGGGTGTGTTTCTTACTGTGGAGGGGCGTGGCTGTCAGCTAGTGAATGCTGATCTCTGCTCCAATCACAGGGAGCAGAGATCAACGTCACTAGTTGCTAGGCAGAACAGGAAGATGCTGTTTATTTCCGCATCTCCCCGTTCAGCCTTCCCGTGAGACGATCGCGGGTGTCCCCGCGGCGATCGAGTCCACGGGACGGCGGCATCTTAAAGGGGACGTATATATATGCCCTTATGCCTGTCCATGCCATTCTGTCGACGTATATCGTCGTGCGCCGGTCGGGAAGCGGTTAATACCTCAGTGACGCTTAACCGCTTTCCGACAGCCGCATGTAACGTGCCCTTTAATTGCCTAGCTGTGGGGTAAAAATCGCTGATCGCCGCCATTACTAGTAAAAAAAAAAATATTAATAAAAATGCTATAAATCTATCCAATATTTTGTAAACGCTATAACTTTTGCGCAAACAAATCAATAATCGCTAATTGCAATTTTTTTTACCAAAAATATGTAGAAGAATACGTATCGGCCTAAACTGAGGAAAAAAATGTTTTTTTATATATTTTTTGGGGATATTTATTAGAGCAAAAAGTAAAACATATTGAATTTTTTTCAAAATTGTCGCTCTATTTTTGTTTATAGCGCAAAAAATAAAAACCGCAGGAGCGATCAAATATCACCAAAAGAAATCTCTATTTGTGGGAAAAAAAGGACGCCAATTTTGTTTGGGAGCCACGTCGCACGACCGCGCAATTGTCAGTTAAAGCGACGCAGTGCCGAATCGCAAAAAGGGGCCTGGTCCTTTGGCTGCAAATTGGTCCGGGGCTGAAAGTGGTTAAGTTAAGTTCACAAGTCTGTGGCAGAGACTGTGTCAAATACCCCACTGGCTGCTAGGTCCAGTGAGAGGGGCTTATCCGGTGGTGGCTGAATCCAGTGAGTGCAACTATTGTCTTCTGGAATTCAAAGGAGATCTTAGAACTCGCAGTACCAGGTGCCTGAACTCATCCCTAATCCTCTGACCCTTTTTATTGAGAGACTTTACTTTAAATAAATAACCATAATAAGGACTAAGTATTGGAAATTCACATTCTTTGGGCCACTTTCCACGGGATGCCCAAGACGGAGAGGCAAGCGGGTGACGTAACGGTAAGCACAGATAAAACCAACAGCTCCTTCGGGGGTCAGTGCTACAAAAGTAAGTAGGGTATCTTCCAATGCTTATATGTTGCATAAAAAGTAAATATACATCATGTGAAGACTTCAAGAAGATATATATATATATATATATATATATATATATATATATATATATATATATATATATATATACACACATACATATGTATACATGTTCATTTGGCTCATGCGTTTGAACGCAGCAGATTTGTCATATTAAATTGTCCAAAGTGATCGGAGTGGATGGACGGGGGGGGGGGGGGGGGGGGGGGGGGGGGGGCGTCAATAGAGGAGGATTTACCCCAGAGCTAAACCTCCAATGTCTGCAACAAAATGAAGTGATGTGGAATACATGGGTTAGTAGCCGTAAAACACACTTAAGGTTGGCTATTATTTGCATAGGCCCAGCAAACAAGGCACTTACCCGGGGTCTGGATATTGATCCGTGTGGTCAGAGGATAAATGGACAGCACAGCAGTGTGTGATGTTCATATGAAGCTTGACAATCAGGGGGGGGGCTGATTTATAACAAGAGGGAGGAGGGGCAGGGCCGGTGCTACCACTAGGCAAACTAGGCAGCCATGGCAAGTGCCACATTCCTCTCCTGTCACCTTCTCATCCCCGGTTGATGTCATCTCTAAAGCTGCTGCAACACACATCACAGGGGGGGTATAGTCTATACAGGGCAGTGTGTGCAGGAAATGGGGCAGTTTCTATGGGAAGGGGGTGTAGAGTTAAAAGGGGGGGCAGTGTATACAGGAAGGGTAGTGTAGGGTTAGAGGGGGAAGTGTATACAGGAAAGGGGGTGTAGGGTTAAAAGGGGGGAAGTGTATACAGGAAGGGTGGTGTAGGCTTAGAGGGGGAAGTGTATTCAGGAAGGGGGTGTAGGGTTAGAGGTGGAAGTATATACAGGAAGGGGGGTGTAGGGTTAAAAGGGGTGGCAGTGTATACAGGAAGGGTGGTGTAGGGTTAGAGGGGGAAGTATATATAGGAAGGGGATGTAGGGTTAAAGGGGGGCAGTGTATATAGGAAGGGGGTGTAGCATTAAAGGAGGGCAGTGTGCACAGGAAGGGGGTGTAGCATTAAAGGAGGGCAGTGTGCACAGGAAGGGGGGCAGTGTGTACAGGAAGGGGGTGTAGGATTAAAGGGGGCAGTGTATACAGGAAGGGGAGAGTAGGGTTAAAGGAGGGGGAAATATGTGCAGGAAGGGGGGCAATGTGCACATTTTTTTGGGGGGGTGCAAGTAGCTGGTCTTTCCTAGGGCACAAAATAGTCTAGCACCGGCCCTGAGGAGGGGGCGGAAAGCCATGGGCGTGCCTGATTGTTCTTCATGGCAACAAGCCCTGAACACCGAATGTGAAAACTCCCCCCCCCGGCCTAGCGGGATGCCGCAATGCCCCACCTTCCGGCGGGATGACGTCACGTGCCACACAGCCGCCGGCGCACAAAGAAGGCCAGATAGAGCATGCGGGAAAGCATGGAGAGGGACCACCCATGCAGCCACGCCCGAATGACTCTGGGAAGGCCGATTCGGCCTCCTATGCTAAGAACAGGCAGGAAACAGCCTTTTTGCGCCATGTGGGGACACAGGTGGGTTGTCTGGAAAGCCAAATGCCCCCCCCCCAGTGGACGGATGAAATAATGCAGTCAAAATGTTGTCTGATTACAATAAAAATGTATAAAGCATCATAATGTCAGTCCCTCCAATACATTGGGGGCAGGAGGAAAATATAGGAAAATGTAGATTGATTCTAAGTAAATTCTGCCCCGCCTCCCCTTCCTGTCCAGGTTCCGGCGGTCGGCAAGGAAGGATTGCGGTTTACCCATCAGTCCCAACCCTGTGCTGCTCTCTTGCTTATGGATAGGCCCTCAGGCAGCCTAGCAGCCAAATGCCCCTGGGATAGGCCCAATCTCTGGCCTAGCAGCCCGGGGGCAATACAACACACGTCCACCTAGACAGCCGTCCAGGTGGCACAGAACACAGATCACCTAGCTCCACCCAAATATATAGGCTCTCCCAGCAGGCCAAGGGATCCAAGAAAACCCCTGCCCATTGGCTGAGATCCCATATATATATATATATTTTTTTAATTTATTACAGGATTTATATAGCGCCAACAGTTTACGCAGTGCTTTACAATATAAAAGGGAGAAAATACAGTTATAATACAATAAAATACAAGAGGATTAAGAGGGCCCTGCTCAGAAGAGCTTACAATCTAATAGGGTGGGGGAGTTGGTACAAAAGGTTGCAACTATGGGGAATGAGCTGATGGAAGTGTATCAGAATGATATGAAGGTGCTCAACATAACCTGACCTTGGGTTGCCCTTCTTGTATCTAGTACCACCAAGTACCCGGCCACCTTGTGGTAGAAGAGAAAAGTGCAACAAGGTCAAACTTAGGGAGAAATCAATAGATCTCTAACAATCAATCTGGATAACTACTCCTGGTAAGTAAATTTGTGAGGAGCATTCCTGCCTAAAATCCAGGGTGCTACATCTATGTATAGTTTATACTATGAGAAACAATTAATAGAAATAAAGATTAATCACTGCACTATAATATCTACAGAGCAGCTGGCATAAAAATGTTGGTAACAATAAGACAAGGGAAAATACAGGTATATTTGACAGAAAATCTGCAAATATAGAGTCCACTGTAATTTAGCATGAAGAGTCCATGTTCAGAAAAACTGGAATCACCCACGGTGTATACAGGACAAACTAAGGTGAATTAAATTATCCTCCACCGAACACCAACAGGGCCTCTTACCACAAACAGTGGACGGGCCTCTTACTACAAACAGTGGACCACTAAGTTATAGGTGGTCAAACAGGCATAATATATCCATAATATCACGACTCCGCTCAGGTAACAGATAGCTGGATCTCGTATAAACTCAACATATGATGGACTCGCAGGTTCCTTTCAGCGATGATGCTGCTGGGTTAAACGATTATGCATGACAGTGGGATGAATAGACGTTTAGGGTAAAGCGCAGCTGCTGAACCAGCCAAATTTTGATCTGTCTATGTTCGGCTTCAATTATCGTATCTGTCAGACAGATCTATGCCTGTGTATGGTTGACTAGCAGACCTGTCAGCGTCCAAACTGCTAGGTGGTGGCAAGCTAATGTTAATCATGTGACTGGCGTGCAGATGTATGTGTGCCACAGGGACATTGATTAACACCGGGATTATGGTTTGCAGGATAACTTGACAAATCCCAGAAGTGTGTAAAATTTGCTAGACTGCTCCCTAACCCTTAGAGCAAACAAGATTGTATGTAAGATTTGTATGTGCCTATGTATGGCCAACCAGCTAAATATGGGTGAAGCCTTCCTCTATTTGTGCCCTGAGGTATTGCAGGCTGAATCAGGTTTATCACAGCTGGTTTTGCTTGTTTAACAGAAGCTCCTCTCTCATTTCCTCCGGCACCAAACAAGGTCCTCGCCTCGGTTAGCTGCTCGACTTGACAGTTATGAATGGTGGTTATGGGTGGGGTTGGTGGGTTCCAATCAGTAGAAGTGACCATAGCAGAGTACCTAGTATGGGGAGAACATGGAAATGGTTAATTAGAGAAGGGAAATTTATAAAATAATAGGAGGAAAATATCTGAGCACTCGGAGACTATTACTCATCATATTTACTCAGAATTATTCATCTAGATTACAGATGTTGAGCAGCTTCATATCATTCTGATACAGGAAGCCAGATGATAGGCTGTGATAGTATTAGACTTTCCATGTGATCCGACCATCCACTGACCACAAGCGACTCCACAAAACCTTCTTTACTTTAATATATTATCAACTTCTTCTTGGACACTAGCCCCCCATTGAAACCACGATAGAGACCCCAGGCCCCTACCGTCTAACCATCTGGAGAGCGCTTCAACTGCATCATTATTTGCAGTCTTTGCCAAATCCTCAAGGTGTCAGTCGCAATCTAACAACTTTTGAGGAGTACCGCTCCGACGGAGGAACCTTACCCCAGGTTCTCTCTAAAACGTACAATTTACTGATTACTCCTTCCGAACCTCCAGAGTCATCCTGCCTGAAACATTGGGAAACAGACCTACACCAAACTTTCACAGCCCGGCAGTGCCAAAACATTATTAGGTTTTCCCTAAAACCATCTGTGACGGTTCCTGTACTCAAGGTGTCCCCCGCAAATGCTTCCTAAGTCCTGGAACATGAGTCCAATGGATCTGGCTATAGGAGCCCCCCAAGAACTAGACAACACCAGTCTTGGAGTACATCAGGAATGATCTTTATTTGACATGTCACACACATACAGTGGTGTGAAAAAGTGTTTGCCCCCTTCCTCATTTCCTGTTCCTTTGCATGTTTGTCACACTTAAGTGTTTCGGAACATCAAACCAATTTAAACAATAGTCAAGGACAACACAAGTAAACACAAAATGCAATTTGTAAATGAAGGTGTTTATTATTAAAGGTGAAAAAAAATCCAAACCATCATGGCCCTGTGTGAAAAAGTGATTGCCCCCCTTGTTAAAACATACTATAACTGTGGTTGTCCACACCTGAGTTCAATTTCTCTAGCCACACCCAGGCCTGATTATTGCCACACCTGTTCACAATCAAGGCATCACTTAAATAGGAGCTGCTTGACACAGTAAGGTCCACCAGAAGATCCTTAAAAGCTACACATCATGCCGAGACCCAAAGAAATTCAGGAACAATTGAGAAAGAAATTAATTGAGATCTATCAGTCTGGAAAGGGTTATAAAGCCATTTCCAAAGCTTTGGGAATCCAGCGAACCACAGTGAAAGCCATTATCCACAAATGGCGAAGACATGGAACAGTGGTGAACCTTCCCAGGAGTGGCCGGCCGCCCAAAATTACCCCAAGAGCGCAGCGACGACTCATCCAAGAGGTCACAAAAGACCCCACAACAACGTCCAAGGAACTGCAGGCCTCACTTGCCTCAGTTAAGGTCAGCGTTCATGCCTCCACCATCAGGAAAAGACTGGGCAAAAATGGCCTGCATGGCAGAGTTCCAAGGAGAAAACCACTGCTGAGCAAAAAGAACATCAAAGCTCGTCTCAATTTCTCCACAACACATCTTGATGATCCCCAAAACTTTTGGGACAACATTCTGTGGACCGATGAGACAAAAGTGGAACTCTTTGGAAGGTGTGTGTCCAAGTATATCTGGCGTAGAAGGAACACTGCATTTCAGAAAAGAACATTATACCAACAGTAAAATATGGTGGTGATAGAGTGATGGTCTGGGGCTGTTTTGCTGCTTCAGGACCTGGAAGACTTGCCGTGATAAAAGGAACTATGAATTCTGCTGTCTACCAAGAGATCCTGAAGGAGAATGTCCGACCATCTGTTCGTGTACTCAAGCTGAAACGAACTTGGGTTCTGCAGCAGGACAATGATCCTAAACACACCAGCAAGTCCACCACCGAATGGCTGAAGAAAAACAAAAATGAAGACTTTGGAGTGGCCTAGCCAAAGTCCTGACCTGAATCCTATTGAGATGTGTGGTATGACCTTAAAAAGGCCGTTCATGCTCGAAAACCCTCTAATGTAACTGAATTAGGACAATTCTGCAAAGATGAGTGGGCCAAAATTCCTCCAGGACGCTGTAAAAGCCTCATTGCACGTTATCGCAAACGCTTGGTTGCAGTTGTTGCTGCTAAGGGTGGCCCAACCAGTTATTAGGTTTAGGGGGCAATCACTTTTTCACACAGGGCCATGATGGTTTGGATTTTTTTTCACCTTTAATAATAAACACCTTCATTTACAAATTGCATTTTGTGTTTACTTGTGTTGTCCTTGACTATTGTTTAAATTGGTTTGATGTTCCGAAACACTTAAGTGTGACAAACATGCAAAGGAACAGGAAATGAGGAAGGGGGCAAACACTTTTTCACACCACTGTATATACAGCCAGATGACTAAAACCTAACCTAATTAGCATGAGCTAATTATCTTAACCGCTTCCCGACCGCCCCATGTAGATATACGTCTACAGAATGTCACGGGCAGGCAAAACCACGTACCTGTACGTGGCCCTTTAAATGCCTGCCCGTGGGTCACGCGCGCGCCGCCAGCGGCGCTCTCGCCTCCCGGTCGGGAGCTCCGTGACCCCGGCCGCGGGACCAGCGGACCCGATCCCCGCTGGTGTCCCGCGATCGGGTTACGGAGCTGAAGAACGGGGAGAGGTATGTGTAAACAAACCTCTCCCCGCGCTTCCTACTCTGCCTGTCATTGATTGGCTGTTCCCGGTCATCGGGAAAGCCGATCAATGACGTCAGACGTCAGCCCCGCCCCCTAATGTAAAAAAAAACACACACGTCAGAGCCCATAACCCCTCACCCTAGTGGTTAACTCTTTCACTACAACTGTCATTTATACAGGAATCCATGCATTTAAATAGCATTGATTGCTGTATAAATGACAATGGTCCCAAAAATGTGTCAAAAATGTCCGATGTGTCCGCCGTAATGTCGCAGTCACAATAAAAATCGCTGATCGCCGCCATTACTAGTAAAAAAAAAAATATTAATAAAAAATGCTATAAAACTATCCCCTATTTTGTAAACGCTATAACTTTTGCGCAAACCAATCAATAATCGCTAATTGTGATTTTTTTTTACCAAAAATATGTAGAAGTATACGTATCGGCCTAAACTGAGGAAAAAATATGTTTTTTTATATATTTTTTGGGGATATTTATTATAGCAAAAAGCAAAAAATATTGCATTTTTTTTCAAAATTGTCGCTCTATTTTTGTTTTTGTAGCGCAAAAAATAAAAACCGCAGGGGCGATCAAATACCACCAAAAGAAAGCTCTATTTGTGGGAAAAAAAGGACGCCAATTTTGTTTTGGAGCCACGTCGCACGACCGCGCAATTGTCAGTTAAAGCGACGCAGTGCCGAATCGCAAAAAGGGGCCTGGTCCTTTGGCTGCCAATTGGTCCGGGGCTGAAGTGGTTAACAGAAGCTCCTCTCTCATTTCCTCCGGCACCAAACAAGGTCCTCGCCTCGGTTAGCTGGTCGACTTGACAGTTATGAATGGTGGTTATGGGTGGGGTTGGTGGGTTCCAATCAGTAGAAGTGACCATAGCAGAGTACCTATTATGGGGAGAACATGGGAATGGTTAATTAGAGAAGGGAAATTTATAAAATAATAGGAGGAAAATATCTGAGCACTCGGAGTCTATTACTCATCATATTTACTCAGAATTATTCATCTAGATTACAGATGTTGAGAAGCTTCATATCATTCTGATACAGGAAGACAGATGATAGGCTGTGATAGTATTAGACTTTCCATGTGATCCGACCATCCACCGAGTGACTCCACAAAACCTTCCTTAATTTAATATATTATAAAGAAAGAAATATACATTAAAAGCCTCAACTTCTTCTTGGACACTAGCCCTCCATTGAAACTATGATGGAGACCCCTGCCGTCTAACCATCTGGAGAGCGCTTCAACTGCATCATTATTTGCAGTCTTTGCCAAATCCTCAAGGTGTCAGTCGCAATCTAACAACTTTTGAGGAGTACCGCTCCGACGGAGAGGAACCTTACCCCAGGTTCTCTCTAAAACGTACAATTTACTGATTACTCCTTCCGAACCTCCAGAGTCATCCTGCCTGAAACATTGGGAAACAGACCTACACCAAACTTTCACAGCCCGGCAGTGCCAAAACATTATTAGGTTTTCGCTAAAACCATCTGTGACGGATCCTGTACTCAAGGTGTCCCCCTGCAAATGCTTCCTAAGTCCTGGAACATGAGTCCAATGGATCTGGCTATAGGAGCCCCCAAGAACTAGACAACACCAGTCTTGGAGTACATCAGGAATGATCTTTATTTGACATGTCACACACATATATACAGCCAGATGACTAAAACCCAACCTAATTAGCATGAGCTAATTATCTTAATCAACACTGGACTCCTTCACTCAATTGCAGGGCTAATTAGCACACACAACAATAGGTGAAATATTCTTTAGAATCTGTGTCAAGCCAGACCAGCCTCATCTACATTACACAAGGCAACTGTCACGTACCTGGTGGTGCGAGCCCGAGATTGCAGAGAGAGACCTCCCTTGCGTCTCCCACTCCTGGTTCCCTGGTGTGGGGACAGGAGAGCCAGGAGTGAGGAGGAGCATGGGTGCCTGGCAGGATCAACAGACCGGTAGAGTGGTCAAGTCAGCTGGCGGACACGGTGGAAGCCTGGATAGCAGGGAAGGCTGGATACAGACTGATGAGCAGGAAACAGGTTAGCAGAGCGGGCAGGATCTTTAGCAAGCAGGCTCACAGGTAAACTGGATAGCAGAGCTGGCAGGGTCTTTAGCAAGCAGGCTCGCAGGTAAACTGGATAGCAGAGCTGGCAGGATCTTTGGCAAGCAGGCTCACAGGTAAACCGGATAGCAGAGCTGGCAGGGTCTTTAGCAAGCAGGCTCACAGGTAAACTGGATAGCAGAGCTGGCAGGATTTTTGGCAAGCAGGCTCACAGGTAAACCGGATAGCAGAGCTGGCAGGGTCTTTAGCAAGCAGGCTCACAGGTAAACTGGATAGCAGAGCTGGCAGGGTCTTTAGCAAGCAGGCTCACAGGTAAACTGGATAGCAGAGCTGACAGGAACTGGACAACGGCTTGGCAAGCAGGTTCACAGGTAAACTGGATAGCAGAGCTGACAGGAACTGGACAACGGCTTGGCAAGCAGGTTCACAGGTAAACTGGATAGCAGAGCTGACAGGAACTGGACAACGGCTTGGCAAGCAGGTTCACAGGTAAACTGGATAGCAGAGCTGACAGGAACTGGACAACGGCTTGGCAAGCAGGTTCACCGGTAAACTGGATAGCAGAGCTGACAGGAACTGGAAGCAGGAAACAGAACCACTGAATGGGCTGGAGACAGACAGGTGATCAGGTTCGTTACAGGGATCAGACTGCAGACTGGACAGAGACCTTGCAGGGAACCAGAGTTCATCAAGGAAGTCAGGTAATGAATCAAAACTGGAAGCAAGGTACAATGGATCGGGCAGGAGGATGGTCATAGGAAGCCGGGGTCGGGTACAGGCAGAAAGCTGGATAGTCTATGGCAAGCCGGGTCAAAGGAACAGATATAACAGGATCAGATTTACTACACCACAACGCTGTAGAGCAGACAGCAAAGACCGTCTGCACAGGTCAGGCTTAAATAGGCCGGCTGGTGCTAACTAGAGCGCGCGCCCGTCTCCCAGTGCGCGGTTGTACACGTGCACGCGCCCGGGCGCGCACGCGCATGCGCAGTGGAATCTGAGGGCCGGGACGGCACGGGTTTAAGTTTCTGGCAGGATCTTCATGACAGCGACAGACAGGCTGGCTGGAGTTGACTACATTAGCATCTGACAGTGTGTTATCCCAACAGCATGGGACAACACACATTATATATACATATATACAGCATATACATATCCACAGTCTATGTCTTGGGGGGCCAGCATGGACCTAAATCCAAGTAAAACCAGCTCAGCGGTCCCTAGGCATACAGCTCACAAAGAGCACCGTTCCCCCAAATGCCAGGGCCCGTAATCACAAGGCAAGAGGCTTGCATTCAGTCCCCTCCAACAGCCTCTGTCCCGGCTAGGTCTGTCACACCATCCATCTGCACAAAGATTCAGGCAACAAATTACAAGATTCTGACGAGATGGTACTGTACTCCTTTACTACTACCGTGTTTCCCCGATAGTAAGACACCCCCGATTGTAAGACGTATCGGGAGTTTCAGAGGGGTCAGCTAATATAAGCCGTACCCCGAAAGTAAGACATATGTCTTACTTTCGGGGAAACACGGGGGATTTGCCTCCAGTGATGGAAGGGAACACAGAGTGGGGCTGGGGGGGGGGGCCCCACCCCGGGGGGGGGGGGGGTGCCAGGCCAGTGCCCTCCCCCTCCGACTGAAGAGACAGCGCCGTTTTCAGGGCTCGAGTCCAGGGGGAACGCCGTTCCCTTTGCAGGACCAGAGCCGCCGCCAGAGCCGAATGAGATGCATGCAGAGTAGCGCAGGAAGCGTCTATCTGTCATACGTTTTCTCTCATGTCACTCAGCGCTGCTCGCTCCCCGGCGGCCCCTCCTCTCTTCTCGTCAATCCCCATTGGCTTGAGACATCATCTGGGATAGACGAGAAGAGAGGAGGGGCCGCCAGGGAGCGAGCAGCGTGACATGAGAGAAAACGTATGACAGACAGACGCTTCCTGCGCTACTCTGCATGCTCGCAAGTAAGATCCCCAGATGTGCCCTGTAATGTGCCCCATGCCCTGATGCCCTAATGTGCCCCATGCCCCATAATGTGCCCAGATGTGCTATGTGCCCCATAATGTGCCCAGATGTGCTATGTGCCCCATAATGTGCCCAGATGTGCTATGTGCCCCATAATGTGCCCAGATGTGCTATGTGCCCCATAATGTGCCCTGATGTGCTATGTGCCCCATAATGTGCTATGTGCCCTATAATTTTCCCTGATGTGCCCCATAATATGCCCAGATGTGCCCCGAGCCGACAATTTTTTCCCAATATAAGACATACCCCGAAAGTAAGACATAGTGGGGCTTTTAGGGATAAAAAGAAAGTAAGACACTGTCTTACTTTCGGGGAAACACGGTACATACATTTTACCCCACAACTACGGACCACTGTTGGAGATGTCGGGAGGGAAGGGGAACATTGCTCCATATATTGTGGTCCTGCCCCTAAACTCAACCACTTCTGGACGGAAGTCCGGAGAATTACTCGGAAGTTTACTGATTATGAGATCCCTGACGATTCGACTTTTTTCCTATTATATGTGTAGCGCCGACACTTTATTAAAGTGTGCGCTATAATGTAAATCTATTTTTTTCCAGAACTAACTAACAGAGTTTTGGGGGTTAATTGTACAGGTCTTTTACTTTGGCATTGGTTTGGCTGGGCTGTACTTTAGTTCTGCCTTGTCATAGGTGCAGTGAGGCCCCTGTGACAGGCTGAGAACGGAGCCTGGTTGGACGTGTTAGATACCCATCTTTCTCAGAGCCAATCACTGGGTGCGTCTGGCCCCGCTGTGTAGTCTGGGAAGGGGTATTTAAGATGCTGAAGTCACGTGTTCAGGGTTCGGCTTGCTCTTCTGTTCCTGGTTCCGGTCCGGACCAACCCTGTGAGGGGTTCCCGGACCCAGGAGCGTCTGCTGTCCCATAAGCATGGTCAACCTGACCAGCCCCAGAGGCCCTCATGGTCTGGGGTGGGGATCTGTTCGTTCCCGAGCCTCGGAACTGGCTAGTTTGAGTAACTGAAGGAGGATTCGGAGGTGTCCCGGTGTGCTTTCGGCATTGGAGGGACACAGCAACTCGTACAAGTGACCAGGGGAGGACTCTTCATAAGATGGCCAAGAAGTTGGCTGCTCGGTAAGAGCATGGGAGCTGCAGTTGTATGGACACTAGAGAATCCACACTTCACACAGTATCACCAAGAAGGCTGAGAGATCCGGGGACTGTGAGAAAGGTTCCTACTTCTCTTCACTTACAATCTAGTCTGACGCAGAGACTTTGCAAAGTTTTCCGAGTCACATGTTGGCTGCTAAATCTACCGCTAGAGGTTTATCCAGCAGTGAAGCACCAAGTTGCGAGTGGCTACTCTCTGGGCTATCTAAGAGACATTCAGTTGATGTCAGCAGTTCTAAGTGCCTGAGTTTTATCACCCGTGCCCTCTATTCCCAACTGAGAGACTGTGTTACAGTTGGATGATACCCCTGCAAATAAAAATCCTAAAAAGGACTTTTTGCGTCAGCTTATGAAGTTACTGGGTACTAACCCTGGGAATACCTAGACAAACGAACGACGAGCTACAACGAGGAGGAGGTAATTGGTAAGCCCTGAGAAAACAGCAGCTCCTTCGGGGGTCAGTGCTACACAAAAATTCCAGAAAAAATGTATAAAAAAAAAATCAATTACCTTATTTATTGGCGTATAACACGCACCTTTTCCCCCTTAAAATCAGGGGAAACGATCCCCGCCAATCTCCGAAGATCGACTGCCAACCGATCTGAATACACATCACACCACTACTGCCAAGGGTGTTACCCTGAGGTCCCTAGAAAGCCTTTGGGGGTCAGGGGTGCTACATGTTGATACAAGGTGCCCTGTTTACAATGACGCTGAAGTATCTGTTCACACGTGTTGTATTTGCACTGTTCTGGGCAGGGCTGCCCAATGCAGGACAGGCCAAAAGGCGCCTTGTCCTCTATCAGGCCAATGTACTGTGGTGGTGAGCTCTGTAAAAAAAAGGATGGCACACAGTACTGTTTCGAGAGCAGTGTGGTGCGTCCACCACATCACACAGTGCTGTGGCCAGTAATACTTATATTAATATTAATATATATACTATACTATATTATATTAATACAATGTTGCTTATGACATTTCCATATACAGTATCTCACAAAAGTAAGTACACCCCTCACATTTTTTGCAAATATTTTATTGTATATTTTTATGTGACAACACTGAAGAAATGACACTTGTCTACAATGTAAAGTAGTGAGTGTACAGCTTGTATAACAGTGTAAATTTGCTGCCCCCTCAAAATAACTCAACACACAGCCATTAATGTCTAAACCGCTGGCAACAAAAGTGAGTACACCCCTAAGTGAAAATGTCCAAATTGGGCCCAATTAGCCATTTTCCCTCCCCGGAGTCATGTGACTCGTTAGTGTTACAAGGTCTCAGGTGTGAATGGGGAGCAGGTGTGTTCAATTTGGTGTTATCGCTCTCACTCTTTCAGACTGGTCACTGGAAGTTCAACATGGCAAAAAACTCTCAGGATGTAACAAAAAAAAATTGTTGCTCTATATAAAGATGGCCTAGGCTATAAGAAGATTGCCAAGACCCTGAAACTGAGCTGCAGCGCGGTGGCCAAGACCATACAGCGGTATAACAGGACAGGTTCCACTCAGAACAGGCCTCGCCGTGGTCCACCAAAGAAGTTGAGGTCACGTGCTCAGCATCATATCCAGAGGTTGTCTTTGGGAAATAGACGTATGAGTGCTGCCAGCATTGCTGCAGAGGTTGTAGGGGTGGGGGGTCAGCCTGTCAGTGCTCAGACCATACGCCGCACACTGCATCAAATTGGTCTGCATGGCTGTCATCTCAGAGATAATCAACAAGAAAGCCTGCAAACAGTTTGCTGAAGACAAGCAGACTAAGGACATGGATTACTGGAACCATGTCCTGTGGTCTGATGAGACCAAGATAAACTTATTTGGTGTCAGATGGTGTGACGCGTGTGTGGGGGCAACCAGGTGAGGAGGACAAAGACAAGTGTGTCTTGTCTACAGTCAAGCATGGTGGTGGGAGTGTCATGGTCTGGGGCTGCATGAGTGCTGCCAGCACTGGGGGGGCTACAGATCATTGAGGGAACCATGAATGCCAACATGTACTGTGACATATTGAAGCAGAGCATGATCCCCTCCCTTCAGAGACTGGGCCGCAGGGCAGTATTCCAACATGATAACCACCCCAAACACACCTCCAAGACCACCACTGCCTTGCTAAAGAAGCTGAGGGCAAAGGTGATGGACTGGCCAAGCATGTCTCCAGACCTAAACCCTATTGAGCATCTGTGGGGCATCCTCAAATGGAAGATGGAAGAGTGCAAGGTCTCCAACATCCACCAGCTCCGTGATGTCATCATGGAGGAGGGGAAGAGGACTCCAGTGACAACCTGTGAATCTCTGGTGACCTCCATGCCCAAGAGGGTTAAGGCAGTGCTGGAAAATAATGGTGGCCACACAAAATATTGCCACTTTGGGCCCAATTTGGACATCTTCACTTAGGGGTGTACTCACTTTTGTTGCCAGCAGTTTAGACATTAATGGCTGTGTGTTAATTTATTTTGTGGGGACAGCAAATTTACACCGTTATACAAGCTGTACACTCACTACTTTACATTGTAGACAAGTGTCATTTCTTCAGTGTTGTCACATGAAAAGATAGAAGAAAATGTTTACAGAAATGTGAGAGGTGTACTTACTTTTGTAAGATACAAGAAAAGCAATAAAGTGGAATTAAAGCATTAGGCAGTTCCTCTCAGTGACCGTGTATTCAGAGTGTATGCTGGTGTGTACAAGATCTGGAATTTTGGTACAAAAGCATGCCAAAGTAATCTACAAATGAATAAAAAGCCTTTTTTTTTTTATGAGAAACTAAAAATAATAATCAACAAAAGACATTAAAAAAAGTTTAAATATTTGTGGTTGGGAAAAAATGAGTAAAAAAATATTAGTTAAGGGGGAAAACGTGAAGGTGGGGTTAATTAGGAACGGCTGGGGTAAACTGAGGGTTCATAAGAGGTTATATAAGACAACATTTTTATTAAAGAAAATCAAATCAGGTTGTCAGGTTGTCACATCTTATGCATGCAGTTTTTAGTGGTTGTAAAGTCAGAAGGTGCTTTCTATGTATTAAAATAAAAAGCCTTCTGTGTGCAGCAGCCTCCCCAGCACCCCAGCACCCCCTAATACTTACCTGAGCCCCATCTCTGTCCAGCGTTGTCCACGAGTGTCTCAGCCATCCGAGACTCTCCCTCCTGATTGCCTGAGACACAGCAGCGGCACCATTGGCTCACGCTGCTGTCAATCAAAGTCGGTCAGCCAATCAGGATGGTGAGGGGGGCGGGGCCGCAGCTCCGAATGGATACAGGCTGCTGTGACTTGGCTCGGGTGCCCCCATAGGAAGCAGTTTACTGTGGGGGCACTCAACAGGAGGGAGGGGCCAGGAGCACCGAAGAGGGACCCGAGAAGAGGAGGATCCGGGCTGTTCTGTGCAAATCCACTGCAACAGAGACGGTAAATATAACATGTTTGTTATTTTTATAGGAAAAAGAAATAGACTTTACAATCACTTTAAGACTTGGATCTGCAGATGAATGAAAGAGTGGATACAAAAGTAATAACATTACCCTTTATTTATCTAATGTCTGATCAATGTTTATAAACAATGTTACTTTGTATCTCTCTATCTCCCATCTGATCAATGTTTATAAACAATGTTACTTTGTATCTCTCTATCTCCCGTCTGATCAATGTTTATAAACAATGTTGCTTTGTATCCCTCTATCTCCTGTCTGATCAATGTTTATAAACAATGTTACTTTGTATCTCTCTATCTCCTGTCTGATCAATGTTTATAAACAATGTTACTTTGTATCTCTCTATCTCCCGTCTGATCAATGTTTATAAACAATGTTACTTTGTATCCCTCTATCTCCCGTCTGATCAATGTTTATAAACAATGTTACTTTGTATCTCTCTATCTCCCGTCTGATCAATGTTTATAAACAATGTTGCTTTGTATCTCTCTATCTCCCGTCTGATCAATGTTTATAAACAATGTTACTTTGTATCTCTCTATCTCCTGTCTGATCAATGTTTATAAACAATGTTACTTTGTATCTCTCTATCTCCTGTCTGATCGATGTTTAAATACAATTTTACTTTGTATCTCTCTATCTCCTGTCTGATCGATGTTTATATACAATGTTACTTTGTATCTCTCTATCTCCTTTCTCCATTATTGACAGTAATGGCTTCTGCAGTATCTGAATTGACACGGACACTTCAGCTATCATTT